>CM034149.1:787652100-787724980 GCA_019776745.2 Taxus chinensis
AATGATTACTACAATATGGATTCTAATGATTTATATATTCTAAGTTCATCTAAATAGAAACATGAATGTAATAAATAATGCAAGCTTAAGGTATTGGTTCTAAATTTTTTATTTTGATAATTAAATGAAATAAAATAATGAAAATATAAGGGATAAGATACTAACCTCAATATGACCTACCTTGTTGTGTTCTAGACTTGAACAAGCTGATGTGTGGACAGGGAAGAGTGTGAAGGAGCTACCTAGGAAATTATAGAAACTAAAGATATGACCATATTGAGGTGTACGGGAGAGGAATGGGGCTCGTGTGGGCACCCTAACATGTATTCTGGGTACTCTGGTTTATAGAAAATATCAGGATCTGAAATTGACAGTGTCACTAGGTCCTCATAATGTCTTCATCTTTTTTGCATGGTGGTTGTCATAGTCGCTTCGCTTATGTCACTGTAAATTGGTCCCAAAGATCTACCTATAAAACCCCATATAAAAGCATAAAATCCCTAAAAAAATAAATATGCATATGAAGGGGTCAGAATGACCTTAAGTGCCACAATGGTGGACTTACAACTAAGCATTGCACTACATTCCAGATCCAATGTAGTTCTTTGTGCTTGTGTGTGCAATTTTGTGCCTAGGGTTCCCTAGCATCAATGACATAAAATTAGGGGGCATAAATAGATGTAATATGCAAATGGTGGATGAAACATAATGAATACAACCCTTTCACCCTATGCTTATGTGATGTAGATGTAAATGATGCCCAAATGCAATCCTTTTCTTTAGTAGATAACTAGCTCTTGATAGTAGATAGTCTACCTATAAGATAGTGATTATGTTATGTTTATAAAGGGATCTCTTGTTTAAATTTTGACAGTAATGGCCTGACATCTCAACTAGCACCTAGGGGACTGAAACAACAAACCATAAAGACTGACCTCAAAACTCTAAATGAGAATAAAGTACAATTGGGACTAGGGTGCCTACAAAGATGATTGGGGCACCGACAGGCACCCCAACACCTTTCCAGGTGCCCTAGCCAGAGACTAGAGATGACAAATGACCAAATAATGACAACTAAGACCATCTAAAAGATAATCAAAACTATACAAATAACTGACAAATGTGTGATACAAGTGACAATGATGACCAACCAACTAATGACATGACTAGGGGATAAGCCATTAGTGAATACTTTTCTTACGCGAGATCCATATATTAAATAACCTACTTGGCGGTAAAAATGTAATAGTAAGTGTGTGATTTTGTGACTACATGGAGAATCTTGTCCTCCAAATCCCAAGCATGCACAAGCTCCAAAAATAAAAAAATTGGTGGTTGAAAAAGGTTCAAAAAGGGGAAAATAAGAATTATTGTTCTTAGAAAGATCTCACCTACCCATAGGCATGGTACTTAGGGGCTCTTTTAAAGGTAAATATAGCTTATAACTAGCCCTACTCTCCAAAAACTCTCTTCTTACCCAAATTCAAGTTTTGAGAAAGAGGTGCCATTTAAGATGGGTGTTGGATCCATGAAATCTATGATTAAGAGGTCTTAAACCTTAATAATAATTAATAAAACAAACTAAACTCAGTCACTTGTATGGGATGGGATTGGCAAAAAAAAAACAATTAACAAGGAAAATTATTAAGGTTATATTAATTAAATATAAGAAAGATAAAAATGACTAAATAAATCAATAAACACATACCACATGGTAAATTTCCCAATCCAAAAAGTAATTAAAAAATAACATATCAAGGGGGACAAAATAAAACAAGGGGTAAATTCATCCTATATGACTTATTGTGCCACATGGAGGTGCATCTCCTGAAACCAACATTATCGTGTAGTGTAAAATTGTTGCTTGTCCACTCAATTTCAAACATCATACCTAATCAATACGAAATGCTAAATAAATGAATAATGCGCACATCAAACTATCCAATTCAATCCTACGTAACTAATCCAATAAGTTACTAAACCATCCATCCATCATATGAGAGATTAGAAATTATGGTAATCTTCCATGACATATCCAACATAAAATACATGCTAATCACAAAACCAATAAGATCCATAAACATCACATCCAAGTTAAATAATAATGATAATAAGCGTAAATTTGCCTCATGTTCCAAATACAACATCATGTCAAGACAAGTTAGCATATAAAATATAATGTGACGATAAAGCCATATAGATCATAATCAATAACCATAAAGTAATGTGTCCAATGTCTCACTATGAATACATACAATGAATCGGTATAATTAAAACAGAGAGAGAACCTGGTGGGTACTATATATTGTCTCATTGTGTCTACTTACTTCTTATTGCAAGTCAATCTTCCTACTTCCAGTCACTCTAGACCTTTTTCATTCACCTACATTCATCTCTTGATCTTTGTTCCCCGTGTTTTTAATCCTTTACCTTAGGTTTTCCTCTAAGGCCGACACCATCACCCATGGGTGATGGTGTATATTTTTGAATTTCTCAAGTCGATGCCATCACACATGGGTGATGGTGTTGGGTATATATACCCCCTATGTTTTATTGTTAGTACCATAACTTACACTACAACAACTTATTTTCTAGCACTTTTTTATACTTACACTTATCTTGCTTGCATTATTTCGCAACTCTTTGGATGAATTTGGATTCTTAGATCTTTCCTCTTTTGTATTTGAGTCTCCATAGTGAATTAGGACAGGAGATATTATGATTTAGCTTTCCCCTTTTCCACCCATAATGATTCTCTCTTGGTATCATCATTCACACACATGATTGAGTGAGTTAAGACTGGAGGCATTATTTTCTCTGGGAAGGACTATGTATCATCATTCACACACACACTACAATTAAGTATTTATAACCCTATTTAGTCTCTTATTTTACATGGTATTTGTTACATTTTGGTCATTCATTGATATAGATTAAAGTAGATATATGTTTTATTTATTATATTGCTTTGTCTTAATATTGTTATACTTATTGGATTTATCAATCCCTTCGTTATTCCCTATTACTTTATAATCTTGGTAGGATACCTATAGTTATCCTAAGGATAGGGATATTATCCTCTAGATTTACTTCATTAATTCAACTTGAATACCTTTATATCTAACGACGTGTTCAGTCTTATATTGGATCCATATATTTGAGAACCTAGTTGGGAACCTCTCTTTTACCCATCATACATTTTCAACCGCATTAACAAATTGTATCTATTTAAACCATCTTCAAAATATGTATATAAATATTAACATCACTTACATAGTCCCATATGAGTACCAAAATAATAAAATCCATATATCAAACATTGGCACCCCGTGCCTCAAAAATCGTGTAGTAGTGTTAATAGAAAATTATTGAATCCAAATACATAAGTTTGGGCATCTCATGCTAATATAGAAGGTATAATGAGTAAATATAAAATGATATCAACAATATAATGTAATCTAATCAATGTCAAAGAATATTTATCACCATAATATTTAATTGCCAATATTGTCATTTCCAAATGATAAATAGCCAAATTTAGATGTCTACATATATAGCATCAGAATGCAAAATTTTTAGAAGGTTTTAATTAGTAATTTATTAATTAAAAATATTGGAAAGTTGGTAATCAGTCATTTTGGGTCATTTTTTCTACCTAGGAAAGATTTTGGAAATAAAAAAATAGATGAAAACTTTATTGGGGGTTACTTTTAAATTATTGAAATCTATAATAAATATTCATGTTTAAGTGGCTTTGGATTCTTATAGATCACCTTAAATGAATTTTAAAATATTGGGAAGTTTGGAGGGAAACCATTAATAGATGTGGCTTGTTTGAATCAAACCCTTTCCTCTTATTGAAACTATCACTCTTATTTTTTTAATCCAAAACTTGTAGAATAATGTGTGCTATTTTTAATAAAGAAATAACTTTATGAAATCATTAGGGATCTCTAGTTTTTTCATATAATGGATATCTAATATTGAATCATAGGATGAATCAATCTAATGGGTAAGATTATATTGATATAAGGGTCTAGATCTACCCCTACACTTTTATGTTGAGGATGAGATTTAAATTAATCGGCATTGTAAACCTAGAAAAGTAAATGTGAGCCTTAAATTAAACTAAGAGAATATAATTACCTTGATAAGAACCCTCTAGATTTCTCATTTTTTATAGGTTACATTTTATGGTTACTTTGACCCTCATTCCAAAAACTAGTGTTACCAATAACAACCTTTTATTTTTGAGGTAATTTTTAAAAAATACTAATCTTCTTAGTTATAAAATATTAGTTTTAAATGACTTGTTTTCATTTTTTAAATGTCTTTTTTTAACAATATTATTTGTTGTTTAAAAAAAAACTAAATTTTGATTCTTTAACATTATTAAAAATGTTATATGTCATTTATTTTTATAAGGAAAAATAAGAAGACTGTTCCAATCCATAAGATCTCAAATGCTAATAGAACATCACATACAATTAATTACATTATCTTACATTAGCTCAGTAATCAAGATGCACATATAGGAGGGAAGTGCAACTACCACATAGATCAATGGTGAGAACTCTCACTAACTAATACTAGCAGTTATGCTAACTCCATAAGACTAACAATCTAACTCCACACAACTAGTACACCTAAGTAAGCTAACTAAACAAGTGTAGGGATAACATAAGTATAGTATTTATCCTAATAAACAAATAAAAGGATAAATAAGAACATACATAAACACCCCTGTAAGCATAACTTAGGTGGGTAGAAAAGAAGGTGGCGATTGGAAACAAGGACGATGAGGTATCCACATAAAATAAATGGGAAAAAGGAGTTACTATGGATGAAAAAAATCACCACAAAGTACCCAAAAACCAATAAACATGAGTAGAAAAAACCCGCTGCAAGACATCCCAAGAAACTCGACTAGAAAAACATGTATAATGTTGAAGAAATTTGGTGTGCGTCATGGTATAAACCCAATGCTCGATAAAAAAAATCAAAAGCAAATGACATTAGGCTACACTGGAATAGATTCATACAACCTGAGATTGTCAATGGAGTGCTATCAAAAGTGTAAAAAAACACCAAACATAATTCAATCAACTACTACAAATATGTGTGCCACAATCCAAGAACAACCAAGGAAATAAGGAAATGACACAAAATATAAATTAATAGGAGTGTCATTATCCAAGAATAGCAAAGGAAATAAGGCAAGGGCACAAGACACAAAGAAGCAGGATTAATACCACACCCTCCCATACTACTGAATGGGTAGAGTGATGCTACAAATTTGTATGAGTTGTCAAAACTACTCAAACACTAAAAAACTAACATTGGGATTCGCTAGAATATCTCTAAACCCCCACAAGAGAGTTCCAACATGCCTAAAAGTTCCATAGATGGATGAAAAATACAAATAAACAATATCTCAAAAAAGGAGACACACTCTAAAACTGCTAAACAAAATAGCTCAAAATAAAGAGCACTACAATGTAGATAATATAAAAAGTGGAGCAAGAAACTTAATAGTGGAAGATCCACACCTGTTGAGTCCTCCCGATGAATTCTTATGTGTCCACCACAAGTGATCAGAAATCCTCCCCAAATCAGCATAGATGGATGAAGAATATGTATTCATATGATTCGCTGCAAGCACAACGAGGTCATGCAAAGGAATATTAGAATATGTGTCAGGTTGATCATGACTAAAAATTGAAATCTTAGGTCTCTCAAGCCTGAGCGAAGGTGCAAAAATCATGTGTAGCTCATGATCCTCAGAAAGATTTGGGAGAACAAAAATAGAAGCTATGTCAATGTGTGACCCGAACGAAGTACCTTCTCGAAAACCAATGTTGTGGCCATGATACCACTTAATAGGCTAAATAAGGGAAACACTAACCTGTGAATGTCTGCCAATACCTCCATTAATGAAACCCATAGATCGGAGCATATGAGAACCAAATCTAGTGGTATGCTTATCAAAGGAGCTAGGCATGTCAGTAGAAGGAGCTAAAGTGGGATACACCAGGTGTGTTACTGCAATAAGTATATGTGTGGAAGTAGAACATGTAGTAATAAGTGTAATAGGCTCATGAGCATCAAAAGTAAAAGCAATCTCAGAAACTGACAAATCAAGGTCATTGGGTGTGGGAGAAACAACAACAAGTTGACTATGAGCATGTGAATAAGATTCCATGATGTGGGGATGATGTTGTAAATGAGATTTTTTTCTTCAAGGAGTGAATTAGGTCATCTTTGTTGTGAACGAGGTTATGTAGAAGTGAGTTTTACTTCTTAAGAGATATATTTTTTTTATAAATTTTAGTATGTCCTCCTAAAGTACATGCACTTCATAGAAAATAATCTCATTCTCTGATGGGTAAGTATCCATGATAGCAAAGAGACACTCAAAAAATAGTGCAACAAGACAATGGTTTAGCCAAAAATGTGTTCATCTATGATGACAACACCCCCTAATTTTTGGCACTTTATAATTAGTGATTGTAAATATAACAAGAAATAAAACTACATTTTATTAATGAAATATGTGTATCATAGCTCATTGATAAGTTGCCACATCATTTTTAATGCCAAAATATATCTTGATATAGAAATAGGTGCCCCAATCAATAGTGAATGTGGTCTTATGTTAATATTCAATATTTATTTCGATTTTATGGTATCCCAAGAATCTATCGATGAGTGATAACATCTCATATCCTATAGTGGCATAAATGATGACATCAATGGAAGGAAAAGGGAAATTATCCTTAGGAAAAACAAAGTTAAGGTTGCAGAAGTTGATGCAGATGTAGATCATTGTTACTATAACTTTATTACAATAATAAATGATGATAGGATTCCCATTCTTAATAGTCAATGTGATAGAGAGAGATGATTTACAAGATCTTTATGACATAGGTTATTGATTCTAGGGGGAATTTTTGAATATGCTGAATAGTTACAACATCAGGATAAATAATAATATTTTAGACTACAATGTTAGGATTGATTTTACGCATGTCAGAGTATCCCCACACAAAACCATTCTTATTATTATGGAGGAATTTAAGATATTTTTCATGTAGAAGGGGGATTTAGTTGCATAACATGACTACATGGGAAGGATTATCATAAATTTAGACATTGATGGCATTTTTAGAGAGCATAGTTTTTATGTATTTTAAAATCTTATGTACCTTCATAAAGCTTAGAAAATTCATCACTAAGGTTCAAAAATAGATTTATTTTTTTCAAATATGGGTTTTATGAAGAAGGTGAATATGATGTTGAAGAGGGAGGTCATCCTCATGTGCATGTAGTAACTCAAGGATGACCTCATCATGATCAAAAGTAGGAAGTGGAACATTATATTAGAAATCAATTTTGAGGGCAACATATTTTCTTTTGTCACAGTGCTAATGAGAAATTATTTTCCTTACACCCAAGAATTTAGCATCTAGAGTGACATCTAGATGATTTTCTGGAGAATGGTCACAATTATCAATGGGATTAATCATGCTAACAACATTGAGGTTGATGGTTTTAGGAGAGAGGGATATGAAAGGGACAGGATTGGTTTTTATAATGTACTAAATATGTCTAATAGAGATGAGATATGATGGGCAAGGATATATTTGGGTGTTATGGGGTTATGCATATTGGTATAGTTATAAAGTTTTTAAAGGACCCAAGGACTCTTGAGTAATGGGGTATTAGTTGGTGGAATGTAAGGGAAATATTTCTTCATCCTCACTACCATTAATATCATAGGAAGGATGATCTAAATTAGAAGATGCATATATTATGTGGGCATCATGGTTAAAAGCATGTTTTGTGCTAGAGTATGTTGATAATGCATAACATATTGATAGTGTTATTTAACATGATATAAGATGTAGTATTCATTAATGATAGGTAACAAGTTCACCATCAGGCATGTTAGATTCAAATGAATCTTTGCATGCCATAAATCCCATTCTATTAAAGGAACATGGGGATTAATGATCCATAAAAAGGTATGTGATCTCGATTCCATCATTTTCAAGAGTAATACAATGGTTAGAGGAGGAAACATTGTGGGGATGATCCTTAAATTTCAATACTAAATGAAATTGATTGCAAGGTAGTATAACTGGAGGAATATAGAGCATTATGGTTTTTGTTCTGTGATTCTTATTAACTGTATTTTATAAATTTTTAGGATAATCATCATGTAAATCAGCTAGGGTGACATGAATGTCAATTCTATAGTCGTAAAACTTAGGATACATAATGTTAGGAACTATGGTTGTAGTAGAGATGTAAAAGGGTGTGTCTGAGAAAGGAACAAGTATGTACCAAGGGTTTGTCTGGGCATAATTCCAACATCATTGATTATTGTGGAAAAAATGATGCATTATTATATGAATGATGTCACAACATTCATATGGTGTTTCTATGGTCACTAAGAATGATATTATAATAGAGAGGGTGATCAAGTACCATGATATTTGTATGGAAAAATCAGGGCCTACGGTGATGGGGATCCAAATACAACTGAGAAAGTTCTTATTTGAGTAGTTATTGAATCCATGAAAAGTAATTTAGTTATGATTTAGGTCATCGGTGGAAAATATGAGATTTCAAACGAGAGAAAATAAAATGAAATTGATTCCAGAGCCTTTTTCCACAAAAACTTGTCTTTTTAGTGCATCATGAATGATGAAATTGATAAGGAGTAGAGGATTGTCGACAAAAAATAAAAATTTATCATTAATCATGGTATTATCAAGAAACTCAATGGATATAGGTTTCGATTTTTGGGGAGGGATTTTTTTTTATATTATGAATTTTGGGGTTAGGAAAAGGTGGTGTAGAGGGACATTCATATGCATCATCAAAATATTCCTCCAAATGATACAGTTTTCGCATGAAGAATTTACAATGTAGGGGAGAGGTGAGCATGAGCTCAATCAAAGAGATTTTGCAACTACTAAAGTTTAGATCATCTAGGAAATTGCCATTACATTCTAGGATAAGTGTCATAATGAAATTTTCATGGATGATAAGAAAGGGGAGGCCCATAGTTGGGTGAGGCCTATAGGTTTGAGTAATCTTATCTAAAGGTAGTAAGATAGGATACATGGGGGGATTTTAATGCGGGCCATAGATGAGGCTTGATTGAATGAGTGGGATCATCATTAGGTTTTTCCTGAGAGGGATTAGTGATATTTTGATCATTAGAGGAAGGTTTTTTAGTTTTTTGGATGGGATCATTATATATGGGATTTTGTTGCTAGTTGAATTTATCTACATATTGAGAATTGAGGCAGTTGTAGTCATAGGACCCCTCAAAATTTCATAGGAAATGATTTATGGGATCCTTATTATGGGAAGTTCTCAATTCATGATTGGTGGTGCAAATCAACTTACAAAAATTAATATGTTGTTAATTGAATTACAGTCATTTAATTATCAAACTAGGGGATGTAAACTTGAAACATTACTAGTGTTATATGCACAATTATTGTGATTTAAGATTGGAAATAAATAACTATCACAAAAATGATTGAAAGGTAAACAAAACTTAGAACTGAAAATGAATGGTTCTAAATTCTATACTAAGACAAAGTTGTAAATTCAGAATGTATACAAAAAGTAAATGTTTCCTAGGTAAACATACATGCAATGAAACAAGACAACAATGGAGGCATTTAGCAGACCACAAGTGGGCCCTGACTTGGGTGTTAATCCCTCCTAAATTCTACAACTAGAAACTAATGAATAGAACTCAAATATTTATTGAATTTGCATGAACATTACATCAAGAACTAAAATAATCTCTTTTCTAAATCAACTATGAATGAATTCTATGATTCTCCTCTATATTTCCTACCATCACTAACCCTTTCTTTTATACTTCTCATTTATAGCAAGACAAGAGAAGAAGAGAGTTCAAGAAGAGTTTTAAACTAAGTGAATTTCAATAAATAAGTAAAAGATCTTCAATAGAAAGTGAGAGATTCAATCATGTTAAGAACTCATAAAAGAGGTGTTCAACTAACAGAACACATAATAAATGTTCAGATAATCGACCAATTCCTTCAATCACATGTTAACTCAATCAATCAGTTCTTCACTAGTTTACAATGAATGACCAGATCAAAGGTTGAGTTATCTCCCAGTTCTACATGTTCCAGTTGTAACTACTTCCTTCATTGACACATACAAACTTGAGTTTTTTCTTCATGCCTTCTAAAATATCTTCATAACATGGGCTCTTTGTTGTAGATGATATCCTTTGGCTGCGATAAGTTTTTGTGGATAGGTTCTTTGGCTGTGGATGAGTTGTTGTTGATAGTTCCTTCACTGCATACAAGTTGTTGCATATGGAAAATTTATTACAACCAAGATTGACATCACACATATCATCATTCAAACAACTTATTCAAATAATAAGAATAAATTCACACAAAATACACAAAATAAATATAACTAGATAGTAACTATATTAATTAGTAATTATGTCATAAGTTCAAGGTTGTAATTATAATGTTTAGTAGTGTACTTGGAAAATACATGGAAATAACTACAATGGCTTGATCAAAATATAGAAGATGAGTTATTTATAAAGGCAATTAACACAACTCATCACACCCCAGGCTTAATCTCTTGAATGTCCTCATTCAAGGGCTTCATATTTCTGCTTCCGAAAACTACATTCACACCTGAAATCAATTGGGGTATTTATTCCTTCTTCCTCTGAAAAGAAATAATCACCATTCCTCATAAATCTACTCCAAACTCTATTCTATATCCTCTCACTCAAATGGTAAAGTCACATGTCCATGGTGGTATCAGAAAATGAAAGATTGATGGGTGATAGCCTATAGGAAACCAGTTCTCAACACATTCATTGAGCTATCTCAATGTATGTGTTCACTCTTTTCAAAGTTGGAATTATGTTGGGATAAGAGTGCATCTCTTTGCTCTGTAGTTCAGGAGATATCTCATTCCATATCATTCGGCATGTTTGTACTACTTGAATCCCATGTTCCCTAATCATTTCTCTAACTTCTATGTGGCTTGCGGTCCTCATTTGTAATAATCTCTTTTGATCACATTATTCTTGATATAATTGTCATATTGTTTGACAACCTATTTAGATTTTGTGGCCTCATCCCTATAAAAAATGGTTGGACCTTCTACAAATTTCTATCATCTTCCATCTACCTATCTCTTCCAATTCATTTGAAAAATAAGAGCACAAACCCTTAACTTGAACATCTCCAATATATAGAATTGGAATCCAATCCTTGTCATATTGAAGGGAATAGTTGTACAAATAAATCTCACATAAAAAGAGCTGGAGTTCATGTGTATTGTTATGATATAAATTAAAGAATCTCCTAGCTGAGATGATATCATATAACATGTCAGAATTAATGCAGGTAAGTTTATGTTGCAACATATTTTCTTTCAAGTAGATAGCATAAACATTGATGGGGGCCTGCATTTAACTATTTTATGTACTACTTGAATTGTTTCTTCTTGTTTCTTCTTTAGCCTCTTAATCTCTTTATCCTTGTCCTTTAGTTCTTCCTTATGCTTAGAGATGAGGGACTTCTTTCTCTTTTCCCATTTTCCTTTGAGTCTGTTAACATAGGTTTCCAATTGCAGCATCAAATTGTCAATATTTGGTCCCATAGTCTGTGTTTCCATCTCACTACAAGATGGTTTTGCAGGTTCCCTGATAATTTCATGAATAAAAATTTGGGGCTGCAATGGTGTTACATTTCCTTCTTGCACACTATCATGTTGTGCTTTCTCAACAAATTTCTAAATTACTTGGTCAACAACTACATGAATTTTTTCTTGTTCTTGTTCTTGTTACTCAATGACTTGTTCAACAACTATAGGAATTGGTTGGTATTACTTCCTCCTTCCAACTTCCTCTTCTTCTTCTCTCTTCATGACCTTCCACTTCATGAAATTCCTCTTCATTCTAAGTTGGACTCTTCTTACTCCTCCATGGGTTGTTCAGGGTATTTTACTCATGAATTGTGGTATCAATATCTCCCTACTTCATGTCTCCAATTTTTGAGGCTCAAATTTTCCCTATGTAGCTTCTAAATCACTGTCTAGTGAGATGGGTTGTGACTGTGTTGGTATGGATATTTTTGGCCTTTTTGTTCTAAGCCTATGGGAACACCTAGGTGGTGTAGGAGTAGAATGAGAAGATTTTCATTTGGCCTTAGAAGTGGAGGTTTCAGGAGAGGATAATTCTAAAAGAGTTTCAGCTATGAAAATTCTTTCTGGAGAGATGGGTACATGGTGTTCCTTTAGTAGGAGGTAGACCTTCAAAAGTTAGGGGTTCTTGAGGTTGGGAGGTGGATGGTGCTGACCTCTTTATACAGATGAGATTTCAGTTTCTTCCTTCTTTTTCCCTATTTCCCAATAAAGTCTCAATACTATTTTACCCTTACAAATTCTTCCCATAGTATTTCTGGATGATCCCTTTGCAGGGTGTGTTTAACAACTAGGGTTATAAGACAATGATGTGATAATGTTTCCCTACCCCTCTTGTACTTCTTGATTCATTTTCTTCAACATTTCATGTAAGAATTTGGGACATTTACTTTATTGTTGTTATTCAGATGATTCAAAAAACTTAAAATACATTGTGTTCAATCTATAATACCTCCCTTCACAAGTAAATTACTAAATAAAAAATGTGGTAGCTTGTGCCCATAAGGGTTTAAGAGAGGTTCCATATGTACCTTATCTATCTGAGATGAGCTCATCATCATCATCTATGAACTATCTCCTTGTTGCTTCTGGATTGGCCTTTTTTGTAAATGGTCTCCTTGAGCTGGTAGACTAGTAACTTCTACTAGAATTTCATCACTTAGCCTTACTGCTAATCCTTTCACCCTTACCTCTCCATTGCTAAGTGTGTTGGAAAATTATGTCACAATTGCTTCATCAAAACCCTAAAACTTGTTGATGTAATTCATCCAACCATGATCCTCAAAATACTACACAGTCTAAGGATGCCTCAAAAGTGAAAATGCACAGTGGGATCTTGTCTTATAAGTCACCTCCCATGGTCGATACGCAGCTTCCTCTGGGTTTAATATGCAACAATATAATTCTACCTTGAAAGACCTTTACACAAATAAGTTGTATTGATTACTTTTCATCATTTTTGAACTTTAGGACCGAAGAGGACAAGTAATCACGGTTATGGATTAATCAATCATTAATGGATGTGAAAATATGGAGCATATGAAGCAAAGTGATGTGACAACATTGACTTATGTGGAGGAGGTAAAGTGGACACATCATTGCTTGAAAGGTGACAGTATTTAAATGTTGCACATGCATGATGACTTGACATAACTCCTAATTAAATATAATTAAACTAATTATACTTTATTAAAGTGATATATGAGTGCACTTATCTCATTGTTTATTTGTAATAATGGTTGTGCATGCTTTATTTGAACTTGAGTTTTGGCTACATGCAAGTTATTGTGATGTTGTGGACATGTGTGAAACTGGTGTTGGATACTCCTTACTGTAACCAGATGATTCCCAGAGAGGGAACTCCAATCATGTTGGGGTTCCAATCATTTCTTTTCCATCATCCACACGTGCATGCATCCTTGATCTCTGTCATGCAACCATGAGTTATGTCCAATCAAAAAAGACAAAACAGGGGCTTGTTTCATGTGGCTGTAAGTGGAACTTTTAGTCATTACACTCTCTCCTTGTGATGGATATCATGCCCTCCTGCATTTACTTGACATCAAACCCTGCAAAACAAAAACTTCATAAAATAAATGTGTTAACAGAGTGTTGCTGATCACCCATAAAGGTTGATCACAACACTTTTATTTGACCTTGGAATATTCAGCAAGATGAATGCACCAAGGCCACTGAAATCTCCTCAATCCTCTTAAATCTCAGAAGGTGAGCCAACAAGCTCAACCTCTGAGGTTAATTCTGATGTCCTTTCTTCCATTCTTCTTTGACCTCCTCTGAAATAGTTCCATGAATGAGCCTTTGTTAACTGGATTTTTGTACAATCTCATCCTGTGGCCATTCACCAATAGCTTGAACCTCACATGATCTATGGTAGTGAGATTTATAGCTCCATTAGGGAATATATTTTCAATTTCATAGGGGCCTAACCACCTTGTTCTGAGATTTCCCATATGATCCTTGTATTTTGAATCAAACAAGAGTGCCCAGTCACCTTCCTAGAATTGTCTTATCTTGATGTACCAGTCATTCCATTTGACTCTTGCTTTTGCACTACCTCGGTGTTATGTACTAAATGTATTCTCAATTCATCCAACTCATTGAGTTGGATAATTATTTTTCTTTGAGCTTCTGATAAATCTATTCCTAGCTCAAGGGCAGTCCTCAATGTTTTGTGCTCAAATTCAATTGGAAAAAAACAATAGTCTACCATATAAGAGTTCAAATGGTGTAAAGCCAATTGTGGTCTTCCACATTGTGTTGAATTCCCAGACTGCTTCTGGAATCCTGTCTGCCCTAGTCTTTCCTATGGAGTGCAATGGTATTTTTCAATATGGCTTCTATCTTCTCTGTTTTTGACCTCTACTTGGCCATTAGACTGGGGATGGTATGGTGTAGACTTCCCATGCCTGATTTCATATTATTTAACCAGATCAGAAATTACATCAACAGTAAAATGTGTACCTTGGTCTGTTACAATCTCCCTTAGAACTCCATATCTAGTGAAGATGTGCTCATATAGGAACTTGGCTACTTTCTCACTTTTCTGATTTGACAATGCCTTCACCTTTGTCCACTTGGTTAGGTAATTTATGCATACTAGGATATACTCCTTTTGCTGATATGGAGGGTCTATAGGGCCAATAAAATCTAATCCCCACTTATCAAAAGGTTGTAAGACTAATTGAGGTTGTAATGGCATCTCATCAGATTTAGTGGGCTTGCCCATTCTTTGGCATTTATCACATCTTTTGGTGTATAGTGTTGCATCCTTATGTAATGTTGGCAAATAATAACCAGTAGTCAACACCTTCTGTGTTATTATTTTTGTAGACAAAATTCCCTCCACAAGGTTCATTGTGGCAAGGCTCTGAGGACATCAAATATCTCCTCATCATCTATACACCTTCTCATTACTTGATCTTGTCATGTATGAAATAGAAATCTAGCTATCCAAGAAAAAGATGAACTCTTTTCAACTATGTATTTTTTCTCAGAGTAGAAGTAATGTGGAGGTGTTTTACCTGAGACCAAGTAGTTGGCTATGTCTGCATACCAGGGTGTTTTTGTAGAAATAGAAAATAAGTGCTCATCTAGAAAAGGAATCATCAACTACTTTCTCCTCACTATTGGTCTCCATCCTTGAGAGGAAATCTGCTACCACATTATCCTTTCCAGGCTTATCCACTATGGTGACATCAAATTCTTGCAAGAGGAATCAACCACCTTATGATTCTACTACTTACTATTGGTTTGTTTATCAGATATTTGATTGCATCATGACTAGTGTGAATAAACACTGGATATCTTGTGATGTAGTGTCTGAATTTGTTGATAACATATACAACTTCCAAGAACTCTTTTTTTTACTGTGTAGTTTAATTTTGCATGATGCAAGTTCTTTCTAACATAGTATATTGCATAATTCACAATTCCATATTTTTTTCCTAGGACAACTCCAATAACATGATTTGATGCATTTGTGTGGATGTGAAAAGGAAGGTTCCAATCAGGTCCTTCCCAACATAGGAGCAGTAGTTAACATTTGTTTCAAAGTTTGAAAATCACCTTCACAACGTTCAGTCCATAAAAAATCAGCATCCTTTCCTAGCAATGCAAAAAGTGGCACTACAATTTCACTGAAGTCTTATATGAACCTTCTGTAATATCCAACATGGCCTAAAAATATTCTAACATCCTTTTGTTTCCTTGGTGTTGGTAGGTTAACTATAACATAACACCTTTTCTGGATCAACTTGAATTCCTTATGAGGAAAGGTAATGCCCTAACACTATACCCTCTGACATCATCATGTAACACTTCTCATTACTCAAGGATAAATTTTGATCCTTACATATTTTAAAGACCTTATCCAGATTTTGTCATAGCTTCTTCAAAAGTGTTGCCATATATAGTGAAGTCATCCATATAGACTTCCATGCAGTCATTTGTCAAATCAGAAAAGATACTCAAGACTTCCCTCTGGAATGTAGCAGGTGCATTACACAAGCCAAATGGAAGAACTGAATAGGAAAATGTTCCCTATGGACATGTGAAGGTAGTTTTGTCTTGGTCCTCTGGTGCAATCTGGATCTGATTATAGCCACTATATCCATCAAGAAAAGAGAAGTAATTTTTACTAGCCAGAGTATCAAGAACTTGATCAATGAAGGGAAATGAGAAGTGATATTTCTTCATAGCTTAGATTTAGCTCCCTGTAATCTACACAGATCCTCCATTTCCCATTCTTCTTTGGCACAATTACAAGAGGTGACACCCATTGACTGTCTGATATGGGGTGTATAAATCCAACATCCAACAACTTTTGTAGTTCACTTTTCACAATCTCTCTTACTATTGGGTTCATCTGCCTCTATGGTTGCCTGATTGGTTTAAATTCTTCCTTGATATAGATTCTATGAGTACAAATCCTAGGATGAACTCCACGCATATCACCATAATCCCAAGAAAATGTTGTTTTATGTTTTTGAAGAAGAGCAATCAACAATTGCTCTTGTTGTGTACTCAACATCTTTCTTACATTTAGTGGCCTCCTTGGTGTTATTTCTACTTACTTGGAGAGGTCCATCATTGAACACATGTTGCTACTAACAAAATTTAATATGCAATCATGGGTAAGAAGTTGGTGAAAATACAATTCTTACCTGGAATATCCATGGTGCTTTGCTACAGTAGAACTTGGTTCAAAGGAAAACTTAGGCACCTTAATCTGTCATCAACTTCTTCATTTATTCCATAGTTGTTTCTGTAAAATTTTAGAGAGAATAACATTTTCCTCCTAATATTTAATTGTACAAGAGTTCTTCAACATCATGAACTATTGTATAGAGCATTTGATCAAATTTTGGTTCTTCAACCCAGATTGTTTGATCTTCATCATTCAATGGTTGGGCAGGAGAATAGATCATAAGCTTTTTGGTACCACTTCCATTTGAGATGATCATTTTACCATATCTACATCCTATGAATGCATCAGTAGTGGCCAGCCATGGTCTTCCCAATATAATAGGTTAACCTTCTAAACTTTCTTTTGGTTAAAGGACAATGAAATCAGCAGGGTATTCCCAAGAGTCTACCACCACAACAATGTCCTCAAGGACTCCTTTAGGCCTCAATGTTGATCTATCTTCTAGTTATAATATTGTAGTTATTGGCCTTAGTCCTTCCAACTTCAGGTCATCCATGATTTTCTTGGTCATGATGTTGATTGTTGCCCCTAATTCAATCAGAGTATTCTTGATTATAGTTTCATTTATAGTAACATTCACCAAAGGACTTCCAGATCTATGTACTTGGGTAGCACCAAATTTCAAAGCATGATATCAACCAATTATCCAATGAATTGTATAGTGGATGGATAATTTATTTTTATTCTTGGCTTCTTGATACATAGATCCTTAACTAGATTGTTGTAGATAGGAACATCATTGATGTCTTGAATGAGTGGAATCTTCATGCAAATATCCTTCAATTGATTGACAAAATCAGAATCTGAATTTGATTCAAGGGTAAGATTTCTTCTCTTGCAATCTCTCTAGAAATGGGGTTCATTGTCTTACATCTTTCCCTTATTGGAACTATGTTCATGTTGATGTGGATAAGCTTGTAACATTTTTTGGATTTGTTGCGGATCATTATGCAACAATTGTGGTTTATCTGTAATCTCCATGATGGCAGGTTTACTTGGTGGGATAAGTTCTCTTCCTGAGCATGGAGTTGGATATCATTGACATCAATTGAATAAGTAGAGTATTGGATTGATTCAGTGGTGTAGGCTAGTTGAGTAGCCTTATTGTTGGGGTTAGGTGTTGGGTTAGCTAGCAATTGAGTAGGCCTTGGTTGAGAGCTAGATTGGGGGTTTGGCATCAAAACTTGTTGCTATGTGTAAGGAGGTTGTTGGTAGGGTTTTTGGTAGTTAGGAGGTTGATTTATACATTTTTACCCTCCTCTCTAAGGTTGTTTCCATGAAGAAGGTGGTTACTACCACTATTGGCCTAAGAAATGAGGTTGTCATGGCTGTTGGTATTGGCTAGGGTATGAATCCCATCCTTGCTGATTATTATCCCAAGGTGGGGGTTGCATATATGAATTACTAGCCCAATTTTGAAAATATGGCATGAGATCTTGTGACATACCTCCTTGTCTTGGTGGCTAAGGCTTCCTTTGGGAAATGTAGAAAAATTTCCCATCCTCCATTTCTATCATCTTAAACTCTAGTGCAACATCCTTTCCTTCTGTAATTTTTTCTAGTCATCTGTATGTGTAATCAAATTTCTTTATTTTGCATGCATGACAAAAATCTATAAGTGCTACCTTCTATGTCCTCTCTCTTCTTCTTTGCATGAATAACATCAAGCTGGGTGGCCATGTCATTAACTATCTCTTGTTTCATGTTCTTGAACATGTTTACAATCTTTGATTTGGATATTTCCCCAATTCCTTTGGCAGTTGATCCACCCTTTGATCTAACACTTCTTATTCTTTTCGTAGTTTCCCTCGAATAGTTATTGCAGGCTTCAAAAATTTCATCAAAAGTAGCTTTTGAGATATCTACAGCTCATATCAAGTCCAAACCATCCATATCCTCCTCACTGAGTCCTTTTAAGAAAAGTAACTCCAGAGACTTGGGAGGTAACCTTGTGTGTCTTGAATTTTGAACAAAAAATAGGAATATATCCAGGTAATCTTCTAGTGGATCATCTACCTTTTGTGTTATCTTGAAGAGTTCATCCCCTCCTCTACTACTTGGATTGTAGTATTCTTGGTACTTGGTGAGAAAATTTTCCTTCATCTGCTACCAGGTAGTAACAACATCTCTTCCTAGACCCATAAACCATCTCAAGGATACATCGTTAAATGTGCATCAGTTGTGTAGTCATATCTCCTGCATAAAACATTAAACTCAAACAAGAAAGTGTTTGGGTATTTAGTTATAGATCCATGAAAATTAGGAAGAGTTGATCAATAGATGTTCTTCATTATAGTAGGTTGATTGTTATTGGAGATAGGGAACTTGTGTTGAGTTGTTATTGGAGATAGGGAGCTTATGTTGAGTTATTTCACTAGCATGCTTTTACAGACTTGTTGGAATACACAGTAATCGACGTTGGTTGAAGAACTGACGTCAGTCACCCAGGGACCGATATTTGTTAGACAAGGAGGAACTAGTATTGGTTAAGGCTAACCAACATCAGTTGCCTATACATGACTACTATAATTAAGTTGTAGAAATTAGTGCTATATTTAGTTGTAAATTGAATCTAATGGTTGTAATTACATATCTAAAGTGCCCTAAGATTGTAGATGCATATATAATCATAAAGTTATGGTTTAGAAGTGTGAATTCATTAAGAATCAAGAGAATTTTCCTTTAGAGAGAAAAAATGAAATTTGTAGAGAAGAAAGTACAGGACATCCAAAAAGGTGTGGAAGATTACAAATATTTATTGTATTTCCTCTTTGATAGTAAATTGGTTATTTCTTGGTGGATGTAGCCCACACTAGGTGAACCATGTTAAATCTTGTGTATTGTTTCTTCTTGTTTATTTTAGTATTCATTGCTTTATGCTTAGATCTGATTAATATATTTGTATAACCGGTGTGCTAACCCCAACAAATGGTTTCAAAGCATATTTGTTTAAGGGTTGTGTGTGTTGAAACATTTACTCACAGAGGGATTTCTGATTGAGTGGGAGAAAAGCAATGGGAGAAGAAGGAAAACTTAGAGTAGATAAATTTGACATCCATGAATATCTATTATGGAAGATGTAGGTGGAGGATTGTCTGTATCATAAATATTTACACTTACCATTAGATGAGAAGGAAAGACATGTAAATATGATTGATGAAGAATGAAAAATTCTTGATAGAAAGGCTTTGGGATCTATAAGATAGAGCCTAGCAACATTTGTGGCTTTGAATATTACTGAAACAGGATCTACGATAGAGTTGATGAAATATTTAGAAAATCTATATGAAAAACCTAGTGCTTCAAATAAAGTTTATTTGATGAAAAAGTTGTTTACTTTAAATATGCAAGAAGGTGGATCTACATCAAGTCATTTGAATGATTTCTAGTCTATTGTAAATCAATTAAAGTCAGTTAGTATTCCATTTGAGGATGAAGTGAAAGTATTTTTATTATTATGCTCTTTGCAAGATAGTTGGGATAACTTGCTAATGGTTGTTAGTAATACAACGTCTGCTACTAATTTTTTAAAGTTTGATGATGTGGTTAGTATAATCCTGAATGAATAAATACATAAGAAAAGTATAGGAGAATCATCATCTGGGAATTATTTGAATGTAGAAAGAAGGGGAAGGCAGAATGAGAGATCTAAGAGTAAGAATAATGGGAAATCAAAGTCTAAGAATGATATATTTAAATCCGGAGGTAGAGGTATAATCTGTTGGAATTGTGGAAAGAAAGGTCATGGAAAGAAGGATTGATGGTTTAAGGAAAAAAAAGATAATGTACCAGAGAAAGGTAAAGAGGAAAATGTTGTTGAAAAAGAGGTAATGTAAGATGCCCTAATTCTCTCCTTGGATAATAAAATTGAGTCATGGGTTTTAGATTCATGAGCTTCTTTCCATGCAACCCCTAATAAGAGCTATTTTAGAAATTATGTCCAAGATAATTTTGGGCATGTTTATTTAGGATGAACCATGCATTATTACTGGTAGAGATGAAGTTCATCTTAAATTGCAAAATGGGAATACATGGATATTGAAATATGTGAATCATGTTCCAAACCTCAAAATAAATCTAGTTTCTATAGGACAATTGTGTGAAACTGGCTGCATGGTTACACTCACAGCCGAATCTTGGAAAGTTACCAAGGGATCTCTTGTTATAGTAAGATGCAATAAGGTAGGATCATTGTATTTTTCTACCTGTATTACTGATTCCTTTTTTGTTTTATCTACTTTAGATTCATATACAAACATGTGGCACATTTGTCTAGGTCATATGAGTGAAAAAGGAATTAAAATCTTAAAGGAAAAGGGTAAGTTATCATATCTAAAACATGTAGATCTTAATTTATGTGAGCATTGTATTTTTGGAAAGTAAAAGAGAGTGAGATTTCTCAAAGATGGGGCAACAAATAAGAATCATAAATTGGAGTTTGTACACTCAGATGTGTGGGGATTGGCCCAAGTAGCTTCTCATGGAGGATCCCAATACTATGTTACTTTCACTGATGATGCCACAAGAAAGGTATGTGTTTATTGTATTAATCCTAAATATGATGTTTCTGAAACTTTTAAAAGATGGAAAGCCCTTGTGGAAAATGAATCTAATTCAAAGTTAAAGTGTCTTAGATTTGAAAATGGTGGTTAGTACTGCAACAAGGATTTCAATGATTATTTTTCAGTAAATGTAATATGCAAAGAAAGGTTGGTTCCTAGAAAACCACAAGATAATAGTGTTACAGAGAGAATGAAAAGGACAATTATAAAACATGCTAGAAGTATGAGGATACATGTTGGATTTCCCTTATAGTTTCAAGCGGAAGCAGTAGACACAGTGGTTTATTTGATTAATCGTGGACCTTCAAGTGTAGTGAATGGTGGAATACCAAAAGAATATTAGACTGGAAAAGAGATAGATCTTTCTTTTCTTAGAGTATTTTGCTTAGAAGATTTTGTGCATATTGATAAGGAAAATAGAAATAAATTGGATGTTAAATCCAAAATATGTAGTTTCATTGGTTATGGCTATGGAGATTTTGGATTCCAGTTTTGAGATATAGAAGTTTATAAGATAATTAGGAGTCGTGACATTGATTAGAATGAAAAGATAATGTACAGGGATCATGTTTTGGTACCCAAAGGTGAATCGGTGGAGAAGTTTGTGGATGAAAATGAACTCTTGGATTTAAAATTAACCCCTACAAGTTTACACAGTAACCAATATCAATTTACCAATGACTGACATTGATCCCATATATCAGCATTGGTTAGAGAAAAGATGGATCGATATCAGTTAGCCAAACTGACGTTGGTCACTATTAGAAGTAGATACAAATATACATGATGAGAAAATTGAGCCTTAGGCATCCCAAATCTCAGTGAGAAGGTCACAAGGGTAAGTAGACCTCCATAAATATTTTCACCTTCCTTGTCTTATTTATTATTGACTGATAGTGGTGAACCAGAAATATTTGAAGAGGAAATGTAGGATAAATCCGACAAGCAGCGGGAGCATGACATGGATGAGGAGATGGAATCCTTAGAGAAGAACTAGACATGGAATTTGGTTAAGTTTTTAGCAGGTAAAATATCATTGCAAAATAAGTGGGTTTATAGGATCAAGGAAGAAGAGGGTGGACATAAGAGATACAAGGCAAGGCTTGTAGTAAAGGGATTTACATAGAAAGTAGATATTGAATTTGGTGAAATCATTTCTCCTATTGTTAAGATGACTTCTATTTGTATTGTATTGAGTTTAGTTATAGTAGAGGATTTGCATTTAGAGAAACTTGATGTCAAAACGAAATTTCTTCATGGTGATTTAGAGGAAGAGAATTATATGAATCAATCACTTGGGTATGAAGTCAAGGGTAAGGAGATACTTGTGTGCAGATTGAAATAGAGCCTATATGGGATCAAGAAAGCTCCAAGACAATGGTATATGAGGTTTGATAGTTTCATGCACGAGCATGGTTATTTGAGATGTGAATTTGACCATTGTGTTTATTTCAAGATGCTTAGAAATTGGAGTTATATTACTTTGTTACTGTATGTGGATTATATGTTTATTGTAGGATCTAGTATACAGGAAATTGGTGAGCTTAAAGAAAAGATAGGTTGCACATTTTCAATGAGGGATTTGGAAGTTGCAAAAATAATCCTTGGCATGTAAATTCATAGATACAGGAAGAATTGGAAGTTGTATTTGTCTTAGGAGCATTATATCAATAAGGTGTTGGAAAGGTTTAATTTACAAAATTCAAATCATGTAAGTATACTTATGGCTAGACACTTCAAATTGAGCAAAGATCAGTTTCCTAAATCACACAAGGAGGTTAAGTACATGGCATGAGGTTTGTATGCTTCAGTAGTTAGGAGCTTGATGTATGATATGGTTTGTACTAGACCAGACATTGCACATGTAGTGGGATTTATGAGTATATTTATGGGTAATCCAAGTAAAGAGCATTAGAAATTAGTCTAATGGATCCTTAGGTATTTCAGAGGGACATCTGACATGTAGTTATGCTATGGAAGGTCAGATACTTCTTTACGTGACTATGTGGATTCAGACATAGCTGGTGATTTGGATGGCAGGAGAAACACCACTAGATATGTTTTCACAGTAGGTGGGATGATAATCAGCTGAATTTCTAGAATGCAGAAGGTTGTGGCCTTGTCTACTACAAAGACAGAGTATGTTGTAGCTATAGAAGCTAGCAAGGAGATGATATGGAGAGTAGGTTCATGGGAGAGTTGGGAAAGGAGCAAGATTATTGTAGATTGTATAGTGATAGTCAAGGTGTGATTCATGTGGAAAAGAACTCATCGTTTCATTCTAGAATGAAACACATTCAGTTGAGGTATCACTTCATATGGTAGGTATTGGAGGATGGGAAGCTGAAGTTAGAGAAAATTCATACAAAGGATAACCCTACGGATATGCTAACAAAGTCATTTACAAAGGAGAAGTTGGAGCCACACTCCACTTCTGTTGGTCTTTAATTTTGAGACTTGAGGAGGGAGAAATAAGCCAAGGAATGGATCAGAGGAAGGATTTGTATGGTATAGTGCAACAACTTATCTCCAAGTGGGAGATTGTTGAGTTGTGGAGCTTAATTGCTTCACTAGCATGCTTTTACAGACTTGTTGGAATACATAATAACTAGTGTTGGTTGACGAACTAGAATTAGTCACCTAGAGATCGGTATCGATCAGACAAGGAGGAACCAGTATCAGTTAAGGATACTCGGAAATGGTTGCATGTGCATGACTACTATAACTAAGTTGCGGGAATTAGATTTATCTTTAGTTGTAAAGTGAATCTAATGGTTGTAATTACATAGCTAAAGTTCCCTAAGATTTATATGCATACATAAGCATAAAAATATGGTTTAGAAGTGTGAATTCATTCATAATTAAGAGAATTTTCCTTTAGAGAGAAAAAGATAAATTTGTAGAGAAGAAAGTACATGACATCCAAGAAGGTGTGGAAGATTGCAAATATTCATTGTATTTCCTCTATGATAATAAATTGGTTGTTTCTTGGTGGACGTAGCCCACACTAGGTGAACCACGTTAAATCTTGTGTATTATTTCTTCTTGTTTATTTATGTATTGATTGCTTTTATGCTTAGATATGATTAATATATCTATACAACCGGTGTGCTAACCCTAACAACTTAAATGTAGTTTCCCCTTATTCAAAATTTTGATTCACCTCTTCTGTCATGATAGGTTGTTCAATAACAGCCTTAGAAATCTCACTTGGAGGGGGGTTTTCTTCTAGTAACCATTGTACAAAAGAAGATGTGTCTTCTTAAAAATCAAAAACAATTTGTGCTATTTGAGGATTGGGTAGGAATCTACCATGGGCATCTCTAGGATGGTGCATACATCAACTAAATAAAATAAATTAACATTCATTAGTGAGGCATTAAAAAGGTGAAATTTCTAAAATGTAGTATGTTTCTAAGGAATTCAAAAATGTAAAACCTCACAAAAACTCCTATAACTTGGCAATATCCCTGGAAACAACGCCAAAATGGTGGTGCAAATCAACTTGTAGTAATTAATAAGTTATTCATTGAATTAAAGTCATTTAATTATCAAATTAGGGGATGTAAACTTGAAATATTGTTGGTTTTATATGCACAGTTATAGTGATTTAAGAGGTTGGAAATAAATAATTGTCACAACAATGCTTGAAAGTAAACAAAACTTAGAACTAAAAATGAATGGTTCCTAAATGCTATAACTAAGACAAAGCTAAAAATTTAGAATGTAGATACCGAAAGTAAATTGTTCATAGGTAAATAGACATGTAATGAAACAAGACAATAAACAATGGAGGGGTTTAGCAGACCACAAGTGGGCCCTGAATTGGGTGCTAATACCTCCTAAATTCTGCAACTAGAAACTAATGAACAGAACTCAAATCTTTATTGACTTTGCATGAACATTACATCAAGGAAAAAATCAATCTCTTTTTTGAATCATACTATGAATGAATTCTATATCTATCTCCTCTAAATGTATTTCATGTTACCAACACTAACCGTTTCTTTTATACTTCTCATTTACAGTGAGACATGAGAAGAAGAAGAGTTCAACAAGTAGTTTCTACGAACTAAGTGAGAGATCTTTAATAGAAAAAGTGGAAGATATTCCATAGAAATGTGAGAGACACAACATATGTTATGGAACTCATAACAAGTGTTTAGCTAACAAACACATAACAAATGTTTAGGTAATTGACTAGTTCCTTTGATCATGTGTTAACTCTATCAATCAATTCTTCACTATTTTACAATGAATGACCTAATCGAAGGTTGAGTTGTCTCCCAGTTCTACCCATTCCAATTGTAACTACTTCTTCAGTGGAATTTATGGACTTGAGTTTCACTCTTCATGCCTTCCAAAAGATCTTCATAACAAGGTCTCTTTTTTGTAGATGATCTCCTTTGGTTGTGGATGGGTTGTTGCAAACATATCCTTTGGTTGAAGACGAGTTGTTGTGGATGGTTCCTTCGCTACATTTGATTTTTTGCATATGGAAAATTGCTTACAACAAAGAGTTACATCAACACATATCATCATTCAAACAACTTATTGGGATAATAAGAATAAAGTAACACAAAATAAAGATAACTATATGTAACTATATTAATTAGTAATTATGCCACAAGTTCAAGGTTGTAATGGTAATGTTCAGTAGTGTACTTGGAAAATACATGGACATAACTACAATGGTTTGATCAAAATATAGAAGATGGGTTGTTTATAAAGGAAATAAACATAACTCATCAGTTGATAAAAAATTAGACTAAAAATATCTCTTTTTCTGGTACTTGTATAAAAAATAGAGAAAACCCCATAAAGTTTCTTGAAAAACCTAGAAAACTAATATAATTTTTTTCTCAAATAAATTTAGTTCGTATGGAATTGTACAGTCTTTTTGGAAAAAACATGCCCAAAAACCCTTGAAAATGACCAAATATTACTATTTCAAAACATGGTCAAGTTTATAGTCAATATAGGGTTTTGGCACCTTCTAAATCTAATGGTGCACTCTCTTTTGCATAAAAAGTATGATGCAGAAAAAGTGCTAACAAATTCCAAATATATGAAAACAATTCATCCCTTACTTATAAAGAAAAACTTACAAATGGATGTATAGAACATTTTTCATTCTAATACCATAAAAGGAATGATAAACATATCATTCTAAACCACAAATAAATTTGATGCTAATAAACATCACACTCAAAAAGATGAAAGTGATTCGCCATAATAAATTTACAAAAACCTTTATAAACAAATTAAAAACAATATCATATATTATTATGGAACTCTATGTAGTATAATGAGAATGGTCCTTGCTTATATAGGTAAGGAAGATGACTCTTATAACTAATCAAAGCCATAGATCAAGCCATAAATCAAGGAAAGAACTAGACAACAAAGAACTAGTCAAGATCATAGATCAAGGAAAGAACTATACCTAACAACTATATAATATCCTCATAATATATAAATAAGATAAAAGAAATATCCATACATAAGTGGGTGAGGATAAATAAAAGAGAAGGTAAATAAAGTACCTAGGTGAACATGAGCTAAGGTAAACAACCTACTCTAATAATTATTTCAAACTTCTTATTTTTATATAACTATATATTACTAATTAATATAAGATGCCATAAACTTTAAATAAAATTTAAAATATACTTTTAACATTTTGTTACACACTGGTAACATATTACCTTACCAAGGGAAAGATAGTAAACCTAAAATATACAACCTAAAATTATAAACTATTATGGCTGAAAAATTTAGGTTCACATCAAGATAGAGCTATAATTTTTGTTCATTCTTCTACTCCTAAAACCAATATAATCACTAGTTATACAAAAAAATGGAGCACACATCCCTTGAAGATAGATCACTCTTGGTCTTACTTGAATAAGGGTACAATCATATATAGGTAGATGATAAAAATATAAACCGAGGTCATCATATGGATGGTTTGTATTCCTATGCATAAGACAAGTTCATTAGTGGTGGATAGGATGAGATCAATACATGAGAAATAATATTGAATCTAGTGTCTATAAACTAAATATAAAAAGGCAATGCAAAAGATGGAAATGTATTCCCAATAATCTAGAATCCCTTATGAGAATTGAATCATGAATACAATAGTTCCAATTTAACAATAACTCCCATTAATTCATAAATAAGGTAGTAAGGCACAAAATTTTCATCATCTCATAATATAGAAAGGCACCCTTATCTATTTTAAACTAAACCCATGATACCTATTAATAGGTACAATTAGCTCCTTCTTATCAAACACAAGTTTAGGAAATTATATGCATAATATATATGCATCCATGCCTCGATTATTTCATCTATATAAGCACGAAGGAAATGGAGACTTTTTAAGTTCCTTTGTCTTCCTCACATGCAAATTAAAAGCCAAAGTTCACTCGCTACAAAACCCTCTAAAATATCCTTCATGTAAACAAATCATAAGTACACATTAACAAGTCGAAATATAACACACATTGCTTATACACACACACAAACACACTCATATATTATAGAAATGGAAAATGTTCGGTGGAATTAGTTTCAGTGATGATGAGGATGGTGATAAGCACATATAGAGCATGTGATACATGAAGTGATGTGTATGGATCTAACAGTAGTGTTGTGTCCATGTTTGCTAACGATAAGACTAAATACCAAATGTTACATTGCTCTTAACATCGTTGATGTATACTTTATTTTCAACATTTTTTAAATCTCTTTCAAAATTCCATCTGATTATAATGTTTCACTTAATGACCATAATGATAACTAATATTCTTATGCATTTCTTATAGAGATTTTAGTATAACGTTTATATGATTACATAGATTACTATTATATAAAATTTTCATATAAATATTGTTATTAGCATTAAATCTATCTATAACCTAAAAATTAAAATTATTTTATTAAAAGAAATCCCATACGAATGTTAGAAACTAGAAATCTAATATACAAGACTTAAAATTTATCAATTTATAAGTGAAACCAACTACAATGTATATAGGCATTGAACAAATTATTACAACCAATTACAATTTATGATAATATTGGATCAAACTCCAAGAATGGAGGAGATAATTTATATAAACTAGTTGACTAAACTACTAATTAAACACCTAACATAACTGACACAACAATGAACTATAACTAACACCTAGTTAAAAACTAGTTATAACAACACTTTAAAAATGTGCATTTTATCCATAAAATTATCTGCTAAAATGATTAATTAATTAATTTTACCATGGCCATTAGTTTCAAATTGATACCCATGAAAAATAAAATAATTACCTAAATGACTCAAAGTTATCTTGTGTAAGTTCCACTATGAAAACGTTTGCACATTGTTCTATTGTCAAGAAAAATTGGAGTTGAATGTGGTGTTAAATGTTATCACAAATGAAATGTACTTGCACGTCAATGTGCCTGGTCCTCTCATGAAAGATAATATTGCGAAAAAGTTTTATTAGACCATCATTATCACAATGTAGGATGGTAGGTTACTTTTATGGAAATATCAAACCTTGTAAAATGAGATATAGTCATATCACTTCGCAAACAACTCTTGCAACATAATATTTTGCTTCATTTGAAGAGTGTGAATTTTTTATTGATCTCCCATGATATTAATCCAAGTCTTGATGAAAAATTGGATCTCATTTCATTGATGTTTCCTACATGATCTAAATTTGTGTAACCTTCCAAGAAGAAAGGATCATTCCTATTATATTCTAGGATGAATTCCATACTACCCTTGATGTATTTTATAATGTTATTTTCTAATTTCCAATGACTTTACTTTGGAACTTGCATGAATATTTATAGGTAGATCACTAAATATTTTATGTGTGACATAGTGTAGGAAAGGTAAACAAGACCCACAATTAGTTAACAATATAGAAGTGCATATACATGTAGTGATGGATCTATTTGAGGAAACTAAATCCTTACCTCCATAGGTGTAGTAATGGGATTGCATTCCATCATCTAAAATATCTCAAACAATATATTGGTGTATGTCCTTTGAATGAAAAATATGTGATCTTGTTTCTACCATACATACAATCTAAGACAATAGTGATGTAGCCTAAGATCTATCGTGTTGAATGCCTGTTTTAGATTTTTTTTGTTTATTCTATCACTTGCAAGGAATTGTCTATGATTAACATATCATAGAGATAAACAACTATGATCAACCTCCCCCCCTTAATTTTTGAGGTAAAGATCGGGATCATAGAGGTTACTATTGAATCCATTGTGGATGAGATGTTTATACAATTTTTTTACCATGCTTTAGGAGTGTTTGAGTCCATATAATACCTTCATGAGCCTAAATACCTTTGATTTTTAATTCAGTGCGAAAAAATATTATTTTTTAGTCATGTAGACTTCTTCATTAAGGTCTCCATTAAGGAAGGTTAATTTGAGGTGTATTTGATTAAATTTCTAAGCAAATTGAGAAGTCAGGGAAAAACTAATCCTAATTTTATTGAATTTGGAAGTGGGATAAAATGTCTCCTCACAAACTATTCCTTCCTTTTGATCATAACCCTTAGATATGATTTTTGTCTTGTGTTTTTTCTATTCTACAAACTATGTTATCAATGGTCTTGAATATTTACTTAAACCCAATCAACTTCTTCCCTAGTGGAATTTCTACAAGCTATCATGTATCGTTTATCGTCAATGACTGTTACTTAACTTCAAGGCTTGTTTCGCAAGTTCAAACTATAATGATTCCTAAACCTTTTTTGGTTCATGAAATTCAGCAACATGAATCATCAAGGCCATGTTTACCTCTTCTTGATATTTATTGTGTGTCTTTGGTCTAGATGAAGATGTATTTGGGACTCCATTTATTTTTGCATCTTTAATCACATTTTTACACCATCTTTCCATATGTTGAGTAGTGGGTGGTGTATTGTTTAGTAATTTTCCCACCATTACAATTATCATTTTCTTCAATCATCGTAGGTGTTTATTTTGAATTTTTTTTTGTGTGAGTTTGTGGGTGGTTTATTTGAATCACATGTCTCATCAACTGAACATTCATGTTGATAAATGATTTCTTGGTTTTCTAATCAATCAACCTAAATCCCATCAAATCTTCACTATATCCACCAAGAGTATTTGGTATATAGCTTTGTTATTATTGTCTTATGGAGAAATATATGGGCCTTACTTCTGAATACTCAAAGATGAGATATTGATGGTTTCTTCCTTGACCATGCTTCCTATGGATTCATGTCATCAAATAGAAATATTGGTGATCTATTGAGAAGATAGAATATAGTTTTGGATGTTTATTCCTAGTAAAAAGTAGTCAATCTTACATCAACAATCATACTCCACACCATTTCCACGATTATATGATTTCACTATTCTGCAAGGAGAGTAAGGTGTATTCATTTAATGAGGAATTTCCTATTATTTCAAGTATGTTGTGAATACATTACTAGTGAATTCCCCCTTGATATGGGTGAATGCTATTTATTTTAGAAATGTTTTTTTTCTCAAAAAGATATTTGAACTCTTTAAAGGTTTGAAAATATTAATCCATGGTCTTAATTAGGTAAATCCACATTTTTCTATAATTATCATCAACAAAGAGTTGAAAATATTGATAACTTGAATATGTATACGACATAATTCCTAAAATATTAGTATGAACTAAGTCAAATTTCTTATGATTCTATTTAAATTATTTGGAAAAGGTATTCCATGTTGTTTCCCTACTAGACAATTGAATCATATATCTATGTTCTTCTTTAACTGCAGAAAACATCTAACCATTTATCTCTGGGTGAATCAAACTAAGAACCCAAAACTAACATTCCCATATCTCTGGTGCCACAAATTTATAGATATAATGTCCTTAGCAATGAGTTCCTTATTATCATATGACATAAAATCCAATTGACACACTTTGTTGGTGTCGTATGCATGAATAAATTTTTGGATTATTTATTTTTATCCCTAATGAGGTACATATTTTTTCTACTTGTGTAGTAAACACAACTTTCAAATTATGATCCAATATTTAGATGATTGAAATAATATTATTGGTTATTCATGGTACATACAAAACGTTGGTGAGTGTGTAATACTTATTTCTAGGAAACAATCGCATATCTCCAATACCTTGAACCTTGTCAGAAGTTTCATCCCGAATGAAATCACGTTTTCGATAGGAAATGTAGTAATTGTGGAGAACCAATATTTTCACCCTATCATGTATCTAGTTGGACCTAAGTATACATATAAGATAGAACTTTTCGTAGAGGGTTCTTTTACTTTTTGTGTAGTGAAAAAGTTATCTACATTGGAATTTTCATTTTTATTAGTGATATTGTCATGATGTTTCTTCCTCTTCTTCCAATTAATTTTAATTTTTTCCACAAGATTATTGGTTATAATATCACTTTTTATTGTTTTTGGACTACTTTTGTTGATTGTTTTTTTAGTATTTTAACTTATTTATCAACCCATTATATTGACAATTATTGGTTTCATGACCATTGTTGCAAAGAACACACTTTTATTTTCTTGCAGATTTTTGGACATTACAGTTTTGGTTAGAACATTACTTCTTATTAAACCTTTTTGTATTCTTTTGTTTGTAATTAGAAACAAGGGCATATTAATCTTCATTATCTACTTCACATTGCATAGTTTCCTCATGTTGTAATAGGTTAACCAACTTTGGGAATGTTGGAATTTTTTTTGTGACATTGATTATTGTCAAGGTCATTTTTTATGTGAAAAAACCTTTCAAGGTAATGGGAACGAAAGAAGAATTTGTAAATTCTTCTCTAAGATATAATAAGGATGCCCATAGTGTTGAAATTATCCATAAAAATTATTCTACAAATTAAGAGGATTTCAATTTCAAATTGCACAATTGACTTTACAAGTGGATACTAATATTATGATTCTTCACCTCAAGAATTTTGTTGAATTTTTATCATGTTTATTTGGTTGTATTGGCATATCTTATATGAGGTTATACCTCATATATGACTCCGAACATGATGATTAGATTGGATTTCTAATTTTCCTTGTCCCATTTTTATTGTAAGTCAACATCATTTGCATCTTAGTTAAAAGGTTCATTCACAATAGAATAGACATCTTCAAAATCCAAGAAGATATTAAATTTGGTCTTCTATGCTACATAATTGTCTTCTCTTAGGAGATGAAAATCAAGTAGAAAAAAACTTTGAACTGTTTTCCATTTTGTATAAATTGAACTGAAATATGGGAGATGGATTGGTGCCTTATCACTCCAAAAAAGGGTTTTTGCTCTATATAATGTTAGGAAAATATAATAACTTATCTATATACGCACACTTTTGATATACCCGTTGGTACATGGAAGAAGCTCATATCCCTCTCGATATACATGATCATATGTGAGAGAGATGTTAATGTACATGAGAGCATAATGGTACATGGTACTTACACAATATGTGAAAGTGATATTCTGGTCAATGACATGTACGTAGAGGGAGATCTTTGTACATGGCTGAAAATTATTGATATTCTAAAATGTTCACAATTTCAAGATTTGTGTTGAACAATAATGGAAAATAAGAAACATATGGAATAGAAACGAGTATAATTTCATTATTTCTCCCTGAAAATGTATAGGGTCATTTCCATAGAGGTTGTTGTTATATCTATGTTAGGCGTTATATGTTGATCCGAAGGACATTACGGAGGACAGGAGTTTCTTGAATATCCCAAGATCACTACAGTGTAGAAGATGACTCTGAGAGATTTCCGACAACTATTTGAACATCAAAAATGGAGTTCGTATGCACATTGGGTGGCTGGTCAAAGTTTGGTCAACTAGAAAGTCAACCCTGGTCAACAATCCAATCCAGACATGACACGTGGCAAAGGTGGCAACTGGTGAAAAGGAAAAAAGAGATTCATTCTGTTTGGTTATCGACCTCCATTCTTCGTCAGGAGTAAAATTTGGTTTTGGCAGCAAGAGGCTCAACTTTTTTTAACGGATGGGAGCCCGGCCACCGTGAGAGCTATATTTACATTTTCGACATGGTGGGCTCTCAAACCACCACGTGGACGTCAATTTTGCATTGCATGTTGATAACCATCTCGGTCGAACTATTTCTAGATCAGTGGGGTGATCAACTCCCCACCGAGTTGATCACATTATATTACTACATGGATCGAGTTTATTTTCCACATTGTTTGAGTTGGTTACTATATTACCACATTGTCAGGTTTATTCCATATAGTTCAGGATTAACATTACAATGACCGAGTAATTCCAAATGGTTCAGGGTATTCTAACCTCCAAACTACCTTGGTGGATTTCTACGCATATGACTTGACCAATGTGTAGTCTAAATATAGCTTGGTGGGTCAACATTGTATTGGCCGATCAAACAACCATTCAAACCAATCCACATAACATAGCTCGACACTTATCCAAGCGTAGCGAATGCAACAAACCAAAGTGACCAACTTGTCACGTAGTGGCTTCAACAAATCAGTTGCAGTATGGAGCCCAACAAAAGGCTCAAATGTGGCTTATGCCACGGGATAGGTTATTGGCTCATGCCAATTTAAATTCCAATCACGACTGCCATGGTGAGAATGTGGGATCTTACCCCACCCACATGCAAAGTGATCCACACCACAAAAGGAACCATCAGGATTTTAATGCGAGACCCCCTCCACACAAGTCAAGTGACCCAAACAACTCACCAATAAGTTCAGATGAGTTAAAAACGAGCTCACCTCTATTTAAAGAGCTCAAGTGGAGATCCTGTCAGATGAGACCAAGGTAGAATAGGGGCAGTTTGCAAAGAATGCAAGTTTTGAGGCACTTGTGCTCCAAGTTAGATCTTGGTGTAAAAACAAAAATTGTTCAAAATTTCGTGAGGAATCCAAATATGTGATTTTTTCCCACGAAGTTCTATATTTTTTCTATTATATGTGATTTTCCATCACATTTGCACGAAACATGCACTGGGAGTAGGCAAAGATCTGCATTTTCCAAGCACTTATGGTTTGAACTAGACCATGGAGTAAAAAGGGAAGTTGTTAATAATTTCCTCTAGTTTCCATAAATGTAAAACTATTTTATGTAGTTGTTGTACATTTAAAAATGTATATGTTTTTTGAACATAATTACATATGAAACTATCAGTGAAAATACTGTAGGGGCCACAGATGGACGTGGGGATGTTTCTGGTAAATCACCAAGTTCCAAGAGGTTTGAATCAACTTAATTTGAGGTATAAAGTTCTGTTAAGTCAATAGTGAAGGGATATTGTACTTCATTAGGCAATAATAGATCGATTCTCATTACGAGAATCTGAAGACGTAGCCTTTGGGTGAAATTCGTTATCAAGTTCTTGCACTAGGTTGTGGATTTGATTTCAGTTTGTTTAGAATCTTTTGATCAGATAAAAATGTTCAAATTAGGCTCATTTGATTAATTATTTAAGAAACCACTTTCAAACATTGTCTTCCATTTGGATCAAACATACCATACTTAAATTTATACGTGTGCTCCGATAACCCACAATAGAATTCACAAGAATGGGTGGACATTTCAGAACTGGAATCAAGAATGGTTTATGGTTGCGTGGATATGTTTATGAGGCCATCAGTTGTGAATTGGCGTAGTTACAAATGGATCAAAAGTTAATCGAGGGCTCAGAAAACTACCGTTCAAGTGGACAAACACCCAACGAGAATTGATTTATCTGGACAGAGTTCCACTATATATGGAGAATTTTTCAAAGTCAACATTCCTAAGAACTGGTAATACGAGATTCAAACAGTGGTGGGTTTTTTAGAGCCACCAATCGAGAATCGGTCCAGTGTGACCCAATCAATTGCGATCATCAGAATACAATTAGTACCATCTTTGCAAAACTAACAAGGAATGTGATAGTTCAATGAGTCGATAGGTTCCAGGAAATTTTAAATAAAAAATACTAGAGGTTTGTAAAGGTAGATAAACATTTTGTTTCTCAGGATTCAAATGATCATGGGTAAAAATGAAAGCCAAGTTTTTAGTTTTAACATCTCCCTATAAAGTGCAAAATGGGAATGCATAGGGATGACAATATGTAGAAGTAGAGAAGAGACTGTAAATGGTAAAAACATAATGTAGTGTAGAAATAATGCTCCTTGATAGTGAATCTATACATAACATGTAGGAACACATACGATGCTTGATATCTCATGCGATTGTGAGTTCATTGAGTGCTGTTTTACAGATATCTAGAATATCTCCCTTTTGTGTTCTAACATACAAGCTAGACATAAATGTTGTTTTATTTGTATTAGGACTCATCTAACCTCTCCACCTTAGGAATTTGGCAAGAATTACCTTGTTTTAGCCTAATAGCCTGCTTTTAAAGGTTATGGTTGCAACCACAAATGACAATAAAATTCCCCGGTTGGTATCATGTAAACCCATAAGAAAGTGATTTTTGTAACATTCTACGATTTATGAAAGTCTCCATTAAAAAAATCCAGATTGTAGCTCCCTTTAAGGAGGGATGTTAAGAAAAATTATGCCTTGGCTTGCCAATTGTTATTTTTATTACACTCAAGTTCCATATTTTCAGTTTAATTATTTGATATTAAATAATCGAATGTGAGATCACTCTAAGGTTTAAAATTTATTTAACTTCAAATGTATAGGGGATATAAAGTACATGAATTATGAAGGACAAGGTTGAACAAGTGAACCATGCATTTGGGAGATATTTGCATCTGGTAGATTCATATAGAGTTGGCAATATTAAATCTACATTCCATCAATTAGTTCGTGATTGCATTCAGAAAATAACTCCCCATTTGTGGATTCTTTGAATCTCTAAGGCCACTATCAACAAGGACAATGTATGATGCTTTAGCCAAATACATGGAGTTACAATAGTTGGTGATGATAAATCAAAGGTTCTTATAAAATAATGAAGGATCAACATTGTTGGAGGTTTAAAGCTCAATCTGCTTAGCAACACCTACAGTCCCCCATTGTTTATGAGCTCGATTTTTCATACTTGAAAATGAAGTTTATTCTATGTGATAACACCGATTCTGGAGATATGAATACTTCAAATAGACATACCCCAGGTAACACCAAGATGATACCAAAATGCCCAGTGTAAATAATGCTCTTTGAAACATTAGATCGTGTTCGATTGATTAATATGTGTCTCGATGACTTCCTAAGTCAGGTTAATGTACAACCACATATCCCAAAAGGGTATAGAGATATTTTAGAGGAAGATCATGATATGTCTTCTACCCACCCAAAAATAGATCTGTCAGCATAAATCTTTCTTCACAACAAGTAGTTTACATAGATATATGAGGGGACATTAGTGTGGAGCTTAAAGGGGTATAAAAAACGAGCTTAAGGAGACCTAATAAGGTATTTAGCTTTTACAGTAAAGAAATGACACTTACAATGGGTATGACATCAGGGATAAATAGGGATCATGTATTGGATATGAATGTCTAGTTCAATGGCTCATGAATCCCCATATTGATTTCAATGATCAATCTGGCCACGATTTCATCCAAGGCTACCCGAGCAATTTGCAGACTGATTTCATGGATCTGAACTTATAAATCCCCATTGATGGCACAGGATTGGAGAAAGATGGCTCAATCGGTTGTAGGGAATTTAGATTTATACCTATGATAAAGCATTGGTCTTGAAACATTTGTAAGACTTTGGGTTAACAAATCCATTTTTTGTAGTAACCTATGTAACATGCTAATGCTTGTAGTCCACAGTTGCCACATTTGGGTTTCAAGAGATGGGGTTTTGCGATACACTTTACATGCCAAGTGAACAAATGCTTCACAACATAGAGTTGCATACATATCATATAGGAGAACCTTACAACTACAAAAATATGACAAAATTCCTAAAGCTTGGACCATATATACCCTGTAAAACCAGAGCTCAAATTTTGAGGTCTTGTAAAGTGGGTAGTGATAGAGAGATGATTCTCACGTCCAGAGGAAAGGTGAAAGAGACATGAATATTGGAGAGACATGAGTAGGATATCTTATGAAAAAGGGCATGTTTTAATGTCTTAATCATCACCACAACTACACCATTCACCACATAACATTCTGTTAATGTTAACATTTTTTATTCTTAGTGGGGGATGCCCTCGCTATTGTACCATCCAATTTTTGTAAAAGTTTCAAGGATCAATCTTAGTTTCACATGAAATTAGTTTCATTGGATCCAAGACATTGAATTTCTTGTATTATTATGTATTGCAAGATGATGATCAAATGAGATCTAAACTGGTAATAATGGAGGATGATAACTAAAACAAATGAGTAACCTAACACCTAACTTCATCGACACAATTGCTGAACTGTCATTAACACTCTTGGCTTAGAAGCTATTGTCTTTTATGCACACTTAAAAAGTATTCTTTACTTTGAATTTATTTTATCTATTGTTTTGTTTTACTCAAGGCACTACTTGAAACTTATAAATTAATTTTTTATCCAAAATTGAGTATATGTATAACTTAAATAACTGGAAAAATTTACGATAATCACAAAATGTATTAATATGTTTAATATATGGTGCAGTATTATAAATCCCGACAAATTTTAAATAAGCATTCAGAGTATATGTAAAATATGAATTGTTGTGCCTCATATATTTAACTCTATATTTATTCATGGTAGATCAAAGATATAACTTTTATCTGGAACAACATTGTTACACTTTGTCCAAGTGTCAAAACTAATGCATCATGAGACAAACCTCCAAAGATTTATTTTCTTACTTTGTCCTGCAAGAAACCTAACTAATACTAATGCTGAATACAATACTACCTAGCAAGTTAAAAGATCAATTAACTATACATATATTTTTTAGAATAGTCATACAAAGGGACCAGAGTTAGAGAGATGCTTTATGAATAATGAATTCCTATAGCTGAAAAGGGAGTGGTGATAACACTATACAACAAGGGGTGATCTTACTAGTCTCTTGAAGTACCAGAGAAGGTAATTGAGTTTTTCCAATGAAAGGTTAGAGGGTAAAATTCTTACCACTTCTATGAGTACTCATTCTCATATTGAAATTCAACTTCATAAACCTTGCATGTATTTGATATAAATGGGAAGGATTGAAAATATGTGAAACACGTATTTGATACAGTATCTTTTAATGAGAAGAACGGAAGGAAGGGATTACATTTATTTTCAAAGCATAAACAAGGGGTATAAAGTACCCTTAGCTTGCACATTATGACTATATATGTTATTAATATGTGAACCCCATGTTATACAGGTAAGACATTTACTACAACCATTTAGAGGGTATAGATGGATTACTAAAACACATGTCATGATGTGTAATTTGCCCACATTTTACACACACAAATACAACAGTAAAATACCAGGATATTTTTTGTTTATGGCTTACATTGCTCACTACACAAGGCCACAAGGGCTTCAAGTAAGGAAAACTCAACAACACAAATGACACTTACATAAGTCATTGAACCCACATAGACACATGAAAACATCATATAAATGTCTATGTAACATTTTCCTGAATGAATGAAGTACTAGCAATAACCCTACCATAAGATAAAAGGGACTCAAGGATTGGAAAACCCATAACACATCATTTCTTTAATTGTATCTTAGGTTACGATTAAACATTCCAAGAACATCATTAGTGCAAGGATAATTTTATCCCTTTTTCCACCAACATATTCTGAAAATTTCATTCCACAATTAGATTATAGTTCGACCATTTTCAGTTGGCTTTCTTTTTCCCCTTTACGGACAATCTTCCATAACTTACATACTTATTATGGCATAATTCAAATTACATATAAAGTACTTCTAATATCTCTCATTCTTATGTTAAGAAATGTGCTTCTCAAATTTTTATTAAATGTCTACATTTTACCCTAGCAACTCAAGTAAATCTGACTTGATGTCTAGAAAGAAATATTAGGATTTAAGGATGGTGAGACTTAGATATCAAGATACCTTTTTCCCATAAACATTATTCGATCATGATATCTTTATTTCCCTGCCATTATTATTACAGTTCCCACAAAATAAATTGTATTCCAAATATATATATATATATATATATTTATGTATATATATATTTTTATATATATCTTTTGTTTTCTCAAAGTTTGATCTCACCAAGGGAAACTCATATTCTTTGTAACAAATGTAAATGTTTAATTGAGTTATAAGGACTCAAAGAGTGGCATTATTTCTAACCTCCAATCTCTTTTTTTTTTTAATTCCTCTTATAAGCTTTACTTTCATATAGCATTATGGCCTCACTACTACCATCACTTTATAACATAAGATTGTTACGAAAGTACTTGCTCTGACATCTATAAGGAAGTACATGCTTAGAAGCATCTATAAACTACACATGAACCACAAGTGATTTGTGTTCAAGGTAGGGTCCCATCTTTCTACCTTTCATGATTCCACATGTGAAAAATTATTTAAATTCTTAATGTCATAAATGGATCTAACAAGGTATTACGAGAACAAGATTTTGGTTTCTTGGGTTCTCTAAAGTCAACATATTTCAAAACAACTTTGTATGCAAGGAGTTAAATTATAGTTTTCTACCCACAAGTTAACATCCTAATCAACTAAGGTTTAGTTTAATTCCAATTTTCACTAAGGGATTTATGCTCTATTAAAGATTAGATTAAGGTTCAAAACATATTCACCCTATAAACCCTCCGTAAGGATCAAAGTGTTATATTATCACTAGCCAAAGATAACACCTATAGCTAAGAGGATCTATTCATTAGCAAAATTTTGAGTGATAGAACCACTATTTTACTACCTCCCTGATGTCATCTGGATCCCACAAGAAATTCATTCGATGTAGAAGATTTAATTCTAAATCTATCTTCGGAAGAAAATGCAGTCCACTAGGACACGAAGGAAGCGTTAGCTCTACTTGCTCCAGGTTGAGTTTGACTGTGTTGCTCCTATATGTCTGGTTTATGGCAATGTCACTAAACGTACCTGCTAAGAAGATCAACCCATTCAAGGGATCTTATTTGCCTAAACTAGGATGTTCCATTGAGTGTAAAGGTTCGTTTGAAGGTCACAGTTTTCTACACTAAGGGATTTACATAGGCAGGTTAGTTATATATACAAATTTTGAACTAGGGTTGACTGTTGTGGTTAGGTTCCTTTATTACATTTTCAAGGTAAGAAACGCAACACCAATTGTTAAACAAATAATTGCAAAATGAAATTTCACTACAAGGTAATAAATTTCAATTCCTTTTGAGATTTGTATTCCACTTTTACCATAACAAATTTTGGGATCCAAAATAACATCCATGAAATAAATACCAATTTCTTAAGCACTTATTAATCTAGCATGACTTTTACATACTACTAATTTCAAACAATAAGTCTTTCAATATATTACTAAAAATAAACAAGTGAATTACTCAACGCCTTTACGGCATCATTCTTTCCTCCTGCAAAAAAAATCATGTGAGCAAGATATCAGCGATAAATCGCTGGCATGGCATTCACCCTAATCAATCATAATTATTATTTTTCAGTTTCCCATTTACATAAGATAAAAATTACAATTTTCAATCGACATAAAAAGGTTTAGAGACATGTATTCATTACATTTTATTTGGCTTCTTTTTTATAACCCAGGAGAGAGAAAGAGAAAGGTAGAGAGAGAAAACACCATTTTGTCAAAAGTTCTAATGCACAACAACAAGTTACATTATAGTGTTTTAAACAGTTATTTACATGTGTTAAGAGTTTCCAGGGTGATTTGGCAACCCTACGAGGGTCCTACAACTTTCTATTTTTACATTTTCTCACTAGTTACAAAACATTCAAAACGGGCTCGGAGGCTAAGAAACTACTTCCAAAAGTTATCTTTCCGATGAAAACGCACACCACAATTAAATTTCTACGTGTCCCCAGATATACCAAGAATTCATAGCAACTGACGAAATTGAAAAAGAGCGAACGGTTTGCAGTTTGGCGGCTAGTTTTCTGGGGCCACTGGTCGTAGTTGGCCCAGTGCAAATTGAACAAAAGTTAGCTCAAGGGCTCAGAAAAACCATGTCTAAAATTGACGTTCGATGGATGAGCACGCCACATGAGACACTTTCTACAAGTTTCTCCTATGTGAGGAGAATTCATCAGGGTTGACGGGACAGGGAACTAGAAAACCATTTTCAAACGGTGACAAGTTTTTTGGAGCGATAAGATGAAATTAGTCCAGTTTGACCTCGTCAAACTGCGGCCGGAGGCCTACAAAATGGCTTTTCCAAACTACCCAAAAGATTGATTTTCCCTAAGCTGAATGTTCCATCCAATTTTCTAGTATAATCACTAGAGGTTTGCGAAGACGGGAAATGATTTCTCTTTCTAGGTTTCAAATGGCAGTACAAAACGAAAGCCAACTTTCTAGATTTAACAATTTCCTATCACTACAAAGCAGTGCAATAGGGCTCCTATAACGGCATCAAAAAGATCTCATATGTTTGTTCAGGATCAAACCAAAGGTCTAGGTGACTCCTCACATACCAAGGTACACGAATGAAGCTTCACATCTCGTTTTCAGGGTTACGAAGCGTACTTAGTGAGTCTCTGAAAAATGCAAAATTTAACTATTTAAAATAGGGAGAAGGTCAACTTTATCAATGGGGAGTCAAATTCGTCTGGTTGATAAAAAAATATTGGAGCGATCAAGATGGGTAAGAGTTTTCTAAATCATCTCAAAGTGAGGGTGATAGTTCATGGTTTAAAGTAGACAAGTTATAATGACTTCATGAGTTACGACACGACAATTTATTGTTTTGTAACGAGTTAAAGGGACATTTAACTGTATTAAAAATCCTAATAATTTAAAATTCTATTTAGTTGCAAAAGAGAACTAAAACACGAGAATTATGAGAGGTAAGGGAAGAAAGAACCATGCCTTGAGAACAAAGTCGGTCGAAGCCGCAGGCTTCGTTTCAACATCTTGCTTGGGCACTTCATCAACCAGTTCACGAGCATCCTCAGCTCCACCATTTTGCATACACATCTACCAGGGAAGTTGCATTGTAAACAAAAACATCTTTTTTTCTATGCCTTGATGGTTTTCTATGCTCTATTCTAAAGCTCTTATTTTTTCACATGCGGGGATGATGCTGACAAAGGTTGTGGAATCTGAGCTTTACACGTCCCAATTGCATTTTCTTGAAAGTTTCCAAGGCCTTTTCAACAAACTCATTTTTTTTACACATCCTGCAATCATTACAGCCCATAAACCACATTCCTTTTAGGCATTGTCAAACAGTTCGCATGCTTCCACATTTTTGCACATTCTCATGTGCTCATCAAACACCAAGCAAACATAATGATTAATTCTAGGCATGATTCTACAAGAGGCGCTCATGCCATCGAAGTATTTACAACCCTCATGCACTAAACCTGCCTAGCTAAATGCTAAGTAAACATAAATGAAGCTTACATGGTTAGGGTATGTTCCATAAGACCACATCTCTTTGAGGCATTTTGTCAAACAGTCCAAACACCTTTTTAAGGTGAAATCCATTTTGTGCATATGCTGCCATCATGGCATTCCATGACACCACATTTCTTTGAGGCATTTTGTCAAATAGTTGACTTATCCCTTGTGTATGCTTCTGAAATTTGCATACTTATCTACTAGTGCACTTGCAACTAAAACATACAAAATCCCTTCTCCAAAATGCTTTAATGGACGTCCATTCTTGGTTCATGCACTCATGTTTTTTGGCACATGCTAGAAGTGCATTGTTTCCCCACTCGCATACAGACCTTGTCAAAGCACTTGCAACTAAAAAAAATGACATGAACTGCCATGTTGGCACAGGCTGAGAGAAAGTTGGAAGGAAAATTCATATTTCCACTATGCTTTGATGGATGTGCGTACCCTGCCCCAAATCTCCTCTTTCAACACAAAACAGGGAAAACGTGTGGCAAGGTGAATCGGCCTGATGGAAGTCAGTCGAGTTACATTTTTGGAGAAAATATCAATGCTTCAAATGGATTCCCAAATCCCCTACACCGTCATCATTCTCTTCTATGAGACCACATTTCAAAAAGACATTATTCCTCACAAGGCACATCCCCTACCCTGCGCACCTTCATCTGCAAACAACTGACCAAGTTTTCTCCTTCATATCTTCTTTGGAAAAACATCACTCTGATCCGAACTCTTGTCCTTAGCGCAAGAAGAGAGAGAGAAAGTGACAAAACATCCCTAGTGTTTGTTTTTTTCTGCCGCCCACACACTCGCCCATTTCCCAAAGAATAAGGATCAAACCCTAACTCATCATTTTAGAGCTATTTTTTCACACTTTCCCCCATTTAGTTCTATTTTATTTTATATTAAATTATAAATATTATTTTTATTGGTTTAAAAGACTATATAAGCTCATGTGTTTTCCATCTCACTCTCCTTCCGAGGTCACCTGCATTGTGGCTCTTTGAGAAATTTGAGGTCCGTGAAGCGAAAAGGCTCATCTTTCGAAGTGGGCCATTTGTCTAGAGAGAGCTTCTTGCGTGCATCTATAAAATCATTGCTAAACTCCAAACATCAACTTGGGTTCCTCATGAGTAATGTCTCTAGACCTCAAATAAAGTGCTTGTATTATTATGCCAAGAAATTGACAGGACGCAGGCCCTTCCACCTGCCACTCCTGACAAAGGCGTCTCTTGTCTTAAATTGAGGGGGCATTACAAGATGTCATTACTTGTGCATTATTGAATGGGCTAGTTTAATAGCAATCATATGCAAGTGATACTATGGAGACACCGATAAAGGTTGTAATGATTGTGTAGAAGTGGAACAAAATGTGTAAAAGAAACATGAAGATCCAGAGGAGTTATCTATAAGTGGACATGAGTTGCAAATGTAAAACTGAAATAGAAATGTCGATGTGCTTGTAAGTGAACCTATTCTATTTTTACGAATTTGACATAAGGACCTATAGCCATCTTTGAGTAATGAAGGATTGATAAAGGAAGAAAAAATACATAGGTCATGAAGGGAATAGAATTTGGAAACAAATGTTAAATCTAGGGCTTTCCCTTCATCACCTCCAACACCTATGGCTGGTTTGTGCAAAGTTATACCTCAACCTTTGTGGATTGTCATGTTGGGTTAAAACTTACTAGAGGAAGACTTTTTTCCAAATTGACAGATGCTTGAAAGCTTCTCTAAAGGGTTTTCCAATATGGATTCCCAATACATGAAGTATATCCTTGACAGGGGTAATTAACTAAGGTCGCCAATAAAAATGATATTTTATTATCGAAAGAAATCATTTTTTACGGGGAAATCTATTCCTAGATGCAAGTCAACAAGGGAAACTAATATGGGGTTAATGGAAGGGAGGCATCAAAGAAGTTGTATTATAAGGAATGAAGGTGAAAGGATGCAATAGAAAAAGGGGTGATGAATATGGTTCTTTGGTTATGTAATAACATAATAAACTTTGGGACTCATTTTAAGCCCCCATAAAATTGATGAATCCTTGAAAGAAGGAAGTGAGATTTTTTTGGGGCATTCAAAAAAAATATGGTGATAAATTTGTGCAAACAAAATGAAAATCAGTTTTACCTCAGTACATAAAAACACAGTATATTAAGAATATTTTATGACCTATGTAAATGACTAATATTTATAGTTGGTTACATTGGAGTGTAGTGGAAATTAACTCCCGAGTCTCAACATACAACTAACTAAAAAATATTCTCTGATTATTGTAGAAGTGAAAAATACTAGAGCAATATTTATAACACCACTGGTATATCACTCTCCCATGTCAAAAAATATACCTCATTATATGATCCCTCCACATATTAGACAGGAATGCCTTGCTTCCACCAGGAAAATTCCTATCAACATTTTTTGTCAAAACAATTAAATTAGACATGTTTTGGCACTTGCTAACTTAATCCATGTAGTGCTATGTTTATAATAATTTAATCCACATAAAGTACATTTTGCAACTGATAGCTAGCTCTCATTTCCTTCCACAATTCCCAAACATTATTAAATCCTTAACATATATTTTAATAAGTAAACTATAATTGGTTACATTACATTATAATGAACACATCAATGGTTGTATTACATTAGGATTTTGTTCGAAAAATATTTTTTCAAGGATAAAATACAGGCTTTGTCGATGCTCATGGGATTGAATCCCTCCACTTTAAGAGGGGAGACTCCCATTTATTGAAATATGGATTGTGTTCACTATTTATAACTCTTGGATGTGGTCATAAACTAGTGAAAGTGTAGAAACACCCTTGTTATAACTACAAATGAAAGAGAGAGGGAGAAATGTATGAGGTGGAGAGGAGAAAACTGTGAGGGAAATTATTGGAAAAGAGGGAGAGGGAACTATGATAATGGTAGTATTGAATATTCTATCAACCGACAACATAGAGTACATCTAGTTGTTAGAAGACACGTGAAAATATACACACAAATATTCAAGCTCCGTGAAACAATAATATCAATCAACACAAATTTTAATTGGTAATTTCATTCCATGGAAAAAATATAAATCTTTTCATTCATGTCATAGATTTCAGTACATTCGGCTGAGTATGAAGTTGAGAGAATAGAGTAAACACTAGAGAGGAACAAAAAATATGGTATTTTTCTAAAGGAGAGAAAAAATTACTATTTACAAATGAGGAGAGAACCCCAATATATAGTCTAAGAAGCCTATGACTCTTCATATTCTAACATGACTATTCACATTCTTTTTCAGTGATAAGACACTTTTCCTTATTTTAAGAAAAGTATTATTTTATAAAAAAAAAGTGACTTAAGTGACTTTTAGAAAAGTGCTTTTCCCAATGAAGAATTAGCTAAAAATACTTTTGGCAAAAGATGTTTATTTCATCAAGAAAGAGAGAGAAATAAAATGGAAGCAAGAGAGAGAACAAATCAATCAATGGACATAACACGTGAAGAAGATCCCTTGATATGATGAATTGGATAAATCAAGTAGTCCTTCATGTGTACATTATACCTGAACACTTCCTATAATATTTCTTTCCCATGGGGAAAACTGTAGTGTTAGTGATATTCTTCTAGCCAGTGATTAGATACACCTTAGATCATCAATTTGAAACCATTTGGGAATATTTTTTGTTACGTCTGAAATAGATGATCTAATTTGAGCCAATATGTCCATGATTTCAATTCCATATGATCGTGGATCAGACAGTTCACCTTTTATGATAAATCTAAAGTGCTCATGGAGCTCATCAAGTGAAACTGACTATGAATACAATGTGGGACATCTTAATCTTGCTCAAATGTTCATTTATTTCCTCTTTGATTTCATGGCCTCGATACTTTGATGATACAGACAATACTCAATGGCCTCGGTAATAGATCTCATTTTCCACTTGATTTTTCATGATAGCATGTACGAGAAAAGTTATCTTATTAACTCAAGAATACATTCTTCTTAAGAGATGACCTTGGATAAACCATGTTAGCAAATTTTACAAAGGGTTGGCAATAGATTATTCCAGTGATCATCCTTGTTTTTCACTATGGCAAACTAACATTGTTTACCTTTTCAGTTGACAAGGTAACGATCTTGAAGATCCTGATCATTTTAGAGAGAATTTCATAGCCTTTGTAAACTATAGATTAACAATCCATGAATCTCTCATGAATGTGCAAAAAAATTATGAAGACTTGGAATTTCTCCTTACACTAGAATAAATGAACTCTGTAGGATCAAGGTTATTTGAATAAAATCTTCTCACTAATGATTTTTTCAGTGAGAGGGTGCGGGTGAGGGCTCTAGTGATGTATTAGGTGGTAGATGTTTACCTGACTTAGGAAGTGTCTTTGTGTCTTAGGGATCTCACTTCTCTTAAGAAGACAAGATTTTTTCCCTACCTTATTTGATTGCTTATAGGATGAGGAAGGGGTGTAACTTAGTTTGTGGACCCTTTTGATGTACCAATGCCTTAACATGTGTTTCAACTGTTGTGATGTGGGTCAAGATATCAATGGAATTCTGCCTCTGACCAATCCACATGGGGGATATGTTCAAATGAATGGATTCCAAGTAGTCAAGTTTAAATATAACGCTCCCATCATCTTCAATGTTTCTAAAATAGCCCATTCTATTAAGAAATATATCAATTTTTGCACTGTCAGCCTCAAGAACTCTCTTTTCCTAACTTCCATCTTGTATACAAAATCTTCAGTAGTCTTATATCTTATGGTTGATGACATACGTTGAGATATTTCTTGTTGAGCCTTTTATGTACTATTTGTTAGTCAAAATACCTCAAATCCTGACTATAAGTATAGATTGAATCATTCTAAGGGAGGATTCAATATTACCTGTGTTCGTTGAGTTTTGCATATCTGCAAGATGAAATATTCCTAGATGAATTGGGTGGAATATTACCCCCTTGATTTTCCTTTCTAGACACTTGACGTGTACTCTTTATAATTTTATACACATCTTAATGAGTACTAACTTATTTCTAGGGTACCATGGGAGTCTTAGAGAGTTCCTTGATCAACTGAAAACTACTGTGGAAGTAGGAAGAGAGGGCATTGCATCATGAGAAATAAGGCCCGATACTTTATTATTAGTGGGGAATTGTTCTACTAAGATTCTATGATTAGTACCCCAAAACCCTACCATCTTCTAGATAAACGTACAAAGTAGTCCAAAATTTCAGGTCTTGCATAGTGTATTTTATGTTCCCTTAACATGATTTTAGGGTAGGTTCAGTATACCAACACATTTTTTGGAAAATTCCTTTCCGAAGTCATTGCCTAGACCAATTTTGTAATGTTACGATGGCATACACCAAGAATGAATTCATGGTAAATTTCTTCATGCCTTCAAGTAAACCAGTTGACCCATCTGGGATTGTAAATCCCTCAATGATAATTCCTGATTCCAATGATTATGTGGGATAGGTTCAATAACTATCAATATGCGCAACCCATGAAATCCATAGATGTTATTTTTTTAGTTGATGGTTCTTTTCCCAAGTTACTTATTGAGGAGCACGATGCATGTAAGGCCATAGATCTTCAATAGGATTTCATGATAAGAAAGAGTATTTCAGACATACAACGAGAGTTTACACGATGTCTTCATCCTATTATCTGATGGTAATCAAACTTGCATGTCGATGCCTTTTTCCCTTTTTCTCTCTAATTCTGGCTATAGGTAAAATCATATGGGAAGGATCATTGTAAAAGACATATTTGCACTCAAAATGTTCAGGCATCTCAAAATACCATCTATGTTATGTAGTGGAACTGATTGAGGGGTCATCACTAGTGATTAGTTTTACTCTCGACTTCACAGTTCTTGGATAGAATAAATGAAAGCTAGTTTTTACCTGGCTTGAGGAACTATTTATTGTGCAGTGTAGGCCAATATGAAATATCCTATTATCAAGATGATATTGGTTTTATCCTTCCATTCTCCACCTCAAATCATTGAATTTCCATGCCTTGTCCATGGATTTATATGTTAATGTCTGGGTACTAGGTCACCAGATTGTGTTTAACAATATTATATCTTGAATAATGGAATTCAATTGTGAAGTTAATCAAATTATCTCCCTACACCTGAAGCCATTTATTTTAGTCATGTAGGAGCATCATATGGTACTAAGTGAAATCCATGAATATGTACGCAATGTTTTCTGAAAATCTCCAATTTGTGGAGTGTATTCAAGTGTCAAAATGCAGCTAATTGTTGTAGTGAAAGGGTAAATTGATAGTAAAAAATAAATAAAATCTATGTTGTGTACAAGGATAAATACTTTGGAATTTTGTCTCAAAGCAAATGTACTCTCATAAGTTTGGTTAGATTCTGATCGCTAAGATCTGCGGGAATCTTGTTGAGTCCACAGTTTAGGTTGTGTGGAAGGTTTACAAATTGACATTCTGGAGGAAGTTGTAAAGTTCAAATTAGCCTTATTTTAGGATAATAAAATCATCTATTTTGAGGTAGATTTTATGCATTCGTGTGATAATGAGATCATAAGAGGAAATACACTTTAATGAAGTTGAATAAATATGAATAGAATATGTATCTGCTGAGGTTTTAGAGGGAATGAAATCAATTGTTTCCATGTTTATGAGGGATGTATTACCTTGAGCAAGTACATGATGGGATTCTCCGTCTAAGCCGAGAGCTAGTTCTAGGAATAGTTATAGTTTTGAAGTATTTCAATGGTACTATGAAATGCTCATGAAGGTGGGAAGAGGATCTAAATAGCTTCCTCTAATTTTTGTGAGATTAGCTCATAAAAGTGACATTTAATGCATGTAGCTTCCTTTGCAAACTCAATCTCTAGGGCCCTAACTGGGGGTATCACATATCTAAAACTTAACCATGACCAAATTTTTGATGGATGAATCTCATGGGAACATGTCTGTATTTATATCACCATGAAGGAATTTTTTAAGAGGAATTTTTGGTTAAAATTTGGAGTGGTTCCATCCACAGGATCATGAGATATGAGCAAAAAACTCTTGGACTTCCTACGAAACATGAAGGGTTTTACAAGCATGAAAAGGATGAAAATCATGGAGCTGAAAATGTGATTTAATGGATTCCCTTTTGTTTTTGAATAATCAATTTCTAGAGATTAATGAGGGGAAAAAATTCATTATCATGTTATGTGGTGGTAGAAGGGAAGAACATGTGCAAATTTGGAGTGTATGGTGTTGGGGTTAAACCATATAACAGTGTTGCACAGATCTATAATCATATAAAACATACAAGCAATGAATGTGGAAATAACCAAAAGATGAAATAAAACAAGAGAAATATAACACCATATTTAACCTGGTTCATCCAGTGTGGGCTACATCCACCAAGAAATGGCCAATATTATTATTCAGTGCTTTACAGAGGAAATATAATGAAGATCTGTTGTCTTCCAACACCTCACAGGGTGTTCAATGTTTTTCCCTCACTCAGATACTCTTTCTTTCTCACCAAGAAAACTAACATGCAAAAAAATTACTATTTTCTTCTCTCTTACCCTCATATAATGCATACATGCATATATATATATATATATATATATATATATATATATATATATATATATATTCTAAGAAACTAACTATGCTTTTACAATCAATAAATCATCTTTAAAGCTAAGAGATTTATTCTAATTCTTGTTTAAATAACAAAGCACCATTGCACAGGTGACCGATGTTTGTTCCTCCCTGACTGATGTTGGTCACTTCTTAACCAATGCTGTTACCTTTTGACCAATTTCAGTTTCCTCCTTAACCGATTCCGGTCACTTTCAAAACCAGCAACATGTAAAATAAGCTTCCTGTGAAGCAATTAAGCTCCACACTCAACAATCTCCCACTTGGAGATCAATTATTGCACTGTATATGCACATCACCATCCTTTGTTCCTTTTCCTTGGCTTTGTTTCTTCCTCTTCAAGTATCAAACTCGAAGACCAATAGAAGTGGAGTGAAGCTCCAACTTCTCCCTTACCAATGGCTTCGTTAGCATATCTGTAGGGTTCTCATCCGTATGAATTTTCTCTAACTTCAACTACCCATCCTCCAACACCTACCATATGAAGTGATACCTCAACTGAATGTGTTTTGTTCTTGAATGAAATGTTGAGTTATTTTCTAGATGAATTGCACTCTGACTATCACTGTATAATTTGCAATCCTCTTGATCCTTACCCAACTCTTTCATGAACCTACTCATCCATATCATCTCCTTGATAGCTTCTATAGTTGTAACATACTCTACCTTTGTAGTAGACACAGCCACAACCTTCTGCAATCTTGAAATCCAGCTAACTGCCATTCCACCTACTATGAAAACATATCCAGTGGTGCTCCTCCTACCATCCAAATATCCATCCATATCTGAATCAACATATCAACATAAAGAAGTATATGAACCTCCATAGCATAACTCCATGCTAGATGTCCATTTCAAATACCTGAGAATCCATTGGACTACTTTCCAATGTTCTTTACCTGGATTAGCCATAAACCTACTCACAACTCCCACTGCCTGTGCAATGTCTGGTCTAGGAAAAACCATGGCATACATAAGACTTCCTACTACTGAAGAATAGGGAACATGTGTCATGTACTCAACCTCCTCATGTGATGAAGGACACTGATCTTTGCTCAATTTTAAGTGTCCAGCCATAGGTGTACTAACAGGTTTTGAATTCTGCATGTTAAAACTTTCCAACACCTTATTGATATAAGCTTCCTGAGACAAATACAACCTCTTGTTTTTCCTGTCTTGGTGAATTTACATGCCAAGTATTTTCTTTGCAGCTCCCAAATCATTTCATTACAAATGTGTGAGCTAACATTTCTTTAAGTTTACCAATGTCTTGCATACTAGATCCTGCAATCAACATATCATCCACATACAGTAACAAAATAACATAGCTCCCATTTTCAAGCTTTTTGAAATAAACACAATGGTCATATTCACATCTCATATAACCATGCTCATGTATAAAACTACCAAATCTCAAATACCATTGCCTTAGAGCATTTTTTGAGCCCATATAGGCTCTTTTTCAATATGCACACAAGTTTCTCCTTACCCTTGACTTCATAACCAAACAACTGTTGCATATAAATCCCTTCCTCCAAATCACCATGAAGAAAATTCATCTTAACATCAAGTTGTTCTAAATGCAAATATTCTATTACAACCAAACTTAGAACAGTATGAATAGAATTTATCTTAACTATAGGAGAAAAAATATCATTAAAGTCAATACCTTATTTCTGTGCAAATCCCTTTACCACAAGCCTCTCCTTGTACCTTTTCAGTCCACCCTCTTCTTCCTTGATTCTGTAAACCCACTTGTTCTGTAGTTATTTTCTTACATGTTGGCAACTTAACAAAATCCCATGTCTTATTTTGTTCCAAGGAGTCCATCTCCTCATCCATGCCATGCTCCCACTACTCGTGGGTATCTATCTGCATTGCTTCTTCAAATCTTTCTGGTTCACCATTATAAGTCAATAATAAATAAGAAAAGGAAGGTGAAAATCTTTCTGGAGGTCTACTTACCATGTGTGACCTTCTCACTGAGATTTGGGGTGTCTGGGGCTCATTCTATGTTCCTATTGCACATTCATGTCAATCTCTATCAGTGAAAGATGCCGGTCACCTATAGCCAACGCCGGTCACCTGTAACTGACTGCAGTTCTATAACCAACCACGATTCCTCTATCTGTTGACCGACTATGGTTTCCTTACCGACATTGGTTCAGGAGTACCAATGTCAGTTCCATGGTGTTCTGTTATGAACTTGGTCATGTATGTCGATGTTGGTTAGCCTGGCCGACATCAGTTTCTGTAGAACTGACGTCGATGTCTGTGGATGTCTATTTTAGGTCTGAAAGTTGATTTTCCTTTAAAATCTCATCAACCTATTCATGTTTAGGCACCAAAACTTTATCCTTGTACATTATTTTTTCATTCCAATCAATGTCACGACTCCTAACAATCTTAGAATATTCTAAATCCCAAAATCGATATCCAAAATCACCAGAGCCATAACCAATGAAAGTACATCTCTTAGATTTAGCATCCAAATTCTTCCTATTTTCCCTATCAACATGCACAAAATCTTCTAAGCCAAAAACTCTAAGAAAAGAAAAATCTACCTCTTTTCCATACCAAGCTTCTTCTGGTATTCCACCATCTAGTGTTTTTGAAGGTCCATGGTTGATCAAATACACTAGTTGTATCCACTACTTCTTCCCAAAATTTCAAAGGCAAAATGACATGTATCCTCATGCTTTTAACACGTTCCATGATTTTCATGTTCATTCTTTCTGCAACTCCATTCTCCTGTAGAGTTCTAGGAACTGTTCTTTCTCTTCGTATTCCATTCACTAAACAATAATAATTGAAATCCTTGCTGCAGTACTCACCACCATTGTCAAATCTAAGGCACTTTAATTTTAAGTTTGTTTCATTTTCTACAAGGGCTTTCCACCTTTTAAAAGTTTCAAAAACATCATATTTACACTTAATACAATAAATCCATACCTTCCTTGTGGCATCATCAATGAAAGTCACATAATATTGGGATCCTCCAATAGAAGCTACCTAAGCTAGTCCCCACACATCTGAGTGTATAAGCTCCAATTTCTACTCCTTCTTTGTTGACTCCAACCTTGAGAAATCTCACTCTCTTCTACTTTCCAAATATGCAATGCTCACAGAATTCAAGATCTAACTGTTTCAAATATGATAACTTACCCTTAGCCTTTAAGATATGTATTCCTTTTTCACTCATATGGCCTAGCTGATTATGCCACATGGTTGCATCTGAATCTATAGTAGATAGCATAGAAAAGGAATCAATAACACAGGTAGACATATATAAAGTTCCTACCTTCTTACCTCTTGCCACAATAAGATATCCCTTGGTAACCTTCCAAGAGTTTGTTGTGAATATAACCACACATCCAAATTCACCTAGTTTCCCTGTAAATATTAGATTTCTCTTGAGGCTTGGCACATGCCTCAAATCCTTCAATACCAATGGATTTCCATTCTGCAACTTTAGATGAACACCACCTTTACCAGTAATACTACATGGCTCATCATCTCCTAAATAAAATTTTCAAAATCACCTTGAACATAATTTCTAAAATAACCCTTATCAAGGGTAGCATGGAAAGAAGCTCCAAATCTAAAACCCAAGATTTTAATTTATTATCCAAGGAGAGAATAAGGGCATCTTGCTTTACCTCACTTACAATGTTTTCCTCTTTACCTTTATCTGATGTATTCTCTTTGTTTTCCTTAGACCAACACTCCTTTACGTGTCCTCTCTTTCCAAAATTCCAGCAAACTAAATCTCTGTACCTGGATCTAGATCTACCATGTCTTGACTTTGATCTCCCATTCTTCTTGCTCTTTGATGATCTCTCCTTAGATATTCCCCTACTTTCTATAGTTAAAGCATGTTTCTAGATGATGCCTCTCTTGATATTTTCCTGTGTATTTCCTCATTAAGGATTACACTAACCACATCATCAAATTTCAAACCTTTAGAAGTAGTCATTGTATTACTAACAACCATTACCAAGTTATCCCAACTATCTGACAAAGAGCATAAGAATAAAAGTGCTTTCACTTCATCATCGAATGGAATTTCTACCAATTTTAATTGATTTACAATAGACCGGAAATCATTCAAATGATTAGATACAGATCCACCTTCTTACATCTTAGAATTAAACCATTTTTTCATCGAATAAACCTTATTCGAAGCACTAGGAGTTTCATACAAATTTGCTTAAGATTTCATCAACTCTATCGTGGTTTTTATATCTATAAAATTTTAAGCCACTAATGTTTCCAAGCTCAATCTTATAGATCCCAGAGCCTTTTTGTCAAGAACCTTCCATTCTTCATCAATCATTGTGTCTCGGTTGTCCATGCTCATCTAATGGTAAGTATAGATCTTTATATTATAAATAATCTTCCACATGCATCTTCCATAGTTGATAATTACGACCATTAAATTTATCTACTCAGTATTTACTATCTTATGCCATTGCTCTACTCCCACTTAATTAAAAAACCCTCTCTGAGTAAATCCTGTCAACACACAAAACCTCCAAACAAAGCTCTAATACCAGTTGTTGGGGTTAAACCATATAACATTGTTACATAGATCTATAATCAGATAAAGAATACAAGCAATGAATGCGGAAATAACCAGAAGATGAAATAAAACAAGACAAAGATAACACTAGATTTAATCTGGTTCACCCAATGTGGGCTATGTCCACCAAGAAACATCCAATATTATTATTCAGTGCTTTACAGAGGAAATATAATGAAGATTTGTTGTCTTCCAACACCTCACAGGGTGTTCAATGCTTTTCCCTCACTCAGCTACTCTTTCTTTCTCACCAAGAAAACTAACATGCAAAAAATTTGCTATTTTCTTCTCTCTTACCCTCATACAATGCATACATGCATATATACATCTATTATGCACAACTAACTTGTTATGTTTGTGGAGCCTATTTTCATGTTAGAGTTTGGTACACCTTCCACACACACACACACACACACACACACACACACACACATATAATAGGATTTACATGAGTGTGTTTTGTGAAGGTGAATAGTGTGTGTGAATTCAAGTGCGAATTTGGGAGGGTTTGTTGAGCGCACTTCAAACAAGACTGATTATTGTAATTGTGAAGATTATTGGCTTGTAATAAAATCTGAGCAAGTTTTCATGTAGCCCACATTGGGTGAACCATGTTAAATATTGTCTTCATTTTGTGCATTTTTTCATTTCTATAATTCCATTCATACTTCTTATTATTGTGATGAGGAACTTATTTCGCATTTTTTTTTTATTAATTCCTAACATAACTATGCTTTTTCCATCAATAAATCATCTTTAAAGCAAGAGATTTATTCTAATCCTTGATTAAAGAAAAAGAACTGTCGCACAGGTGACCGATTTGGTTGCTGCTTGACTGATGTCACTTACCTTCTAACCGATGTCAGTCACTGTCAAAACCAGCAACATGTAAAAGCAAGCTTCTTGTGAAGCAATTAAGCTCCACACTCAACACATGGTGAAAATGCAAGTGAGAATGGTGCCTCCACCAGGTCTAGGAAAAGTTCTGGGGTGTAATTACACCTCAAAAGTGTGCCCAAGGTGTAATATGAGGTTGGAAGTGAGCCTAGGGTGAATTGAAGGGCCCACGTGTCATTTAAACTTGAGTTTGCCTTCACTTTTTTATTTTTTTGGATTACTTTTTGAATTTTTTGTTTTAAAAATCTCCTCCAATTAGAAAGAGCCACACTTTGGGGTTAAATTACAATTTAAAAGTGCACCCAAGGTGCAATGGTGCAAGAAACATGCCCCTATGTGCAAAGACGCACTTTTAAACTTCATTTATGCCATCTTGTTTTGCTCACAAAGACTTTGCTTCACCCCTATAAATTTTTTCCATATAACATATGATTTCATATGGAAATATGCCAATAAAACCAATGATACTACTTAGGAATTCTTAAAATGATTTCTTTAACAATTTTTTCTTGTACCTCTATTTTTACCTAGGATGGTGTAAAAATGAGCTGAGTTACATGAAGAGTTTCCAACAAACACAAACCAAAAAAACTTATGATTCATGAATGGAATTTAATATGATCTCACTTGAACTATTTTTAGTCTCCCAACTCCACTTGAGGTTTATGAAATGTTTAGTGCAAAATTCTTGTGTAGAAAGGCCACCTTGAGCTAGTGTCGGAAAGTTTTCTACTTTCTATACTCTCAAAACTTAGCCTTAATTATTTCACCATGTCTTAGGATCCAAAATATTTCCAATGCTTGAGATATGAGCTCCCAAAACCACATAGGGTTCCCAAAACCCTTCACCAAAGTTGAATCTTGAATGATGCATGCACACTCCTTTTTCCTAATAAGTTCTTAAGAAGAAATATCTCCCAAGACCATTCTGAATCTCCCAGAATGATTTCTAAATCATACCATTGTGGAGAAAACTATGATACATTTATGTTGAATATAATCAGGACTTTTAAAATGCTTTGAGGCTCCTAAAACTCTTCCTAGAAGTTGAACTTTGAAAGTGGGCTATTTTGGCAATTTTGACAAAAATTAGGCTATTTTGACCATTTTGACTGAAAAAAGGGGAAAAAATTTTAATGGGGTTATCAAATAAAGTAGTAAATTTTATATTCCAATGTTTGGCTCATACTCGATTACTTGACTTAGTTTCACATGAAATGAAGGTCGGGAAAGAAGGAACTCCAAAATCTTAATTTAGGCTTTAGTAGAACAATTCCTTATCCATTGGGCAGTAAAGTATCGATAAGGATACACAATGAAAAGGGACAAACACACACACACACACACACACACACACACACACACACACACACACACACACACACACAAAGAAATTAAAAAACACACAACAAGGAAAGGAGAAACAAAAAAACCTAAATCACCTATGGTACATGTGGGGGACATCTTGCTTTCATTTTATGTATAATTTCAAATATTTCCCACTACGGGGAAACTCCATGGGTGTGCCATCTAGGTAAGAAAAGTATCTATAATGTGTTATCACTATAAAAGTGTCTTATCTTGAATGGTACCAACCATAGAGAAAATTTCCATGGCTTCCCTTTCAATCTCTTCTCTTGTCCTAAAGTAGTACAATTTTATAATATGAAATGTGGTTTCCTATGTATTCTCATCAAATATATTATCAACCCACATTTGGTGCTCTTTGATTTTGTTTTTTTACCATGAATCTCTTTTCATTGAGTCTTTACAAGTAAAATATCATTTTGTCTAAGGAGTCATGAAATTGGTAGTCTTTAATTTCCTTTACCAATTGGAGGGTAGGTAACTTAACTAATATATGAACTTTTGTTTCTATCCCATATAAAAATGTAATGGTGACATACCTAGTGTTTTCTTGGGTGTGATCCAATTAGCCCACAATGTATAATAAAACTTCTTGTGTCATTTATGTTTATTTTGTTCAACAAGTTTACAGATGATCGCTACAATTTTATTGTTGTTGGATTCAACCTGACCATTACCTTGGGTGTAATAATCACAAAAATGGGACAGAGAGATACCATGCTCATATTAGTGAGTTCCATGGATGAGAAGTAACTTGCATTATCAGTGACAATATTTTTTGGAACACAAAAATGTATTATGATGTTCTCTTTGAGGAAGTTAAATACCCTTTCAATGTTAGTGTTCTTAATTGGGATAACCTCCAATCACTTAGTGATGTAGTTTGTAGCAGTGAGCATGTAGGTATAGCCTACACTGGAATGTGGATTGAGTACACCCATGAAGTCTAAACTCCACTACTGGAATGAATCTTCAATAACCACGGGCTTGAGAGGCAGTGTGGCCAATTGGGGTATACCAATAAATTTTTGACAAGGTTCACATTTAGATACCCATTTTTTAGCATCCTGAAATAGAGTGGGCCAATCGTACTTACCTCTTAAGATCTTGTGAGTAGTGACCAAGTTCAAAAATTGTTAGTTGTAATCTTGATCATGATATGCCTTGAGAATATTATCTTGTTTCTTTTTGTCCACAAAACAACCGTCTAATCCTCTCTTGTACAACACATGATTCCATAAAACAAATCTCGTTACCCTTAGCTTGATATTCCTTTGTTGTTTCTTATTCAGGTGTCATGGGAAATTTTCATATGTTAAGAAATAGCAAATTTCAGCATACTACTCAAATTATTACTTACAAATATGAGAATAAGCAATTACTCACGTGATATTTCATCATGCAGTTGTTCTTCTACTCATTCTCTTGGGTCGACCATGTTTTTAGAAAAGATTTGCCATAGGCATTTCCCCCTTATAAGCTTTGTTAGGTGGATCTCAAGATCATATTCCTAAACTTTAGAAATCCAGATGCCTCTATTGGATCCAAAATCTTGTTGGGTGAGTATTGATTTCACCATGATGTCAGGAACAAACACTATCATGTGCGAGTTTAGAATGTAGAACCTAAAATTTATGATGGCCTTGAGCACTACGAACACATGTTTCTCCACAGCTGAGTATTTAAATTCATGATTATTCAATGGGAAACTCCTGAATATTATATGATATTCAACTCCTTCTTCACCTTTCTGAACTAGAGTGCCAGATACAATGTGTTCTAATGCATAAATATAAATTATGAAATATTTATCAAAATTTGGACATACCAGTGTAGGGGCACAAACAATGGATTCCTTGATGTTTTCAAATGTGAGCTTGACTTTTTTATTCCATCTAAATCTCACTTGATGCTTCATCATGTTGGTGATATGTTTGGTTAGCTTTGTGAAGTTAGGAATAAAACGGTGGAGGAATTTCACTTTACCGAAAAAATAATGCACTCCAAGATTACTTATAGGCAAAGATAGATTTTGGATGGCTTCTAACTATTCTAGGTCAATCTTATTTCCCTCCTTGTTGACAATGTGCCCAATGATTTTTCCTTTTGTGACTCCAAAAACTGAATTCTTAGGATTCAAAGAGATACCATGTGTTCTACATCTAATGAGGACTTGTTCAAGATGTTGTAGGCAATCCATTTGCTTCCTTGAAAACACTATGAGATCGTCAAGGTATATCAATATACATTTATTCTTGATATCCTTGAAGGCCAAGTCCATAAATATTTGAAAGGTCACCCTTAATTTAAGGAGGTGAAATGGAATATGCTTGTATGTGAATATTCCCCATGAAGTGGTGAATGTGATCTTGTGTTGGTCTTCTTAAGCCACTTTAATTTGATTGTAGAAAAAAAACCATCATACATAGAAAGAATTTCTGAACTGGTGAAAACATGTAGGATTTGATCCATGATTGACAACAGGTAGTTATCTTTCAGGGAATCCTGGTTCATATTTTTGAAGTCAACATAGATTCTTATTTGACCACTCTTGTTATAGACTAGAACAATGTTCACTACCTAATTAGAGTGATGAATAGGGAAGATAATACGAGAATTCAACATCTTCAATACCTCCCCCTTGATATTACCAACTATCTTAGGGTTATACTACTTTTGTTTCTGTTTGAATGTTTCCACTCCTTACTTGAGAGGAATAGTATGTGACATTTATTTAGGCCTGAATGATTTTAGATCTTCATATGAATAGGCCAGTACACCCAAGTACTTCTTGAGGAGTTAAAAAAAATTGTGCACTCTTTTAGAGAACAACATTTGCCAATATTTACGATCCTAGGACGTTCCACTATCCCAATATTGACCTTCTCATATTATGTGGAGCTTAGGGGAACATTTTTAGCTCTCATCTTCATGAACCTATCATGTTTTTCAAATAGGTCTTCTAGGGACATGATGCCTTTAGTAATATTGTTACCTTTCAACCCAATGATACCCTCATCATCTACTCCTTCAATCTCATCTTTTCCATTTCTTGAAGTAGATTCTTTATGCGGAGCATCAATTCCCTCATATAGAGGGTAATGAAATTGTCTTTCTACTCCAAGAAAGACAAAATGTATTTTTCATCATTAAATACATGCTAGCTCTTAGCATTATCTAGCACACTTGGTCTGAAGACTATTTCAATTGAGTATTTTTGTTCCCCAGTAGATAAATGAGGAAAAAAAAAAGATGCGGAGACTCCTAAGGAATATTCCTTCTCGTTTTTTTCACGTTGTACTGCACGAATCACGAAGGCTTCAAAATTTTCCATGTAATCCCATACCCTATTTCTATAATGCTCAAGCCTTACATTCTTGACCTGAAATTTATTTTTCACTTTCTGTACCATGAGCTCGGCATTACCTTGGAATTACATCTTATTAATTCCAATTTCTTTGGTGGATTTCATTTATAACAACAAATATTCATATTATATTGTGTTGTTTTTGTTTGAAAAATGTAACTTATAAGAAAGATGATTGATTTTACCTATGAGATAAGTGAGCACTACATCCACACCTGAACCAGAAGTAGAACAACTTCCATCAAAATCTAAATTCCATAGCTCATTTTCTTATTCCTCCAACACGGCAAGCATCTCTTCATCTTATTCTGTGGTGAGAAACTAATTTCTGTATCATTGTCTTGGTACAGAACATTAGCTCATGGGTCATCTAACTTATGAATTGTGTACTTTATCTTCCTTTTGGGTAGGATCTTCTTCATATTAACTATAATAGGGATAGCAGAAGATGACCAAACAATTTTTATTTTTCCACCCATATCTTGATAGAAGGTTATACTTGAAATTTTTTTGTAAGAAGCAGACATGTCTACACCCAATATGGTTATCTTCACTCTCTTATCTAGGAAGACAATGAAGACAACTTGGGCATCTTTGATCTGACCAAAAAGGGGAACCTCTTTTGTTTTCACAAAATAGAAATAACCATAAGCATGAGTTAAGGTAAGACCAAGAGCATGTGCGACCTTAGTGGGAATGACATTATCTGAGGCACCATAATCAATGATACAATTATTCAACTTGTGACCATTAATGAGAAAAGAAAGGTAGAAGGGTTTTACCTTGCATGAGGTGGATGGGCTAGCACCAATCATGTTCTACAATGGATGTGTAGGAGGATAAGGTAGTCATCCTTTGGAGGTAAATGGACTTGGACTAGGTCCAGACTAACCATTCTTGATGAAACAGACTAGCTTGTCAAACTACTCTGGATGAGTTTACAAATATTGGGATTCTGAAATTTGCGCCTTGGATTTCTTAACATGGTCAATGATATCAAAAGGTATAACAATGTAAATTTCAAAAAATATATATTCTAGATGGAGTGGAATTGATTTTGGGAATTGAAGAAGAATCTATAAATGTATTAGAAGAATCTTTAACTAAAATAGGTGTACAAGACTTACCTGGAGAAGAAGAAGCAACTTTTGTGGTTGTAGAACTAAACTTCTTCCTTATAGATTGTATAGAAGGAGGTGGTATAGATCCTCACTTGATTGTATCATTTTGTAGAGTCACCTTTTGAGAATCTACAGGTTCCTTCTTTTATGCAACACTAGAAGAAGATTCCTTTTGAGATTTTACACATGTGAAGACAACACACTAATAACTATTCATGTCTACTACGACTTCATCATACTCTTCATCTGAGGAGTAATCATAGTAGTTGATGTCAATATATTTATCTTCCTCAACTTATAGTATGTTTCCTTATTATTATTCTTTAGATTCTTCAATTCCTTCTTCTTCATCCTCTTGAGTGCCATAGACTGCATTTACTGGAGGTGAAATAGAGAAAGCCTACATGGGGCTTCTTCTATCCTTTTATTTTTTCATAAATATTTCCTTGACATGTCATTATATGAAGCACTTTGAGAGATCTTCCTCTTGAAATAAATTATATCATTAGCCAGTTTTTGTAGCAGTGGATTTGTGGTTCAATAGCTAGAAATTTGGCCTTTGTCCTTGTTAGATCTTCTTCTTATCTTGATAGATATTATGATATCACTTTTTAATTCTATTGTGAGGTCCTGAGCTTCATATAGATCAATAAGGTGATCCCTTCTTAGGATGAATCCAACTTTGGGAAATTGTGCATTGGTAAAGAATCGTAGCTAGTTATTAGTAGTTGGCATAGAGTTCTCAAGAATTTAAATGATAATTTGTTGAAATTAGCCATTAAGTCCCTCATAGCTTCTTGAGGTTCTTTTTTCAACTATGAAAATTGAGAATTTAATGTTGGAAGAAAAATGGACTGAGAGGGGAGGTGAATCAGTCCTTACAAAAATAAAATCATATTTCAGATTGCTTATTCAAAACTCAAAACCATTTATTCATTCATTAATGTGCGCACACTATCAAATATCACATATGCAATAAACCATGAACAAGATAATCAACACAAGATATAAGATATAAGTGGGAAAACCTCGAGGTGAAGAAAACCCACTGAAACACAATATTTATATTGATATGTTTCAAATTTATTGAGGCACCAACCCCTAGATTAGTATAGCTATAAACCTATAAGGAGCCCCAACCCCTAGTTTTGTGAAGCACTAACTCCACAAGGAAGCTACAACCCCTCAAGATGATCAAGAACCCACTCAACCACCTTATGATGTTATGATATCTGATATATTTCTACCACAACTAATAGAGACCAATGCTTCAACTCACACTTCTTTAAATCCTTGTTCAAATCCTAGGTCTTCAAACTTGCACACTCTAGTGCTTTATTCACTTCTCAAGATTAAAAATATTACACACATGATTTCTAACCTTAATTAATCTATCACACATTTTATATGATCTCAATTCATGCTCATACACCTACAAAAATCTCACACCTAGGTCTCACTTCTTTCATATACATCACTAGCTCACAAAAGCACCCAAAACTATGCTTTTGTAAGCTCCTCATTAATTTAAATTCAAACAATTTCCATCCTTTTGAATGATCCATACATCATAAAAACATCTTATATACTTTTCATAACAGCTAAAAGTGACCCATATGGGTCGTCCTAGCTAAAACACTTCTTCCATGCACCAAAAATCCTCAAATCCCATGCATTGGAATGAAAAAAATATCTTGATCCCCCCAAAAAATTATTCATGCTTTAAAATTCATCACACATGTTTAAAATAACATTTAAAAACCACACATGGTCGCAATTATCATGAACCAATCAACTTATTTCATTTAATGGGCACAGTGGCTAATAGTCTTCACCAAACAGTGCCTATCAACAACCTCAATTCACCTTTGGGCCTCAATATCACACAAAAACACCTCAAATATTACATGTGACCACTATATGTAAATTCAAATACCATTACAAATCTCCTAAACAAGTTAAATCCCATGAAACATCTACTAGTTCAAACCACAACAACATTTTCCTTCACCAAATCAAGCTTCCCAAAATGTAGTTTTCAAACTCCAAATGGTTTGCATAATTATTTACACTTTAAATACCTCCAAATTTATTAATTATATTCAAAATTCATCCCTATTCAAATTCAATGTGGTATAAAGCATCAAACAATCCATTTAAGGCACTAACAAACTCAATCTTTCAAAAAATCATTTTTGTCCTAAACAACAAGAAATCGTCTTACTCACATTGACCTGGAAACTATACCAAATCTCATCATCATGAATAATAACTTATATCACTGGAAATACATTATAATTTTTATTTTCAAAACAATTCTAATCACCCCCTAACTCCTCTCATAGCTCCTACGATGTCCATTTTACTAAAGACTTCTTCTAACTGTCCCAAAACTAACCTTTGACCAGTCAACCTAAATAAAGCATACTTGACAATTAAACTGAATCACCATGAATTGAAACATATTTTTACATCAATAAAAACTCACATACACCACACAATTTTCATTTAGTTTACAACTCCTTTGGACAACCTTGTCCCAAATTGAACTTCTTCATAAACTAACATGTTTGAATGGGGTCCATTTATCACCACAACCTCTACCATACCTTTATGGAAATATGTAAGATTCCATTATATGTTACAATCATCATCTAGGCACTAGAAATCAAAACTATCCACTTAGGAAGCAAACATCACAAACCACTTTCAAGCTAAGGTTTCAAACTCATAACAAGTTGTTTGCCTTCTTAAAATTCATTCATAAAAATGTGACGATCAAATTATCTCATTATTTTTTAAAACCTTATAGAATTAATTTAGAAACATCCCTAAAATCCACAAGGTCCCATGCAAAGCACACAATTCAGGGTAAGGATTAGAAGACCCAACTCGAGCTGGAAATAACATTGTTCTTGACCCTGCTTTACCAAAAACCTCATATCTTACAAAATTCACATCATGGAAACATGAAATTTTTCCCATAGTACAATTACATACCCTACTAACATCTCTAATAATCATAATGTCATAATCACATCTCACTATTTCCAACCACTGATACTTGCATAGCTAGCCCCTAGGGTTTTACATTGTAAAGGCTAGGGTCAACTAAAACAACATCATAACTCATCACGGAAACACTAAAAATGTTACTAAAATACTTGGTACATCATAATACAACTGATTACATGCATCCATTATCTCATATAGCTCCAAAACTCACTCTCATGTTATTTAACAACCATACCTAGTCCAAGTGAGTACCTAAACCATAATTACCAACCTGTATCTATACCCTGAAGCTAATGTGAGTGCCTAATAACTCTCAAACATGATTTCCATAATTCCATCATGCTACCCAAGATACTAATAAGCTCACAACATAATATACTGTCACCTACACAAGCTAGGACACCTGAATAGGCTTGTTAGAATAAGCCATCCTCACTTAATCAATTTGTGCAACCATGAATACCTCTGAATCATCATGTCATCATCATCCTCAGCATTTTATAACCATACTCCTCACTTTTTCATTAATGAGTTTTTTTCATTAATGACAACACATATACATCAGCATGCCAACAATTTCCCCTTTATCATTGATGGACACCCACCTAAACTTCTCCCCCTTTTTACATTAATGACAAAGGCTACCTATACCTGTATGATCTTCACATTTATCAACTTCATAGGATCACCTCTTGTTTAGAAGCATCAACCAAAGGTCTTAAATAAGCTCAAAATCTTGAAATTTCACTCAAAACCTAAGTTTTAGCCTCTTTTCAAGCATAAACACACCATAATCCCCCTTCGAACATCATATACATCATCTAATATTTCCAATAAACATAAATAAAACATCATCATACCTATTTCTAGGAGTAATTACACCATCATTCACCTTTAGGAATGTAAAAACTTTTCCTTTTACCTTCAACTCTGTTTTTACCTTCATTAGCCCATTATAGCAGCCATGTACCTAAAGAAAACTCTCCATGAACATTCCAAAAATGATGCACAAGAGAAAAATATAATCCTTACATTTATTCATTGGCCAAATTAAACTTGATAAGACATAAACTTGACTCTAGGCTTTCCTCTTCTCTTCATTTCTCAACCTTTGGGACTGATTTCCCTAAACAAGCATTACAGTGCATTCAAGACCAATTTTGATGAGCTCTCACACACCATTCAAGCTATGAATCGACATTCCATAACTTCCCCTAGACTTAGTACCACAATATTTAGTATACAAGCACAAATTCAAGCAACTTACCTTGTTATCTTGATAAGAAACCAAATCAATCACTTTTCCCCTACCCTATTACTCCATTTCAGACTTTAACAGTCCTATTAGGATGAAATAATGCATTTATGAATAATACCTTGCTTGTTCTTAAGAAATCACCCAACACATACCTTGATTACCTTGAAGATATCCATAGCACCTTCTATAATAAATCTCACTTGCTCCCCCTGACTTGTCTGAGCTCATACACATAGTACATCCCTGTAGAAGCATATTTTTGCATACTACTGTAAACTGAAAAATTGACAAATTATCAATTCACCTCCATTTCTAGCTTCAACTTTGTCAAGATACATACTTCTTTAAGCATGTGAATACACTAATAACCTTCATGAATTACACATATTTACTCTCCCTTTCTTGATAGGCTCATACACACCAACCACCTGTAGAAACAATTTTATGGGCCTTTGTAGCACTGTAACTGTCTCACTTAAGGTCTTGATCCATTGATTTAACTCAAACATGACTTACTATGCCAATTCATTCACTTCTCCACACTTTCATCACCTTTTATACCCTTAATAAGTAATGAAGATGCTGATTTTCTTCAAAAACACCACCATCAAACTTAAAATAACACCTACAGGCTTGTAAGATGTACTAATGGAGCAAGAATAATAATTTTAGTCTTTCATAGTTTACAAGACATGCCTTTTCCTTATTTTGAGACCACATACACCTTTTGGATCACATGCAAAAATATGAGATCATCTTGACAAACCAAAAATGTTTATAATTCATATTACATACCTGTGAAGAAGCATGCTCTACCTCTATTATATATTCTGCACCTATAACAACTTATTTTACACTAAGAGCAACAAGAGAACTTTTACAGATTTATCAACTCTGAGATAATCTTTAGTATAATTCCAATATACAATCATGGTCTTAAATCTTAAGATGCAACAAGAATTATGCATATCAAGACCCATACATGTAGAAACAACATACTCTGCCTTTCTAGCTCTGAGGTCAACATATATCCTTCCTTAACCCATTGATTTCAAGCTTACCCAATCGATGGTGAGATTCTTCACTTCTTAAAATCTCACAACATATTTACTCATGAAAATACCAATGATATTTTAGGCTCAGATAAAACCAGAATGGATCAAGCTCATCTAGAATACCTATAGCTTTCATCACATCTCCATCAACATAGTTTTGAAGTATTTCATACAAGCTTTCACTGTGAACCTATATTTTAGGAATATAACCATGTTCCTCTGATCATGAACATATTTTCTATCTCATTTACACTCATACACACCAATTTGGAAGACCCAGAGCATATAAAAGAGTCACCTACATGTCTGTGATATAACATTCATGCATAAGTAAGATTTTAAAACACCAAGCAAGCATAGAGAGAAAACCATCACACATTTTGGTCTTGGATCATCAACTAGCATCCATTCATGGATTAAACTCACTTTCACATCCCTTATAATTTCTTAGAATAATTTTAATCTCACTATACCAACCTTTCACCAATAATTAACACTCATTATGTCTTCTAGCCCTTATGACAATGAGAATCACTCATAAATTTCAGAGAATTCACTTTTACAAGAAGATCATACCTGAAATGAAAACTCATTTTGTCATGATATCTTCATCATAAGCATTAAGCCATGTTCTTGAAGAAATTTTTCCCAGATTACACCAACCTCCTTTTGGCAATTAGGCCTCTTTATCTTTAATATTGTCAAATTGAACTCTGTCAGACATTCCCATGAATCTAATTAGTTTTATGGTCTCAAAACACTTGAATCCTAAATACATCCTTTTATAAATGATATGTACAATTTTTTATCCTTGGGCATCACATTTTTCATCTTCAAACTCAAATTTCCCTTCATACCGCTGAATAAGCACTTTCAAGACCAAGTCAGGGAAGAAAAGTATCGAAAATGCATGTATTTAGACTTCAAGAACTCAAAATTGGTACAACCCTTACTCATAGATCATTACACCATATGAAATAATGAAACCATACTTCACACAAGAAAATGACCTATAACACCTATACTCAAGAAAACCTAAATGACTGTGACAAACCAGTAAGAGACTAAGTTTGACTTAAAGAGACAACACATAGTATGTCTAAACTTTTGATATCCCTTCAAGACTTCACACACATTATAGACACTAATAAATGATTGAAATATGTACTAAATCTCATGACATACTCAAGATACTCCACTTGACTCAAACTTGACATCATAAGGCACCATAGTCCATAGACTCATTTAACACTGCCAACAACTAACTCAGATTGAAAGAGGATCCTTTTGTGAATGACATGACACAATCTGGAGAACTACATAATTGCTAAAACATTTAACATAGATTCTAAGTTAGAAGAAAAATACTTGCTAGATGAGTTGTGGCCTTTATTGCAACCATTGAAGGACGTCAAAGATGTTCGGGATGTTGTTAGATCAAAAACCCAATTATAGGGAGCTTATTTTTTGGAAATTTACTATGATTTCTATTGTTTATTTGGGAGCCCATCTTCAGGAAAAATGTTACGATAATTTCAAAAAAATCTTAAAATGTTTTACTATAATTCTACCTTTAGTAAATGAATTTTAACTTATTTCACATTTATATTTAAATATGAAAATATATCTGAGATGGTTTTATAGTTAATTTTAATTAATTTCATATCCACAAATAATGACTTTTGCACTTAAAAATGACATCACCGGACTTCCAAAATGGAAAAAGAATTTCACAACTAGGAGCATAATCAAATTGTGAACAAGTTTCTTGCATATACCAAGGTGTGGCTTTGAGCCTAAGTGCTTCAAAAATTAGGATAATTGAAATTTGGTCTAATGTGCCTTGTGTGACAAACCTGCAGAAGAGTTACTTTAAATAGCAGCAAGCCCCCTTTCTAACTCGTCGTTATATAGCTGCCAGCTCTCCACTTAACTCTCCAAGCTCGTGTGGTGTAACATTAGCAATGTATTTTACAGGTGACACGTTATGGGTTCGAATCCCATTAAACATCGTAGCCGCTTGTTATATAATGTGTGGGTTAAAATCCCACATTCCGAGGTTTTAAATATTTTAAACCTCTAAATAAGCTTTCATCGCCCCCACTTGCCACGTAGGCTCCCCTTTTACACGGTGGCTTTTATTATCTCACATACTATAAACTGCATTGGCCTTTATAAAGGCTCGACCACCTCAGCCCCAAGCGTGGCATGGCCACACGTTATTATACTGCCGTAGGCAGATTATTAAGGCATAAAAAAAACTATTCTCATTATCTTTGTAGACCAATGACAAAAATCCATCTGTCATTTCACATGTTGCATATATAGTTTTCTAAAAATATATATTTATCTGAATTTTTTAAAAACATTGATTTAATATTCTGATTGGCTAAAACAAATTTATAACCATATCAGTATTTTTTGATTAAATAAAACAAGAATTTCCAAATTTTTGATTTCCTATGGTTTCAACATCAGAAATTATGTGACAGTAAATATTGAATGCAAACATTTAACAATCCTGACAATAAACATTAATTATTCCATTTTAAAAAAATCGAGTATAGATTATGCAAGCACTTGCAATTACTGAATGTAATTACTGTCGCATTGATTCATTTTTTGTTTCGATTAATATGAGACTTGGGCCAGGAATGTTGTGATTGGGGTTGTAAAGATTTATGGGTGTAATGTGGGGCAATAGATCTCGCATACCCACTAGCTAAAACACATGAAAAATGCGGTTCCCGATTGAAGGTCCTGACTAGACTTGTAAGTGGTTTCAGAACAATATGCTGTCCATTTTCTTTGATCTCATCAAATTCTGTAGTTATAGTGTAGTCATTATTTCATTTCAGCTGTATAATAGTGCAGCTGTGTTCCGAAGATTGTTCTCTTGGAGGATTGTAAATTTTAAGGAGTTTCTGCAAGTTGTCACTTATTTCATGCATTGCATGTTTTCCTGTAACCGATGCTTCATTGCCATCTCACATTTTGGTTTATATTTTTGCATGAGACGAGCAATTAGTTGGGTTCTATATTGTATTATTCAGAATGTGAATGATTTATTCCCCTGTATGAATATTTGTTGTGGGAAATACACAAATTGTATCATTTGGAAGTTTATAAGACAAAAATGGATGAATTTCTATCTTCAAGATTCATTTACCGCAAATAATTTTAAATTTATTTAATTAAAAACAAGGGAATTTGTTTTTTTTTTCCTGAGATTTAAAGATTTTCTGTTCTTAAAACTAATTGTGGAGTAGCCGCTTGAGGAGATGACACTCCTCACTTTAGATTCAACATTTCTTCTGCAACTGTACGTTTTAGAGGTTACAGAATTTTAGCAAGTTACATGTACAAAATATATTATTGTAAGTGTACATTTTACAGGCTCCAACATATTGCAAGTGCACAATTTAGAGACTGCAACATTTATGAAACATTTAGGTAATTTATAGGCACCTTGAGGTGGATGTATAATCCTAAATCATCTCCATGGGAGCTCAGATTAATTATGGTATGGCCAACTCTCTTCTCCAACGGCTCATTTCTGGTTTTCCTTAGCACTTTCACAGATGGTTTTTCCTAATCTTCCACAGCCTGGAACGCTCCAGTCAGAATACTGGAGGTCTGAGGGATTTGATAAGACTTTTATTTATTATTTTTTGTGTCCGATCCACAGACTTAACAGGATCCTCATCTACAGTCTAGGTTGAGATTGATCACCATGCCTCGATCGCCAATCCAACCAACTATGGTTGCGCCACAAGAGTTTTTCTAGATCTTCACAGAGCTATTTTCTGGTGGCTACACCCTATCCAAAAATTTTGAGTGTGGGAAGGGTATTTGTGGGATTTGGAGTGGGCATTAACCTATTTCCACATTTCAGAGGCCTCAGCAGCCAAAATTGGGGGATCTTCAGTCATTGAAATAGCTTTTCTCATAAATGCTTGGATTCCCCAGGTTTTATGCTCTTTTGTAAATTGCGCTCGAGCTCTTTTTCCTGAATCTCTTGATTGATTGTATGGATATTGTACATGCATCAGAAACTGTCGAGATTCAAATTTAAGAATTCAATGAGGAGGTAGGATGTTTTGAGATGGCGTTAGGTACTATAGCATCTTTTTGCTCCTTAATTTTTTACTTATCTCCACACAATTTCTGAGTATTTTTTTCAGTGTCTGAGTTTTTTCTTAATTTCTCAATTTTAACTATTAATTTTTAGATGAATATCAAAAAGTGAGAAATGAAAAGATGAGAGAAAAAATTGATTCTTTAAAGTGCTAGAGTTTTTCTACACAAGGCTTTGATTCTTTTGATCGTCTTAACCATCAAGCCCACCTAAAATGTATTGGATGAACAATTTACTGTCCTGGCTACCAATTAAATGGAAAATCCTAACGCTACAAATAAAGGGATTCAAGATGATTTAAAAATTGAACCATAGCTCTCAAGATTGTAAGCCAAATTGAAGCCATCGGTGTTGCGTCTGAATGGGTTAAGATTGTGTTCAAATGTTGGTTTGATAATCCTTCATGGATTCTAGGATGAAATTTAGTGATATAATAATACTGTCATCTTTAAGTAGTTTCATCTCAAAATGAAAAATATTTGTGGAAGATAAGGAGATTATTTGGGTGTTTCCTCATTCTGCAATGCCATTGTAGCTAAGGGGATGAACATGCTCATGATTAGATTCCTTCTGCTTGTTGTATTTTACTTGTGCTAGCAACTATGTGATCGTTAGTGCTAATGTCTTTTTCGCAGCGAATCGTGGATTGCTTATGGACATTCATGGATTTTTAAAACTACTGTGATGAAAGTAAAAATATACATTTTAGTATGAGAGAAAAGAAAACCGATCAACATTCACGCAATATGTGTGGACAGATTGTTACGTGGGTCTTATATATTCTTAAAGTAGATGTTTACCAATCAAAAATGTAATTCGGGGGTCATGACTTTAGCATCGTTGTGCAAAATTTCGCCTCATTCAAATAAAACCTTACCTATGTAATTTAGATTACTTCAATTGTCTATGTTGTAATTTCAGTTTTCTGCACTTCAACTCCAATCTTCAAGTTAGGTGCTTTTAGTTCCGTACGTCATCATTTTCTTCACAAAACACCTCCTTTTTGGTCAACTTCCCAATCAGACTCTTAATCTAGTTCACAAAGTTTATAGTTACAAAACTAATTTTCGAAACAGTTCAGATAATATCTATACATTTTTTGTTTTTGCTGAATTCTATTCGTTTGAAACAATTATACCATATATGTTAATAAATAGTAAGGCTTATTCCTTGACTGCCAACTTGAACAAATGGAAATTTCTCCCAAAACATCTTATTGAAGGTATATAATACGTTCATGCAAGTAGGCTTCTCGTTTTCGCTTAAAGCAAAAAAAGAAATGCTTTATGAGAGAAATCCATGTCTTCATGTC
>CM034149.1:792029673-792282471 GCA_019776745.2 Taxus chinensis
AAGACAAACTATGAGTGTTGGGAGTCTCTACTAGGTTGATATATGAGAGTAAAATGCATAGGTTTGAAGAAAAATAAAAAAATAAGCAAAGAAACATTGAATTTAACCCCTCGGGTGTGCATAGTCAACTCAAACCTTGAATCCATAAAACTCGGGTTTGCACCAATAAGAATCCCTAAAATTTCAAGGAGCCTCTGTGGAGATGTCATGAAGGCATTAAAAAAGGAATTAAACTATTTCCTTTTGAATCAAGGAATAATTTAATGACAATTTGCTAGCACAGTCGTGTCAGGGCATAAACGTATGGTTTTCATCAATTTAAGACTTTGTTTTGAAAATGGAGAGATATTTCTTTGTTATTTTAACTCAAATGAGGTTAATAGATGTTGGAAAAGGTTCTACACCATTTGAATGAGCCTCCCTTTGTGTGACAGTGGAAAAATCAAGCACAATGTCTATGTATTTCATCTCAAGTGACTAGTAAAGTGTATTTTTCTTTAAAGGACCTTCTAAACAATGAAGGATGTTCATTTCCTACATCATAATGAACTTGGAAAAGCATATAAATTCCTCAAATCATCATTTAGTTGTGTCTAAATGCTTCAAATGCACTTTAGTGACTGTTGGTTTTCATGTATTACACAAAATCACATAATACTGTTGAAGTGCTAAGGTTGTGTTTGGTTTTTTGGTGAAGATGGAAGGTTGTGTGGCATTCTCACTCGAATTGAATTATCTCTTGGAGAAGCCAAAATGTTAGAGACAGTTAAAATCTCATTCTTTGATCATCTAGCTCGGACCATAAATGACAAGAATTTGAAGGTGAAGAGTCTTATATTGTCCAAACAATGCAAATTAGTCTAAGACATGAAACTTAAGGTGTGGTAGTTGAAAAGTTAGGTGTGAGGTGTGTTGCCAACTCGAAGGAGAGTGTTTATTATGAGTAATTATGTAGAATAGAGAAGTTAAAAATTCTAAGACTAAAGTTTTAGTTTTTGATACATAAGATACAAGACTGAAAACAAGAAGAGTTGCTAATTGAATTTTGGAAAAACAACGAGTTAACAATAAACAGTACAAGTGAATATAAATGTAATTTTTGACTGAGATATGGTGAATTGAGTCAAAGAAAACAAGGGAAGATAATGCATGTTGATGATGTATGAAGCATGAAAAAAATATCTTTATGATGATGAAAATACTAGTTAGATGTTGCAGAAGTAGGATTTAAAGAAATCGAATTATTATAACAATGATTGAAGCTAGGAAGGGTCTTGTAAATGCAATGTGAATTTGATGCAGGGTTGTTGAAGTATAGAAAAGTCATAGGGGTCCTAAAAAGTGTTGCAATCAATTTAGATAACACAAGGTGAATGAGTTGCATATTGTGTCAAGGCATGAACATGATCCAATGTCTGAAATCATGAAGCATTAGATAAACTAAGTGAGCACACGACCGAATTCATGTAGCAAACTAAACACATGTAAGGTAGGATCTTGATTGCATGTGACATGAAGATAAGCATGAACTTAGTATTGTATGATAGACATTGAGAGATGAGTAAATGATCTTAAGAAATTGAGTAAAAGAGAAAATTGAGAAGATAAGTAAGCTAATCTAGAGGTCACTATTAGTTGTTTGAGACAACAAGTCATGTGTGATCAAGAATTTTTGTTCAATTCTAAGTTGCAATTTAACAAGTGGGGAGTTGTAGCTTCCCTATGAGTTGAATCTCACTAAAGGTTAGTTGTAGCTGAACCAAACTTGGGAGTTGAATATTCTAGATAGGTTGAAGCTTGTCAAAGAATCAGTGACATCTTGGTCAATTTTTGGAGTTGCAGCTTCAGGTTGAGTTGAAGCTCAACCATGAAATCATGTAACTGATACAGGACAATCTAGTCCAAATCCTAGTTCTTGATTTCAGTGGGTTTTCTCCCATTTTGGGTTTCCCACATTAAAATTTGTGTCTTTGCGTGCACTCTCTTGTTAATTGCTTGTATATGGTTTTTTATGTGTTCATCATAGAAAATTTGAGAAAGTAAATTTTATAAGACACTGATTCACCCCCCTCTCAATGTACTAGTTTCCAACAAAGAATCCACACACAAAATATAAGAACAAGAGGAAAATGCTCTAGTTTTTTATTAGAAAGGAAAAAAATTCATGAAGTCATCAAAATGACCCCAAAAGTAGAGTAATAAAAAAACGTGCAAGGGAATAAAAACTAGAAACAATGTCTCATTTGGGGTAAAAAAATTCCAAGAATCAAAATATTATTGGTATAACATATTCTAACAAGGATCATTTAGTGACAAGAATCTCAATAGCCAATATTCATCACATGGATAAAAAACAAGTCTTAGGGACAAGAAAAGGGAAATTGGAAGCAAAATGAGCAACAAAAATAAAGTAACATTGCTAACGGGGAATAAAAACCCTTTGTCAAAAAATTATTATATTCTTCAAAATCACATGGTGAATCAAATTCATAGAATTCCATATGCTATGTTGACTCAGGTGCAACTTGAAACGGGATAGGGGGAAAAATTGGTTCTTCAATTTGAAAAACACAAAAAAAATCATGTTTCATTAGATGATGATATCTCTTATAGTGTCAAAGGAATTGGGAACATCTCACTACCTATTAGAACACATTATTGCAAGATTACATATGTCCTATATATTTAAAGACTCAACAAGAATTTTCCCTATATGTTAGTCAAATTTTGGAGCAAAACCTAAAAGTTGATTTTGACAGTGAAGGTAGTTACAAGATGTTCCTTATAAGAGATATGACCAACAATTCAAATAATGTTGCATAATCATCTAGCACGGGGAGAATGTTCCAAATTGATCATGTTCCGAGAGACAATCAGTCAAATTCTTGCTAAGGATTTAAATTTAGTACAACTGTGGTATAGAAGATACAAGCCTATGAGTTTTGGATACCTGTATGCACTCAACCACTACAACATGGTAAGAATATTACCTCCATTGAAGAAACATACAGGTAATGCCTTAGTGTTATAGTTTCATAAAGAAGAGCTCAAAAATATGCTAATGAAAGAAGGGAGAAGAATCCTTACAAAGTGTGCAAACACTTATATTTATACAATTCATGGAATGAAGAAAGAGGAGGAGAGAGGATAACAGACATCCGAGATGAAATCTGTCCCTTGGAAAACATGTTGAATGAGCATGGGCTCCATGGTTTCTTGCAAATTTTACTTGTAGTGTAGGAATGACCGCCCCAGATAAATGCAAACAACCACATCACAACCTGTTGAGTCTATTGCATGTCATTAGTCTATAAAGAAGGATGTCACACTTCATTAAATTTTAGTGGTTGGGGTGGTTGTCTCTTTGGTTCGAATTATGATGTGGATTTGAGACATTTCATGGATTTTTATTTGTTCTATGGCTAACACCGCGTCATTTTATTTTTCCCCTTTTACGGACCCTTGCAAATTTCTCCCTTCCTTTACCTGATGAGCATAAATACTTTGCACCACCTGCGAGGGTCTAATCCTTTGATCCACATTTTTTAAACAAACAACCACTTTCTCTAACTCCTCGCGGATATGAAACTCTGCAGTGTTATGTTTTAACTTGATTAGCTAGGGACTTAAACTCCTCATTGTTGGGAATGTTGAAAAGATGATGCACAACAATACTTTTACCTAATTTCACCCTAGTCTTTGATTGCTCATTCCTTTGTTCTATGGGTTAGGAGAACCCATGGAACACTAAGTTCCTATATTCCATATAAGACTAAATTAGTGTCCCATGGATTTTCCAGAGCACAAAATTGGTTAAGTTATTTTGATGTGTTGTTCAAAATTACATGGAGTGTAATTTTGGACAATAGTTTAGTGACCTCCAGGGGACATATTCCTGCTAAATGATGAAGACTGACTGCCTTAAAGCATCCATTGGGCACAAAGTCAAGCATAATATTGTAGAAAATTGATTTTATTCTTAGAAAACATGTCTCTTGAATCCGTATGGACTCAAAATTGAACTAAAGATTTTCTATGGAGTTATGAAAGATGCACACTGATATGTAATCCAACTATCTGATCTCTACCATAAAACTAGCTTTGAGATGATCCGCTAATGAATTCAAGGGGATCAAAATTTATGTACAAAAGAGAAGATCATACATGTTTCAAGTGAAACATACAGAGAGTGTACAACACTTATTACAAACAAAGAGATCACCACAAATATTGAGGAAAAATTCACTCAATCAGTGATCAACACAATAAAAAGTAGGGGACATCCAAAAACACACACAAAAAAAAGTATTTACAAGATGCAACGGAACAAGTTAATGGGAGTGTTTAAGATGAATCCCATTGATTGAGATTTTCAATACTTATCCATAAAGATTGGACAACTCAAAGGAGTTGGCCTCTTTGCAAAAAATGATAATATATAGCCAACTCCAAAGTGCATAAAACTTAGAGTTCCGCCCTGGTTTAGCTCTATCTGGGTCCCACTTGAGGACAAAATCACCTGCCTTGAGAATCTATGGCTTAGCTTTCTTGGCATACCACTACTTGGTTGATATTTGATGCTCTTTCAACTCGACCATGGTGGATTATCTCACTTCTTCAAGTTCAAAAAATTCCACCATCTTGATCTCTCTTTGATGTGCACCTTCAAACTCTAATTGTTGAGATAACTCCAATAAAGGTAATTCAAGTGACAATGGGAGCCTATCCTCTCTTCCATATACAAGGACAAATGGGGAATTTCTAATTGCTTTCTTTGGAGTGATTCTATCATCCCAAAGAAAATTCTTTACTCTAGTGTGCCATTGTCTTTGATTAACCTGCATGGTTAGCTTCGTGATTATGATCATGTTTTTGTTAGTTGATTCCGCCAAACCATTACCTTGTGGGTAATAATTAGAGGAACTATTAAAATATAATCCATTTATAAGAGCCCAATCAGACACCTTGGATCTTAAAAAAAATCCTTATCATTATCATAAATTATAGTTTGAGGAACCCCAAACCTTGTTTCAATTTCCTCCAAGAAGTCAAGGATGACTGATTCAGTAGCTTCCTTGAGTGGTATGGCCTCTTTCCACCTAGTGAAGTAATATGTTGTTGTCAAAGACCATATGTGACCTGCACTTGAGGGAGGATTAATCATGCCTATGAAATCAAGTCCCCACTGGGAAAAGGGTTTATCCACTTGAATAGGATGAAGGGGAAGGGCCGCCATTTTCTTCTTACCAGTGAAGAAAACACATTCCTTACACTTTCTAACCCATTGACGTGTATCTGAGAAAAAAGTGGGCCAAAAGTATCCTACTCTAAGGATTTTCATTTCTGTAGCCTTGGTTGAGAAATTCCCACCAAAGAAACCATTATGGAATTCTACCAAGACCTTATCTACTTGTTCTTCTTTAATACATCATATTAGGACAACATCCAAATTCCTTTTGAAAAGAATTTCATCAATCAACACATAAGGAATTGATTATAACATGAGGTGTCTTCTTCTTGTCTTACTCAAACTAGGAGGATAACTTCCAGTTGCTAAAAGTTTCCATGTTATTAATCCAACTACCTTGGATTTTTTAAATAAATTTATTTTATAGGTCACCTATGTTGCATGGGTTTTCATCATACCATAGGTCCACTTGTTGAATATCACCCAAGTCTCGTTTATCCTCAACTATTTGTTCATATTCTTCCTCCATGAAGAAATAATCTTCTTGATTTTCTTGAATGTCTAAGGTGAGTTGATTACATAAATATCTTCCTCTCACCAACTTTGCGGCCTTGATGGTCACATTGAACTCCATGATTTTGGTTACCCATGCGACTCTCTTTTCACTAATTTCTTCCCCCATGACGAAATATCTCATTTGGGGTGTGAGACTAAAAATTTGATGTGGTTGGTGGCTAACATGAGATTGAACTTTTTAAGAGCCCCAAAGATGGAAAAAACATGTTTTTCTAAATGGTTATACCTCATTTTGAAATCTTTTAATGTTTGGCTTAATAAATTCACATGTTGCTCCAATTCTTCATAATTTCTCCTGAGTGAGAACCACGACTATGCTAAGATCAACTCCATAAGCATAAAGGATGAAATCCTTTACAAGGTATGGATTGATGAGTGTTGGTGCTTGTGCTATCATGGATTTGATCTTGGTGAATCTTTCCCTACATTTTGTGTTCCACATAAAAGTAATATCCTTCCTTATCGTTAGGGTGATAGATTTGACTAGTCTTGCAAAGTTAGAAATGAATTTCCTTACGAAATTGAGCTTCCAAGGTAAAACTAAAGGGCCTTCTTGTGATTTGGAAATGAAAGGGAAAGAATATAAGATAATATTTCTAGGTCAATTGTGATTCCCTCTTTTAAGAAAACATGACCCAATAACCTACCTTGTGGAACTCTAAAAACAAACTTCTTAGCGTTTAATGAAACTCCACATTCTCTGTATTTCTCAAATAATTTCTCCAAATGCTCCATGTGCTATTTTCTCTAGTTTGAGAAGATCATGATATCATCCTAGTAGACAAGGAAAAATTGGTTGATGAGTCCACAAAAGATAGTGTCCATTTCCTTCTGAAAGGTGGCACCTGTATTTGATAATCCAAAAGGCATTTTCTGATATGCATATGTTTTCCACTTAGTTGTGACCACAATTTTGTACCGATCCTCTTCTCTAATATTGATCTAATTAAAACTTGAATAACCATAAAACATGGAGAACCTTTAAGATCCTTCTACTGTTTGAAGGATTTGTTCCATGGAAGGTAGAGGATGATGATATTTTAATGAAGCTTTGTTCAAGTCCCAAAAATCCACGTAGAGCCTTATCTCTCCATTTTTCTTACCGACCAGAACCAAATTTTCCACCCAAGGACGATTATTTAATGGGGATATAATCTTCAACTCAATGAGTTTGGATAACTCTTCCTTATGACGGGTTTAATCCTGATGTTCACAGGTATATGTTTTTGTCTAATTTTATTATCCACAAGATCAAGATCAATAACATGTTGATCAGTGTTGGGGTCAAAGCCTTTAAGATCCTCATTATATTTCATGAGAATACATCATGATAGTTTTGACACAAGGAAAAAATATTTTTCTTCTTGAAAATTACATACCTTTCCAAGCAAAATCTCTTTTCCCTACGTAATGGTGGCTGGCTTACACTCCTTCTGATTTTCTGATAAGCTTCTATTTTGTCTTTTAATTTTATCATTAGAGTTGAAAATGCCTTCCAGTGTGACTATTCCTTTGGGTAACTTGTTTGTTCATAGTTGAATGATTTGATCACCATTTCTCTCTTGAAAAATGGATTATACATTGAAGGATAATTTAGATTCATTCTGAATGAATTGAATGATCTTCTCATTATTCTCAAAAACTTTCCAATTGACATAATTATCTGAAATAGATGGTATCACAATCATTTGCACAAACTGAATTTCTTGGATAAGACCTTCTACATGATAAAACTGGGAGCCAATGGTCACCATTTGATCCACTTATTTATTCTACTTTTGTGACACCACCTAAAGATTGAAAAATTCTAAACTCTCAAGGAGATCCCACACTCAATGCCTATAAACTCTCAAAATATTTTTTTAGCCACACATTTTCCTATGAATTGGTGAATAACCAATTTAGTATCCGTAAAGAATTTCAAATATTTGGATTTGTTTCTTTTTCGCAATCAAAAAACCATGGACCAACACCTCATATTATGCTATGTTTTTGGAGCATGCAAATTGTAGCATATGAGTATATAAATATTTTTTGTTCATTGGGGAGAAAAGAACTACACCTACCCCAAATCCATTCCTTCTTCTAGAGCCATCAAAATACATCTTTCATAGTCTATAAACACCATTATCTTCTTCCTTACGTGGCTTGGGGATGGTCAAATTATCCTCATGGATGTAATACGTGCCTAGGATGGTTTCCACAATTGTATCATAAGGGTCAAAGTCATAGTGATGTTTGGCCCATTCATCTAACATCAGATCAAGAATTTCCACTATGAATGCAATGTTTCAGCTAGCTCAAGATCACAATGTGTTTCTCCTTAAATTATGTAATTGGAATTGACAAGACTAAGATAATAACTTCCACATGATAAGATAAAATAGGTTCGGCCTTAATTGTAAAACTAGGTCCATATCTTGTCCTGATAAACATATGATACCAATATAAGGAAATATATCCACACACCTTGGCTATAAAATATTTGGAGAGGAAAAGGGAAAATAATGGTAGCAAATCGATCACAGAAATGTCCTGTATTATGGTTAGATTTAGACAAGCATGCAAGGTTAATTAAAGTTCCTTAACTATACCTAAGGCTTGCACTGTTGACCCATAAAGTTATAGAACATCCTTTGAAGTTAGTTTATATTGAATCCCCAAGATGTCTGCAATTTTATTTAGCATTACTAAATTAGTAACACCAAATTCTATCATGTAATTATGAACAAGGTGATTTCCAACTATAAGAGACATGTAGGTTGTAGGAGGCTTGATAATTTGACTTATTTGTTCATCTTTTGGCTAAAAAATGTTGACTGCAACATCTGGTTTGTGCATGGTGGGTTCTAGAGGTGGATGCTACTATAAATATTCTTCTAAGAGGTTTTCTTTGAGAAGAGATAGATAAGGCATCCCACATTGTGACATCAAGATTTTTTCTCCTCATTTGTTCCACAATGTTGAGAGAAATACTTGCAGCCTTCTATAATGAAGGAGCCACATTCTTTGTTCCTTTTCTCTATTCGTGGAAGATATTTGGTTGGTGGAATTCACACATCTCATGGATTTGTGATGTTGTGTGGATTTAGTATATTCCATGGAATGTTTTTGTTCTGTGACTACTGAGTAACCCACGACAAAGTGGATGAAGAAACATTTCCGCCCAAGTCCATGGATTGAGTAGGATTATCACACAAATTTTGGGAAAAGGGAGGAGGAAATATTACATCCATCTTTCTTTTCTTAGACCTCATATTTTCTACCACATGAAGTTGCATCCTCTTTAAGATACCCACAGTTTGATTGATCACATCAAAATATTCAAGTCTGAAGAATATGAAGTTAGGTTCAGGGGTAGTCTGTGAACCTCATCTGCATTGCTTGTTAAAGGAGTCGTGGTTTGTTCCTATGAGAATAATGGAATTTTAACCATGATATCTTTCTCTCATAAGGATATCATTCCATCCTCACATGTATACTGACTATCTATCTGATCACAAGGATAACACCATTAAAAAATTTCACCCTTGTTATTTTAGACCAAAACAATGGATTTGTTTAAGTTAGGAGATGACACAGGCTGTGGGCTTGGGTTTGGTGGTTTTCTTGGATGATATTTATTGGGAGATATTTGATTTGGATATGGAAATAATTTTTGTGGATATGCCTAAGGAGGGTTGGGATAATTCTTTGGATCTTAAACTTGATGTCTCGTGAGGGAGACAACCTCTTTTTTTTATATTTTTAAGTTGGACACTAAGGCTTTCATTTTCATCTTGTTTGATAGAGGAACCAAATGTGGAAGTAGAAGATGAAGTAGATGGTTGAGGAATGTGAGTAATGGTGGGTTGGGTATCATGCATAAACTTAGGGAAAATGGGCATATGAAATCTAGGGGCTAGATTTCCTTCTTGGATAAGTTAATTCTCAATCCTAATGGCTCTTGGATAGGAATTTAGTTGTTGGATAACACCCATATACTGGACCATTATTGCTATATCAGAATTTAAAGCTCTAAGAAAGTATAAAAATGCACTTTGTGGGTTGGTCTTAGTAGCACTGGAATTCAGTCCCATATTTTTTGGAATCAGAAGTTTAAGCCCGCCATGAGCTCATTTGGAGCTTGCTTGATTGTGGTTAACTGCTCCAGAAGTGAAATGTTATCATCCTTTTCATAAAATTACTGACAGATAGTGGTACCAAGTTCATCTCAAGTGTGAATGGAAGTAGGTCTCAAGCTTATATACCATTGAAGTTATTTACCTTTAAGTGAAGAAGTAAGAATCTTAACTATAACATCATCTTCTGTAACTAGATGAACTGAAAACACATTAGCAATATATTGAATATGATTAGTTGGGGTAGTAAGTTTTTCACCAGTAAAGAAATAAATGCTTTTAAGGACAGACATTGGCATATCATCTTAGGAATTTAGAGCCAAGAATACCACTATTGAAGCTGAAAAAGGGTAAGTTTATTTGTTTTGCCATGAATGGAATGTGTCTTAAAATCCTAGAGGGAAACAAGAAAGGCCTATTAGAAGGAAGAGTAGAAAGATTTCTATCAGGAAGAGACGATGATATTTGAACTTCTCTGCATCTTTTTCTCCTTGGTGATAAATGCAAATATTTAAAATGCTTACTACTTGCATGCACTTTGCCTTGTCTGTGTTCTTCTCATGAAAAGGGGAACTTTGCTGCTTAAAACCATAAGATTTGATCATGGAATTCGCCAGATGTGTTGAAGAACACCTATAAAGGGTGAAACCACTAAGTCTCACACCAAAAATTAGTAAAAATGAAGTACACCTCATAAAATGTCCCACCAGGAATGCCAAAACTATTGGAGCTAAAAATTGCACCATGCTTTGAGTCACGAATACCCAAAATTTTGAGGCAGCATGGGACTGTCTCCAAGTGTGAGACTTACATATTGAGACATACATCTAGAGAAGGAAAAATTCCTCATTACGTGGTTTTGGGAAACCCGCACAACTCAACCTACTTATAATGCTAAAATACTCCTACACCTAGCCCTACTCTAACATTTCCAAGGGACCAGGGAGAGAGAGAGATGCATGAAAAGGAAAACACCAAAAAGAGGTGGGAATTCTATAATCCAAATGACACAAATGAAAAGCCATGAGGCTGGGATTGTGAAATACACATAGTTTAGATGAAAACAAATGAAAGAACATGAAATATGCAAGAGAGAAAAATATTCACATCAAACAAAATGTATTTGAAGGAAAGAGATAAAACACACTCACATTAATCAATCTTTTATAGCTTACATATATAGCGAAGGCAAGGAAATCACACTTTGCAAGTTACAGAGGCCAACAACATAAGGTTCTAAGTATCACAAAGAAGAGTTCAAAAATATGATAATGAATAAGGGAGAATAACTCCTACAAAGTATGCAAGAATGAGCATGTGCACTGTGATTTCTTACATAGTTTGTTTATAGTACACGCATGACTGCCCTAGATAAATTACAACCACCACACCACGAACCCTTGAGTCTATCGCACGCCATCAGTCTATAGAGAAGGAAAACACGCTTCATTAAATTTTTATAGTTGGGGTGGTTGGATCTCTAGTTTGGATTACATAATGGATTTGATACCTTCCACAACTTTTTTTGTGTCCCACATATTTCATCACGCTATTTCTAAATTTACCCTTTTGTGGACCCTCACAAATTTATCTCTTGCTTGTCATGATGAGTGGAAATAATTCACACCACCTGTGAGGGTATAATCCTTCGATATGTGGTTTTTAAACAAATGACCACTTTTTCTAGCTCCCCATAGATATGCAACTCTACGGTGCTCTGTTTTGACTTGATCAACTAGGGACTTAAAATCCTCAATGTTGTGAATGTTGAAAAGATACTGTGTAACACTAATTTTACCAAATTTCTCCCAAGTCTGTGATTACTCATTCCTTTGTTCCACAGGTTTGGAGAACCCGTAGAACATTAAGTTCATTTATTTCGCGCAAGACTGAATCAATATCCCGTGGATTTTTTAGAGCACAAAATTGGTTACTTTATTTTGATGAGTTGTTTGAAATTACATGGGGTGTAATTTTGGACAACAACTAGCTTGTGACTCCTATGTGATTTTTAGTGATTGGACTCGTAACTGATATGTGAGTGCTACAAGCTCCAAATCAGATAAGACCATCAATAATCATCTACAATAAAACCATACACCATGGCTTGGTCCCCCTAACATGAATATTATTTTATTTATTTTTTTAATTTTCATTGCATGTCTTACATGTTCTTATTTCAACCTTGAAAAGGCAAGGTATGTGACTGAGGAAAGTCCCCTAGACACAAAACATAATTAACATTTTTCTAAATGTTTACATGTATATTTAGATCTAGATCTTATACATTTATCCCACTTTATTTAACGAAAGAACATATGATTATCCCTCAAATTTTCAATGGTTGCAATGCAAGCCCATTTTATTTAAGTAATATTGATTTGGGATTTTCTATTATATCAACTCACACATCTTGCAGGGTGATCAAAATCTAGGCATATCGTATCCCCCGTATCAATTCATGTAACTCTTCATGTAATTAATTGTATTAGACTTGATAAACATACAAAATGCAAATCAATTATTTTGGGTAATTTCTAGGGATTAATAATGTGTCCATATATTTCAGTGTATACATGTGATGCACCAAATCAAGGAGGCTTGATGATTTTTTTTTGGTTCTAAAGTAACGAAAACAACTCAAATAATAATGAAAAAAAGCTCTCATGTATGTCAAATTAATTTCAAGTGTACATATAAAAATCCACTCCATCCTAGCCTATGAAGCTGCCATATATTCTACTTTTTTTGAATTATTTTTTGGAAATGATTTATTCTTTATATTTCAACTGATCACTATTGTTCCCAAAATCATTAGAAAACCCAAAATGGATGTCCCATCTTCAAGATAACCATCATAGTCAAAATTTGAATATCAACTAGTTTGAAGTCTCCTTCTCTGGAGTATTTGAGCCCAAAATAATGTTTTCCTTTTAGATATCGAAGAACTCTTTTGTTGTTATCCAATAAATTTCTTTGGGTTACTACATGAATCTAGAAAGAACACCAACCAAACAATAAATATCTAGTCTAGTTGTGGTCAATCTTAGATTTTTTTCCATGGGTGTATTGAGAGGCTTACAATATGTCATTCTGAACTTACTGATAATTTCACCAATATAATTTTATTGAGTGGTGAAGATATAATTTATGTTTTTAATTAAATCAATAACCAAAATAGTAATGAAGATAACCCAAAATTTTCATCTATAAATCTTTCATCAACTCTGCTTTGATTTTTGTATGGTATTTATCATTATTTCTTATGATAAACAAATCATCCACATACACCTATAGAAATATAAATATTTTGTCAATTTTTTTGAAAAAAAGAGTTTCATATTAAAACTCAAACCACTTGAAATTCATGTTCAACAAGTTCTTAGTGATATTTTTGTACCATGCTCTTGGGGATTGCTTCAAACCATAAAAGTATTTTATCAAATTTACACACTTTATGTTCATGGCTATCCACTACCAAACCTTTTGGTTGAGTCATAAAGACTTTTATTTGATATCTCCATTGAGAAATAAAGTTTTCACATCCATTTGATGAACGTTCCACCCATTTTTTTCTACTAAAGGCAATAAATATTGAATGGTATTCCATTTCAATGTAGGTGCAAATATTTCATTGTAGTTTATCCTTTATCTTTGGGAATATACCTTTGCGAATGACCTTACTTTATTTTTTCAAGTTATCGATCAACCTTGTATTTGTTATGGGATACCCATTTCCAACCAATTGGTCCAAAATGTTTGGAGGATAAACCAATTTCCAACTTCCATTTTTCACCAATGCTTTAGTAATATTTTATTACTTTTTTCCAAGAGTCATGATTTTTATCTTGTTTGAAAGCAATTGGTTTTGAATCAAATGAAACATTGAATTCTTCTTCTAGAGAGTCATTTAAGGTGATATTTTCAATCTTATTTTGAATTTCTTCTAGTAACTTGTCATATTATATTGTGGTTTTATGTCTACTACAAGTGATAACTTTTCCAAATTCGAAGGGGAAAACATATTTCAATTTATTGTTTTCCCATTTAGGCATGTTCTTCTATGGTTTTGGTGCCTAATTTTATTGATCTAAAGTTGCTTCATTTAATGAATTTTTTTTTCGTGGCACTTATTCATATTTTTATGAAGTTTCGATTTCTCCTTTGGGAGGAGTTTCATTATCTATTATAAGAGACAAGACATAATCAAATGATTCCCAATTGCATGTCCCCCATCACTATTTGGAATTTTCAAATTAATGTCCTTAAAGAAAAATAAATTTACATATTTTTAAAGTCAACTCAATTTCTTATCAATGGTAGCTTTTTACTTTACAATTTCATTACACACAACATATCTTGTGACACGAAAATTCTTTTTGTTATCATTGTACAAATTTTATATCTTAGAAAATTAAGGGTATCTCAAGAGGATACATTTATGAATCTTGTGGTTTGTTATCCTGTAAAATTGACAAGGGAAATTTGAAATGTATCCTCTTGAGATACCCAATTAAGGATATAAGAATTTTTCCTTTGGTGCATTGATTGGATTTGTAACATATTCAAAAATTGTACCTTGGGCGTGAAAGAGGGTTTAAAACCCGCAAGTGAGGATCACAAGGGACGACGTGCACATCAATAGATGTGCAAATGGCAGCGTGAAGAGATCTTAGGAGGAGTGAGCATCAACTGAATGTGCATGCAAAGATTTGAAACATGGGTAGAACCTGGTTAAGCCATAAAACTTCTACCTGGTTAATCCATAAAAATCTCCTCTATCTCATAGATCAAAAGTCGTGTACATATAGGAGGTGTTGAGTAACCCCCAGTGCTGCAATCATGACAGCTCGAGTAGAGATGGGGAGTTACATTCCCAGAATAGAAGTGTAACTCCCAATGACGCATATGATGCACTGACGCGTAAGAGAATCTCATGATGACCCCTAAATGACACATGGACCTACGATCTCACCTAAGTGAGATGACTCACCTAATGATGTGGAAAATACACACACCAACACCCCCCCTTCATCATAACTTAGGATGAGGTGGTAAGTTAGAAACGAGAAATGGTTCCTGACACAAAGCCTGATGAGGTACCCATGCACAAGAAAAAGCTCCCAAGAAATGAAGGAAAACCCAGTGGGAAAAACGTCCACCACAAGAGAAAAAACACTCTCTAATCTAAGAAAGATGCCAAATATGGGTCCTAGCTCTAGACGATCCTGAAAAGGTACCCATGTACAAAGAGGCAATCTCTCGGAAAGAAGAAGAAGAGAGAAGAAGAGGGAGATGAGAGAAATGTAGAAGATGCCATGGATGGATCTGAACTCTGCAGCTCTAAGAAGTCTTCCAGTCTAAGAAGTCTCCCAGAAGAATGTCGATGATGACATCCTCTGCCTTTGGATTGAAGAAGAGCCACCCGCAATGAACTGTGTGCTTGCCCTTAGGAAGGACAGAAATGACATGTTGGAAGTCTGCCCACTCCAAAAAGGAAACCGAAGGTAGTAGCACGAAGAACTATGAGTCTGGTGCACTGAAGTGTGACATAGGTCTAGCGAGTGAGTGCTAAGGAACCAAAGGTAATGCCACGTGCGTAGAACTATCAGAGTGTGAAGAGTGAACACCTGTAGAAAGGATGTACACGTGATGTGAAGGGAACAAAACATCCACCACAACAGAAAAGGGATCCACAACTGAGGGTGGATCAATGAAGGTCTCTGAAAAAGTGGAAGTGGTAAGAATCCTATAAGGGGCACTCCCAACAAAAGAGATGATGAACTCCTCTGAAACACCTGTAGATGGATGAGGGACTTATAGAGCATCACAAGTGGACTCTACGAAAATATGACTAAGGTCAGGTAGATACTCCTCCCAATGAGGGGGCTCAACAAATAGAAGAGTGATGTTGGATAGGTATGAATCATCCAATGAAGGTGGAGGAGTGAAATGGGCCTTGCACACTGGAAGTGGAAAGGAGGCAGGTGTAATGACGGTGTGAGATTGAGTATGAGACTTGCTCGATATCTGATGAGATGTGGGATGTGTCAACAATCTCTGGAATAGTGAGAGAAAGAGGAGGAGAGTCCTTTATAGTACTCTCAACATCAGAATTGGGTACACAATCCTCGTCAATAGAAGTTGTAGTGCCCACATTTTTATAGCTCATTTACTTGTTTCTCATTACTCATAGACATGTTTTGATAGAGATTTGATATACTATGGACATTACATTAGAAGATTTGATATGATTAGGCATGTATGGACATTTAGGCGTATAATTCTGATTTTTCTTGATTATTATGATTGTCGCATTATCTTATGAGTTCATGGATACTAATTGTTATGATGTTGTGTTAGAACACAATTATATTGATGGATACTCAGTTTGTTTCATGTTGGGACTCTATGAATGCATGTCATTTTATCATTATGATTAACTTATGGTAAATTATGTATAGTTGTGCACGTGGTCGCATTTTGATTTTAGAAAGATGATATGTTAGTATAGAATTCATTGGTATCTTAGTTAGTAGTTGATTTACATTTTATTGGACATGTACATTTAATGTGTGCAATGAGTGTGCAAGTGATAGGTCATAGGAGAACGTGGGACTCAGGCCAGCTACACAACTTTGCACAAACAACCCACGGGCTAAGTCCTAGCCATGTTTATTGCTTGAGGCCTTTGTGTTAGAATTATTGTTTTGGGCACCATGGGTGACCCTCATTTGTAATGTAATATGTCTTGTAATTATTAATTTTGCTTAGGGTGTCTAGTTGTGTTATAAACTTGTTTTGGGGAATTAATGACCCCACTTGCATTAAGTCTTGAATTAGTTTAACGATGTACTTAATCAAAAGGGTTTAGGGTCACATGTGAACCCTTGGGTGGTCCCCACACCCTCTACCCTTGTGTCAAAAATTATAAATATGAAATTGGGTTATTTTAGGCATTTTTAGGGACCTCTTTTTAGTTTGGGAGTTCCCTTATCATAAAAATGGGCCCTCGGACCCTACCTAATAGGTAGGGGGGGCTTATTTCCAAGGCATAGATGGATTTTCTCTCCCTTTTTTCCTCCCCTTTGGTAAACATTCATGTAAGAGGTTTGGATAAGTGTGCTTTGTTAAAATTTGCACTTGTTTGTTTTGTAATCAATTTGGGTAATTTGGGAGAAGAGGGCTAAAAGTCATTTTATCCTTTCTCTCTTTTGTCTTTGGCATATTTGACCTTGAAGGAAGAGAGGGGTGACACATGTCACCCCCTCATTTGTGAGATTTTTTCTTGCTCCTCTTCAAATTCTCCCTCATGGGAAAAGAAGAGAACTTTTTTTTGGAGCTTTTGCTTGGAGACTTGTGGATTTGGAGCTAGAGTTTGTTTGGGTCAAGAAGTGGAAAATATTGAAGTTGGAAAGCTTTTTGGAGAGCCTTTCCTTGAGGTAGGATTCTTTAAATTTATTTCTTGTGTTGTATCATGCTAAATATTAGTTTGTTTACTTGGAAATGCTTGTTGTTGCATGAAGATTTTTGTTGTTGTTTCTTGATTTTACTCCATCCATCATATGGTATGGTGGAGTTTTGGAGTTTGTTGGGGAAGAGAGAGGGATTCTTCCCTCTCAATCCTCATGGCTTGATGGGCAAGCCTTATAGGATTTAGTTACTCCCCTCAAATGGTTTGAGGTGGGGAAGGTTGTTCATTTGGCTTGAACCTCCTTCCCCATTCTTGGTAAGGAAACACCTTTGGGGTTTGAAAATCCTTCCAAGAAGGATTGGTGAAAGGGTGGAGGAATAAGGAGGGCTTGAATAAAATTGGAGAAATAAGGAGGGTATGAAGATCTTGTTTTGTACAAATATTGATGGTTGCAAACTTTTGGAGAACTTTCTTTTCTCTTCCCCATTTTTGAGGTAAAACATGGTTTCTCCTCTTGTTTATCTTTGTAAAATTTTGAGTCTTGTCTTAGTTTTTGACTTGTTGCTATATGAATGTAATGTTGGTTGTCACCCTCACTCTTATGCATATTTATGGATAGTTTTCCTCTTTCCCATGGGCTTGGGGGAGGCTAGCATGCATCCCAACCTTGGGAAAGGCATGTAATGATGCCTACGGTTGGGTGGCAAAACAAGCTTCTTCTCCTTGCATGGATTCCTTGAAGGCATATGAAGTTGGATTTCATGATGAAAGTTGGTGGTAGTTGGAGCTCCTTTGGCGTCTTCTCCCTCTTTGTGGACATTACCTCTTTGTATCTCTCTTGGTTATGGCTTGGTAGGAACTTCATTTGTTGTAAATTTTCCTTCAATCTTGGGAAGGGGATTTGTTAAGGTTGTTTCTTATGTATTTCAGCATGTTTGAAATATGTTGTATTGAGGAATGTTACAAATAAAGTCTTGTAAAATGTTTATACTTCTTCAAGATGCATTGGATAGAAAATAGTTACATTCCTTTAATAAGCATTGATTTGAATATCTTTTGAAGTGGAAGATTGTGCAATGAAAAGTTGTTTAATGGAAAGGTGTCGTTACAAAAGAAATCATCTTACTTGTGTAAGTCACGTTTGTTTGTGCCTTCATCAATATTGTAAGAGACTTGTAATAAGGCTCTTTGAGTATTTCACATAGATTGTAACATTTTGGATATATAGTGCTTAAGCCATTGGAAAAAAAATAAAAATAAACTTTGTAAGAGAATTTTTCACTTGAGATGTAATGATTGAAATAACTCTGATTTTTTTTTGAGGAAAGATGGAATTATCAAAAATATGGTTATTTTGCTCTATATTCCTTCTTGTAAAATGTTATAACATGGTTGTATGAAGGATAAGATACCATCCTTGAAATGTAATTTCTTCTTCTTATTTGCTTTTGTGAAATATTTGGGAATAAAACATGATTAGTTTTACCTCTCCTTATTGCCAAAGTGAAATGGATATAATAGTAAATCATTGTCACACAAATGTGTTAAAATTGTTTTTTTGTTGTTGATGGTTTATATATGTTGAAAAATATATTATGGGCTTATTTTCTTAATATAATATTTATATATATGCATATCTATCCTATAACCATTTTATATAAAAATAATATATATATATATATATATATATATATATATATATATTATAGAATACCCATATATTATATATTATATATACATTACTATAAACAGACACACACACACATATGTTATAAGTTTTAAAACAAACACAAAAAAAATAGTTTTGTTTTATTTTATTTTAAAATAATAATAATTAAAAAAAAGGAATTTGTTTGGGGGAGGGTCAGCCCCCTCCCCCCACCCGTATGCAGCCCCATCCACCGTCGCCACTGCCCCAGCCGCCCTTGCTGTTGTTGCAGCCTGCTCCCCTCTCCGCGTGCGCACACCACTCTACACCCCCACACCTACCCTGTCGTTGCTTCCCCTGACCTCCTCCACACTACTCCCTAACGACACCACTACCACCTCCACAGTCTCATTCCGTGGCCACTCCCCCCGCCGCGCCGCCCTTCCCTTGCCTCTTCCTTTCACTGCCCCCATCCCTCACGCAGCCTCCTTTAGATCCGCCCCCACCCCCCCTCCCTTCTCTGCAAAAGAAAATAAAATAGAGTAAATAAATATATGTATTAAACAAGAAAAAAAATGTGTTTATTGTTTTTAGATGAATCCTCAAACAATACAATGTAAAATCAATCCAATTCCATAGTTCCTCCTCAAACATGCAGATAGGAAAGTAAAAATAAAATGAGAGAGAAAATAATATGGAAAAGAAAAGGGAAAAGAAAACATAAAGAATGTTAGGGAAAACTTTATGGTAAATTTGAAATCAAGGGTCTGGATTAGGTTTGACTAGATTAGATCTAAAGGCTCATGTTTAATTTTAGCCACTTTGAGTCATGAGCTTTTTTATTATAGGATTTAGAGATATTTTTAAATGGGTTTGGGGAAAATCAAATTAAAAGGGGAGGTGTGTGTAAGCTATTAAACAAAAAGGGAAGAATAATATAATTAAAAGATGCGTGGATTTAACTTGGTTACCTTAGTAAGTCTAATAGAAATAAGAAATTAACTTGTTTGGTCTAAGGACCTATTAAATTTTGAAGTAACTAAATGCTTAAATATAACATAATTAGTAAGGGAAAACAACGGCTGAGTAATCACATACATATTAGGTTAGTTCATTTAAAATTTTTTTATCCCAAATTGTTAGAAATATTTGGTTTTGATTTTGTTGTCCCAAGGTGGGGCATGAAAAAAGTAGAACCAAACGAGTCTATGTCAATGGAAATGCCATCACACAAAGAAATGGAGGAGACAACTGAATCAACATCAGCAACAAAGGTAGCAGTATGTGAAGGGTCTCCATAGAAGGACTGAAGAATGCTCCAGACATGGTGAGGTGGATCTGAGTTTGCCACATGAAACTAGAGAGAACGAGAGACATGTATCATCATGTGACCAAAGACATGGTCAAAAGTGTCAAGGAATTCCTCCAGATGACAATGATCAGTGGGTGCTGGAACTGGCCCAAGAAAGAAGGGTAAAAGACCCTCGTGGGCGAAGTAACGTTCCATGGAAGCACGCCAAGCTGAATAGTTCCCTCTCCCGGTGAGAAGTGATGAATGCTATAAAGTGATCCTACGATGCTTAAGTTTGGAAAGAGCACTCTCCATGATGAAAAATGTGAGATGCACAAAAGCAAGACGTCGGACTCGACCGATAATGCGTCTGCGTGTGAGAGCCCAAGAGTACAGTCAACCCCCCAGAATGTGGCACTTTATAAAGTAGTGAATTTATAAAACTGATAATCCCATCATGTAGGATGTGAAAAAACATGCAACTTTGACTAAAGAAGTGCTCAGATCCGAGCAACGAGTCAAAAGTTATAGCAAAAAAAGATTCCCGCAACTGATGGAAAAATGCCACTAAACGCTGCAAATGCATTAAAAAAGTACATGAGATGGGTGCAAAGGGTATCGTGTGGGTACTCGTTGGAAATGGCATCAAATTTAAGTTATAGTTTGTTTTGCTTGCGAGGGGGGATTAGTCTCCTGCTAACCCCAGACCTCGTCCTCCATCTTCGTCACTCAAAGGAAGGACATAATACAAGCAAAAATGAATCCTACAATTTATTACATGCCATGGAATAATGTTTTTAACCTCAAAACATCAAAAAATGGATTTTTTAACCACCCAACAATTCTAAAAGGGATGATTGAATGGGGGGGCCCATGTTGAGGTGTTGTTGTCCAAGGAGATGCCACAACTAGTAAAAATAGCATTGAACAGGTCTGAAAATCCCCACGGGTCTCCATGACAATGAAACAATTGACGCAATAGACCAATGAGCCCACTGTAAGGTCCATGTGCCAGAAGAAATAGGTAACGGTGGGGGTAGGGAGCATAACTAGTTGAGCAGAGCAGGTGTAGCTGTGTAACCACCCAAAAAATAGTCTGCAAGGAATCAGTGCCGAATTTGGTTGGGAGAGCAAACCTCGTGTCCCAGGGTAGACGTGTCCATGCTGCTAGAAAAATGCCGAGGGATATGCATGTAAGATTCCCATGTACACTACACATAGCGAACTAGCAGCCAGGTGGAGACTACACACAACGAACCAATGGAACCATCACGGATAGGAGCAAGCATACTACCCGAAACACGTAGCAGGAAGACCAGAGGCTGAGATTACTAGTCATGAGCATGAGCAAGAGCATTGTAGTGCAAGATGTAATGCAATGCAAGACTGATGCCAATCGATCACATGTTGAGACAAAGCAAACGGTCATGAGTAAACGTAGAGGCATGAGAAAACTGTAGATTGGGTGAGCACGTAACCACAGAAGCCAATGGTGAATCTAAACATGCGGGAACACGTAATGAGTTGAGCCCACAAATGTGTGAAACTTGCGCCGAGAGTGCTAAAATAAGCACAAATATTTGATGTGAGAGGTAACACATGCAAAAGTAATGCACGAGAAAACCAAAAAGGAGCCTTCAAATCCAAAAACGTGCCCGAGTAGCGAGTTCACCAATGTAAATGAGTCAAATAGGCATAAAAAACCAAGCACAAGTAACCTCAAGCCAACCCATGAACAACCCAAAAAACCAAACAAAGATATAAAACACCTGAATCAATGTATTGAAGCACATAATGGAATATCCATTATGACACACGCAACGAAATCTGAATATCATGCCGGAAGCTGGAAAACACGCACAGAAACATCGATGAGTGCATGGATCCATAAGATCCGCTCTGATACCATGAAAGAGGGTTTAAAACCCGCAAGTGAGGATCACGAGGGACGACGTGTACATCAACGGACGTGCGAATGGCAGCGTGAAGATATCTCGGGAGGAGCGAGCATCAATCGAATGTGCATGCAAAGATTTGAAACACGGGCATAACCTGGTTAAGCCATAAAAATATCCTCTATCTCATAGATCAAAAGATGTGTACATATAGGAGGTGCTGAGTAACCCCCAGTGCTGCAATCATGACAACTCAAGTAGAGAGGGGGAGTTACATTCCCAGAATAGAAGTGTAACTCCCAATGACGCATATGACACACTGACGCACTGACGTGTAAGAGATTCTTATGATGACCCATAAATGACACATGGACCTCTGATCTCACCTAAGTGAGATGACTCACCTAATGATGTGGAATATTCATACACCAACAGGGTGCACTTAAAATCCATGTAACATAGACTTTTCCTTCGCCCGACTAAAGTAAATTTCCTAAGGCGCAGGCGCATATTCCTCAACATCAACATCTGCATGTTGTGTGTTACAAAAATGTGACCCGCATTTTTTCCCTTGGTGCTACCTTCTGTCATGCAACACCCCTCAAAAGCGTGCCCTTTCTAAACTAAGTGCAACTTTTCTCCTATCAACACTGGCGCATCTTTTTCCATGTTAACACACTCAAAAGTGCGCCCAACCTTTTTAAGCCTCTACAACATGCTATGAACCTATGCCTTACACCCTAAGCCTTATAATTGCTCATTGTTTTTTCTGCAAGCTTTCATTATGGATAACATGAAGATTGACATGGCTCTTTTGTGTTGGACCTCCTTGATCCTTCTTGTAGAACAACAACAACCATCCCTGAGCTCACACATGTCTTCATCAAGCAAAAAGCCAACAAAATCTAAAGGAAAAGAAAAGTTGACAGAACAAGAGATGAAGTACAAATATCAGAAAGTTAGGATGCCTGACTCATATGCAGAGAGTGATCTCGACATCAGAGATTCTGAGCTTGGGCATATTGATATGGAAGACTTCTGGGCGAGAACCCAACCAGGCTACTAGTGGCCCATGGATGAAAAAACTGGTGGGCAATGGATTGCACTTTGCAGCTGGGCTGCTAGTAAGTGTTGTGAATAATGAATTTATCATGTTGGTTGCCCCTTTCTACAACAAAGACACTAGATGTATCGAAGATAAGGAGGGAAATACGATCTTCGACCTAACAGCTCGTCATTTTGAAATAACCCTGGGCATTCCTCATCACAAGCAATATGTCACCATTAGTCTTGAAGACTGCAAGAAGGCATGGGATGACAATGAGGACAAATGCATGCAAATGATGAATGAGATCTATCTTAAGAACAAAAATTCGGTGAGCAGATGGCCACAGTCCATCCACCATAGTGACTTCAATGAGGAACTAAGTGATAAAATCACCTTCCTGAACAGGGTATTTGGACTTCCTGATGCCGATTATTTCCATAAATGGATGCTGAGGTACTTAGAAACTATGAGCAAGAATGTGCCTAATCAACATTTTGGCTGGGGTGAAATCATCAGTGACACCATCTCCTAGCAACTCAAACAGGTCCTCACAACTGGGAAGTTCTATATGAATTCCTACGTTGTATACGCTGTAACATCAACGAGAGATTTCGCAGGCCTGGCTCAAAATGGGGTATGGCCCCAGGTCAAAATATATGAATACTACCCAAAACTAAAGTTCGAGAAAAACATCCCCAAGTTCTCTAAGGTTAATGAAACCTTCTTCTATGAGGTGATCTATTTTCTAAGACCAAACATGAGACATGGTCGAACTAGCCCGAGTGTGATCACTATCACAAAGAAGTGGGGAGCATTGTTCATGCAGTTTCCCACATTCACCTATCTCAGAGTGGTGAATTTCGAAGGTGAACTGACAAAGCTACCAAGGTATGCAAGGCCGAAGCTGATCCTCTTGGAGTTGTCAAGGCAAATAATCACATACCACGAGAGGTGCATGAAAAGAAAGAAAGGAGGAACTCCATTCCCCCTTACAGTTGGTCGATACACCTGTACCACACTTACCAAAGCACGAGAAATGTATGCTGAGTTGGAATTACTGAATCTAAAGCATAACTTCCTAGCAAAGCCCACCTTCGATTGCTGGAGTTTCCTCCCAAAGGAAAAAATTAATCCTATCCATGTTCCTAAGATTGGGGATATCTACATCGACCTGACACACGAAATAGATATCAGGCGAAAGGATCACTCCTGGCTGGCTCTGAAGAAAATCATTCATTATGGCATAACCATCATTCCAAAAGGATTCCAAGAGACTGATCAAGAAATTGATCAGGTTTACCTTGAAACTGATGGCGATGATTGGCCATTCACAGAGATCGACAGAGCCAAGGCACCAAAGACCATTCAGGAAAGGGTCAAACCCATGTTACAGTGCACCGAGCATTGGTGCAAACAAAATGGTCTCACCTACCTCAGGGTATATTTCACTACTTCTCCTTCAGGTAGAGCACCTCCAAGGCTGGCTCAGGTGCCGAAAGGAAAAGGAAAAGATAAGGAGGGAGAACCAAGCAAACAAGAAGAATCTCCTCAAAGTCCTCATACTACTTCTGAGAAACAAGTGGTCGACCTAGTGTCTCCAGGTAAAGAAGAAGAGACCACTGAAGTTTCAACTTATACATCCAACTAGGATGTTATCATAGCTACAACTACTGAGCTACCCACCATTCCTTCTTTCGCTCCTTCTCCTCCCCCTGTCGTTGAAACATCTATTCCTATGGATGTGTCTTCTTCTCTCCCTTCCTCCCTTCCATCTCCCACCTCTTCCATCTTCTCCTCTCTCGCATATTTGTCACCCAGTGTTTCCTCCATCTAATTACAAATCCATTCCACCTCCATGTCATTTTCTTCCCCTGTAGTAACTCCAGGTGCCACAAGAAGTAGCGCGTTGGACTCCTTGTCGATGCCACCACCAAGTGTCTCAACGTTATTTCCTGCGGCCTCTTCAGTTGCATCCCCTTTCACCCTCGTTTCTTCTTCTATTCCCTCTACTCCCTCTCCCATTAGTCCAAGATGGATCTCTGACCATCTGGGTCAACACAAGAGAAAGGTTTCCATAGCACCCATGGACTTCTCTGTCATTGCTAAGAAGGGACCCAAGAAGCAGAAAGTTATAACTTGCTTCTCTAACATCGTTTCGGGAGAGAGAGTCATGGAGATTGAATACCTGGATCCCACCAAAGAGAAGAAAGATCTGTCTCCTATAGAATTTACAGTGACCCAAGTCACGATGGGAACATCATCTAAGAGCCTGCAAGGAGAGGCCTTGTTTGCAATGGACGCCCTTTGTAAGAAGCTATAAGAAGAAAAAGAGGAGAAGAGAATACTCAAGGAGAAAAACAAACATCTCCTCCAAGCATTGTAGAGAATGGGAAATGCTCCTCCTGTGACTGCCGCCGAACCTACTAAAGTTCTCAGTCTAGATAAGATAAATGAATACGCCAAGATTGGCAAACAAGGAGTGGCAGTATCCTCCTAGATAGAGTGAATCCTCAAAGATAGTGAGGAAATGATCAAGAAATTCACAGTGCTCTACCAAGATATAGATCAGGAAAATAAGGAGATATAAGCAGTAGTAGGATCCCTCTCTGAGGAGTTGGATAACCCCAGATTGCAACACAAAAAATTCCAAGCAATGGCTAACTATTCAGCCAACGACTTATTAAAGGTCGACGTCATCGATCACCTGCGGGCACATAATAAAGCTCTCGTTGCATTATATTATCAGGTTGATCAAATGGAATATATCTTGGAGAGGATAGATAAAATCAGGGATGAATCCCTGGATGCAAAATACAACATGGAGCAGACAGTCACAAAGATGTCTCTAGGGATGCTCAGTGAATCGTTCGCCTTGAGGGAAGCAGACAATACATGCCAGCTCTTCAAGGATATAGCCACTCAAGGTTTGGCACCAGAGGTCAATTTTGACCGAGAATCAATCAATAACCTTCTAGCTTGCCGCGATTTCATTGGCTTCCTGATTGATGCATTCGAAGAGTATGCCGGGCTACCTGACAAGGTCAAGACTGAAAAAGAAACTTGCAAAGTTATTAGCAACCATTTCAAGGGTCTAGATCATACTCAACTTCAGATAATGATTAGCAAGTTCATGGAATACCGAGCTCAGTGCGACATATCCTCTCCTGATCAGAAGTAAGACACTCCGTTTAAGCAAAGGGATGATGAGGAGTAGTTTCTTCTCTTATGTACGCTTTGATAATTTTTTGTAAAAATATTTAAGAAGTATGTTGGCATTTATGATGACATCATCCATGTTGCATCATGGGATGTTGTCATCCAAAAACTTGCCCAAGTCAACTTTTGACTTTTTAGATGTTTTGTAAATATCTTGTAAGATATTTTGTAAATAGTGGTTGGTTTGTTTTTGTCTTCTTTCTCCTTCTCCTTCTATAAATACTAGGATACTTGTATTCCAGAGGGGGTGGACATTTTTGTATGAAAAAAAAATTGAGGAGAGAAAGACTTTGTACTTTCTTGTATCAGAAGAAATATTAATACATATGCTCAGACTTTGTGCTCAATATATGTGTTATTTGCATAAGATATTTCTTAAGTTAGATCTATGTTTCTATTCTATTGGATTCATTCCTATTATTGTCATATGCTCATTAGTATTGCTTTATTTGTTTATGTGAGTAAGTTTGGCTTTGTTTACTACCAGCCCAAAGCATAAAGCTTCTGACCTTTTTGTCTTGTAATTCATTTCTTTTCTTCCTTTAGATCTATCTTCCTCCATTCCTTCCCTCCTACCTTTCTGTTCGCAGTTGGAACTACCCCTACTGGGATGAGATCCCAAACCCCCTGAAGTTAGAATAGTGTAGATTTGCACAGTTTCCTGCTTGATAGAATAGCAATAAACCAGTTTCGTTTTGCTGTCTCAAAGAGGAGCTATGCCCTGCACACTGTTGGCTTGTTTCCCCATGACCTGCCTAACCGACAGATTTTAAAACCAACATGGTCTAAATTATTCCTTTTCTCCTATATAATTAATACATAAAAATGGATCCGAAGACATGAATATTTCATATTGAAGGAATATGACTGCACCACATTTCATATAGATTCTTCTAGTAAAGGGCTATTGATGGTGATTTATTATGCAGATACAATATTGTTTGAGCTTATTCATCTCATAAGTGTGGATATACCCATTTTAAATACAACATTCCACAGACCATGTTTATCATGGTTTTTTTCATCTTCTCAACTAATCCATTTTTTTGAAGAGTGTTAGGAACCGTGACATGATATTTGATCCCATTTTACTCGAAATATGATTCAAATTATTTTGAAGTGAATTCACCACCACTGTCGATCCTTAGTGTCTCAAATTAAGATTTTTTTCATGAGTGTTTAATTTTTTTGAAATATTTCGAAGGCCTATGATTTTTTTTTATAGAAATATATCCAAGTCATTCTACTACAGTGGCCAATGAACAACATGAAGTGATTGTGACCACCAACAGAGAAAATTGGAAGAGAACATGTAAGTCTATATAAACCAACTAATATTTATGTTGTCTTACCTTTTTAAATTTTGAAAGTTCCTCTTGCATGTTTAGACAATATGCAAGCTTAACAAATTTAAAATTAGAAAATATTCTCAAGGAATTTATTAGGGTCAATTCTGAAGGACATAAGGGTTTCCAAGGGGTTGCTTGGGATATCTTTTGTAGGTATAAAGAAGAAAAAAAGGTCTTAGACATTTAGATATAAAGTTCCAATGCTCTTATTTTCAAATGGATAATTAGAATCCTAGAATGATTTGAATCTTGGAAACTTGCGCTTTGTCATTGTATCACTTAAGGAAATCCTTTAGAAAATAAAGTGATAAGTAGGATGTAATTGATACATTATAGGTAGAAAATTAAGAATAAATAATCCACATTAACCAAATAATTAAGAATATAGCTATTAATATAGTAAATGATGAAAATATAGCATGAAACATAAGAAGAGATAAAGGCTTAGCAACGTAAAGAGGTAAAAATATGTTTTGGGTGTATAAAGTGGTTGTAAAGAGTGATATAAACTTGGAAGTGATTATTTCTTGAGACTATGCCTAGAAAATGATCATATACAAAAGCATACATGTCCTATTGGTCTCTGGTACATTATGGTCCTACTTTGTACAACTTTGAAGCTAAAAAGTTAAGGCTCTTTAACTTTACTTACACTTTTATCATTTGGAAATAGTTTTCATTGTTTGTATTTAGAGATCACACACATTTGACACCACTTGTAATGAATTAAAAATAAAATAAAATTGTATATACATGCAAAAAAAATCATCAAATGATTAGTGTTGTTATGCTAAATGTCTAGCCTGCAAAATTTAAAATTTTGTCATGACAACCAAGCCCGCACTCCCTCTAGCCAGCATGTCCAAAATGTCATCCTAATTATAGATAAGAGGAACATGATAACATAATTTTAAAGTGTTTTTCATGTGCAATGAATTATACCTAAGTGTATTTAGGAAGCTATTGAGACCAAAGGGAAAATAACTCTCCCTAGAGACACAAAAGGGCTATTGTTAGCCATTTTGCAGCTAAGGAATATCCTTCAAAAGGTGATATCAAGGGAAAAACCCATTTGGAGTTTGTAAAGATGATTATTTAATATATCCAAGCTAGTTTAAATAAATTATACAGAGCCATGTGATGTCGAGAATTAACCAAACAAAATAAGGTCATTGTGGGTGTAGGAAATACCACGCCTCGACGAAGAAATTAGATTTGTTTCGAGGGTTCTAGGAGTTATGGGAGGATTTTGAAGCTAAAAAAATATGAAATGGAAATATATTAGAATTATTCACATGGTGGACACATCAATTTTTTCCTAAGACCTCAAAATCTTTTGTGATAGCCCGAGTCACTACAGCTTCCCTTTTGAGCCAAAAAAGTGATTGGGCCTAAAACTTTAATATTTAGGAAGAATTAGCAATTGGAAATGGTTGGAATGGTATCAAAAATGTGTTTTTGATTCAAAATAATATAATTTTTTTCCCATAAAATCCATTTCATGCTCTCGGGGAAGAAAAAGCACTTATGGTGTTCTAATTTCAAATTGGCAGGATGACATCAACAAAGGAAATTAACATGAACATGCTTTTGGAGGTTTAGTATCTGTTGTCCCTTGTCCCTTGGTGCAAGGGGAAATGAGGGACAATAAAGTGTACTCCTCCTATGAATTGACATGTTTCATCATTTAAGTGACAAATTATGTTATTAGGGAAGTTACAAGTATTTGCTTTACTCACATTTGGCCCCTCTCCTCATGTTGAGCTGAACATTGGCGTATTTTTGGAGCTTGTGTGTCCCTTATAAATTTTCCTTGGTGAAATGGGAAATGAGAGACAATAAAGTGAACTCACCCTATGCATTGACACGTTTTTTCACTTATGTTGTTAGGGAAGTTTCAAGTTTTTTCTTTACTCAAATCTGGCCCCTCTCCTCATGTTGAGCTAACCCTACACACATTTTTAGAGCTTGTGTGTAATTTTTACATTTTCCCTTTGTGTAAGGGGAAAAATGGGACAAAATTTTTTTCTCCCCCTTTATTCAAAATGTATTTTTCACTTAAAGTGGCAACCTTGGTGCTAGGGAAATGGAAAACATGCAAACTTGTCCTCAAGTCAAAACTAGCCTCCTCCTCATGTTGCATGCACCCATGGTGCATTTTTAGATATTTTGTCCCTTTTATTTTTCAAAATAGAAAATGGGATGAGAGGGACAAGAAAATTTGATCCCCACTCTCTTAGTCAACCCTTATTCATATGCAAGACCTCGTCGTAGCTCTTAAGAGCTTATTTTTGAATGTGTAGACATAAAATCACGCACTTGGGTACATTTCTAGGTCATAAAAGCATACTTGCATTAATATGATTCCTAGTGAGAAAACTAGTAATTGAAGGATATCTTTGGCCTCTTTTCTTTGTTTCTGGTCTTTTTCCTAGTCTTTTACACCCTATAGTCTAGTCATAGATTTGCTTGTTTATATTTTATTACTCTAGACATCAGCGCCTAGGAGCCCTTTTCCCCTCTGGGCGCCCTTGACCATTCTATATCTTACTCGCTTCTTTTGGGTATCTTTTATCTTTTTCGGCATCTTATTTTCTTTTGGGTCGACCTTCCAGCTGTCAATTAAAAAACTTAACCAAGGGAATCATATAAATACAAATATATGTAACCATAATAAAGGACCAAGCTCTAAGAATCTATTATCATCACCTAAGATTGCATTCAAAGGCATCTAAGAGCATCAAAGGAATCTATCTAGATTTCATTCAAGGGATAAGGGATTGCATTTTCTGCATACATTGCATATAAAGGGGAAGTTCATTATTTCATCTACACATCTATTTACGTTGGTACATATAGTTATCACCTAATATTACATGCACTTGCACAAGGGATTCCTAGGGCATGATTTTATCACACATGCACAAGAACTACATGGCGTTTGAGATGTAGTGCAATGCTCATCTGTAATTTCAATCATTTACGTGACCAACGGGGTCAGTCTGAATCCCCATATTGCATATTTCATTTTTGGGATTTGAAGTAGTTTGAGGGTTTTACAGGTGAACATATATTTGTAGGTTAAAGGTACATCCAATGATCAAGGTGCGACATACATGTGACCAACAATGAATACGAACGAAAATTGTGTGACACCAGAAAAATTAGGTTCTAATCCCCCACACAATCATAGGTACCCAGAAGAAGAATCTGACACCTAGACACCCCCTGGTCCGGCCTTACCCAAGAGATCTAGATTTTATAGTGCATAGTTGTGACATTCTTCCCTTCTTGTTCATCAATTTTTCCTATCTAGATCAATTCCAGGATCAATTAAAAATCAGCTAAGTCATTCTTTCCCTCTCTTGCACTTAGGGTTTCATATTTATCTAGCTTATTACTTATGTCAAATCTATACTTAACATTTTTTTTCATACATGAATATGCAATTAGGGTTTAGCATAATAAATATATTTTTAGTTAAATCATTTAGTGAACCCACATTAGAATACACTTGGATCCTTCTTTTTCTTGTCTCATAGCTCCTAAAAATTCTCTAATCTTCTTGCATGGCTTTCTTAAAATGCACCAACCTTGTAAAGATGTTCTTCAAAAATCCCTAGACACTATATAGTCCTCGCAATATGCCACTCAGTCAAGTAAGTTTCATTTTTGATCATCTATCTGATGACTCTATTGCTCCTAATCCTCCATTGAATAAACCCATATTACATTCCATTAAAGCTTTACAATATTTGTTTCTAGATAAAATTCAGGCTATGGAATCCATGATTACATTTCTCAAAGTTGTAATCCAAGATCTCAAGGATGCTTCTCAAGCCCATGCTTGTTCTTCTTCTACATATAATCCTCATTCTATGTCTTCTACATGTGATCATATCAATGAACCCTAAGTCTTACCGCTTCCCACTCCTCTCAAGTTTTATTCAAATGCTAAGAAACAAGATATTCTTCCTTAACTCCTCACTCATTACTATCATCCTTATCAGCTTGCACAATATCAAGGTCATCCATATTACAATTATCATTGAATTAATGGACATAATGATAATGATTTGTATGCTCTAAAATGAAAAATTGGAAACCTTAAGCATTATGGTCTCATTTCATTTGCTACACAACATGTTACATGTTCATCTTTAGTTGCTACATCCACTAGGTTCCTAAATCTAATTCATCTATGTCTAATGAGCATCATGCCATCACTTCCAATGTTCCTTCTTCAGTCACTCAAGCGTTGCCTTTATAACACACTCCAACTAAAAAATCACCTCTCAAGGTCCTCCCTCCATCACCTCCTCCTACTAATTCTTCTACTGCGTCTAAGAAACCTCCTCTAAAAATTGTTCCAACACCTCCTCCTCTCAAGTCATCTACCACATTACCAACTCCAACTAACCAAAATCCTCTAAAAATCGGTCTAACCCCTCCTCCTCTAAAGTATTCTACAATGTTATCAATCCCACATAAGCTACTACTAATTTAATTTTTCAAATAAACTATTCCTTATATTGATGGCCAAGACACATTTCAAACTCCACCACCATGGCAGGTTCCTTCTCACATCACTGTATAGATCTCTATCACTCACATAGTTGGGGGACATCATAGCTTCTCCCCCTTACATTGTTATCAAATGTTCCTATCATCTCATGCACTTGATACTTTACAATTAAATGTCAAATTTTTCCTAAACATCATTACAAACCCTTTGATACATGCATTGTATTGTCATTACCCTAAGACACACTCTTGTGCTAAGGTTCTGTTAGTGCAAGTTGAGGCAGAGTCAGCGGAAGCTGCCATGTGCCTTAACAACGTAAATTCAAGAGGGGAAACCCAAGGGCCAGTCTCAAGCAAGTGCGGAGCTTCCACGTGTCCAAAAGTCAAAAAGGGTACAGAGCTGGCCATTTAAATCGACTAAGTACAGAAGGGTTAGCGGAAGGCACCATGTGTCAGCCGGACACAACTCCAAAGGTTAAAACTCCAGGGGTAGATTCAAATTTGCACTAAGCCTACACGTGTCCCACATTAGACATATGGCCCCGCCTAACAAAAGGGACTTAGCCAAAGGAATAGAGAAAATCCACGGATGCCTCCACGTGTATCTTCGGCACAACTTCAAAAACAAAATCCAAAAGTGGTCCCCAAACACGCGCTAGCTCTACACATGGCCATGTTTCAAGTCAAGTCAGGTCACCGGAGGTAGTTTAAATTTTTTGGCCTGAGAAGGCATAAAGTGTAAAAATAAGCCACACCTCCACTGATGCCCAGAGGAGCCATGTGTCAAGCCTAAATTACATGTGGGTAGGCAGGCCTTAGAAGGATTTTTTGCCAGATGCGGGCCGACGGGCCTAGGGAGGACTTTTTGCCCAAATGGAAAATGCGGACCGGTAGGCCCGAAGATGGTTTTTTGGAAAAAGTGAATTGTGGGGCTGCGGGGAATTTTTGCATTTTTGTATTTTTGTGCAAAAAGGTGAAAAGTGAATTTCAGGCCCGTGGACCCGTTCGCTAAACTAGTTTTCACCATTTTTGTACGGATTCGACTCAAACATTGAAATGGGCATATCTTTCGATCTAATGCTTGAAATTCAACAAATTTAGCACCATTGGAAAGGTATCAACCTCATCTATGCCACGGAAACCTAAAAATTTAATTTCGACAAGGTTAGGTGTGTGAAAAATGGGAAAATATGAAAATTCCATTAATATGAGGTCTGATTGTTTCAACAACCAGATCAGATTCAATTTGATCCGCCATTCTTCCTTCTTCGACATGCCGAAAAGACATACAACGATGGACTCGACAGATTGTGGGTGGATTTGCAACAGTATTGATGGCTGGTAGCTGAGCTCCAAGTCAGGTTTCCCACCTCTTTTCTTCTTCTCTATTTGCTGCATCTATAAAGGAAGGAGCTTGGCCTATTGTAAAGGGTTGGACATTTCTTTTACACCCTCCCTTCTTCCCTTGTCTGTAAGTGAATTTTTGGAGCTTTCCAAACCTCCCATTCAAGTTGGAATACAATTTTTTTACCTCTTGGCTACTGTAATGTACTGTATCAACTCTGGAGCAATAATATATGTATGTGGATGATTCTCAACCCTCTCATGTGTTTGTTGTTGTCTTCTGATCTCTCATTGCAGTTTGGTTATCTGTACATGGTGGTTGCATTACATTTCTATGGTCTGTGTTAAATTACAAATTAGGTGTTTAACATTCCTTTGGTGCATCACCTTGTTAGCTTAGGTTTATTTTCTCACATCTTCTTAACCCCGTCTCCTTGGCAAGTTAGAATAGGTTTCAAAATAGATCCTCTGCAAATTTTTACGTGTGCACCTAAATAGAGGAATAGGAACTAACCTTCATCTGGAGAGCTCTCTCAATTTCAAAGTCCCACGCTTTGAGAGATGATCTATGTTATGAAATCACACTAAAAGTCTCAACCCACCGAGTTACAAACATTCAGGGGTGCTATGATTTTACACTAACAGGTTCACACTTGACTATTGAGGGAATACTACATCCATGAACCTCACACACTCTACATTTTATGCTCTGCGCTACACGATAAATCCTTCTAGTATTCTATTCTCACACATCATACTACCCTATGATGCACTCTAGTTCCACGGTTCATACTCAACTGTTGAGGGTCTAAATCAGAAATGAACCTCACTTCTTCTACACTTTACACTCTATGCTTCATGATCTATATTTATAGCACACATATTCAAACCATTTCCCAATGGCACATTCTTGTTCTATGGTTCATTCTTAAATGTCAAGGGGTATTTTATAAATTAACCTCATCTTATGCTCATCCACATCCACTTGAGGGGCACACTACTCCTATCACATTCACAATGCATACCATTCCATCTCACTCAAAATCCATAACATACACAACATCTTGCATATCTTGGTTGCACTTACTCTTGCTTTCCTATACTATTACATGTTTCACTTCACTTACTATGTTAGCAGGATATATAGCATGCCATTATCTTTATCATATACACATGCACATTCACTTATTCTTTAGTTGTGAATATAAAATTCATATAGATATTTACACACAAGAATGATGCTTAGCACTATACCTCTTACCGGTCCAATTGAGGCTCCTATGGGAATATACTTTCTCACACATTACAGGTGCTATTATTTAATTATTTACTAATTTTAATTCCTAACACACTTCTTTCTACTATTACATACACAATTTGACATACTTATTATCTTTCTAACATGCTAATGGGTGCTTCATGTGCAACATTTGCTTTGCAGGACTACTTGCCACCATGGTTTTCTGTTACATCTTTGCTTTCCATTATTTTCTACTTGTATGTCATTGCTTATGGGATATTCCCTATGTCTTGTTTGATAATTTATTGTATGCTTTAGGTTGCTTCGACCCTGATTGTATTGTGACATTGCGAGAAATGTCCTATGTTTGAAAACCACTTTTTGCGGTCCATCTTTTATGCACATTTTATTTTTACACTACTTTCGTATGACATGATTACTACTTTTTCTACTAACACATGTTTTTATTCATATTGTTTGCATGTACCTTGGTTTCTTTCATGCACCTTCCTTCCCTGTTGTAGGGACAATTTCAGATCAAAATCAAGTCCTCTCTTTAAGCCACATACTCCTAACGATGTCACATGCACCCAAAATGAGCGGGCATACATTGGGTGAATCAGTCAACCCATATAAAAACACAGATATACTGTAAAAACATGCACAATACAAAATCAACATAGGATACAATTTCAAAAACAACTTAGAATTTGACTTGGGTCCTCAGTTTAGCACACACACCAACACCTAGATAAATACACTAGCGCTTTGGTGCTCCTGACCTATCCTAGGTGACTATACCCTAGGGTAAATTATAACTACTTTATAATATTAACACATTTAACATCAATTCACATACCAATTTTCACAGTACAAGCACAGTTCTCCAACAAGAAATATGCATTCTATCTCGATTACAAGCAGAATGAATACAAAACTAATATGGTACAACTCGTAACAAAACATGATCACACCATCTAGAGTGGTGTATAATCAGGAAGAATTCATGGAAGGAGAGTAACACTAGAACTCTCTCTCCAACACTCTTCTGCCATGGTGTGAGATCACCTAAAAAACTTTCCATTTGCATGAGATAGCCCAAAAAAATTTTTCTCGGCGTGAGATCGCCAAAAAAAATTGCTCTACATAGAAATTTCAAGACATATTTCTATTCTTTTACACTCATGATCATTAGGTGCACACTTTAATTTTACTACTTTTTCACATTTACATTTACATGCTTTTACAAAGTTTTCATAATACATGACTTCGACTACTATTTCGCTCTATTTTGCTCTTCTTTTACAGGTCCGTCCTTAAGACACAACAATAAGCAGCCATACGTCAAGAAAAGCAATAGGTACAACATGGTATAACTCATACACTTCACCCCTAGGGTCACTTCCTCTTTCTTAGCTTCCATTCTTCATTTTTATCACTTCACGCTTTCACTTGTCTCTTTAGCACACTATCACCTTCACACTCTACATGGTTATTAGGTACACATCTCTTATCTACTTTATGTTATCAAGTATTCACTCAAAAACATAAAGTGGGGGAAAAATGTAGACATAAAATCACACAATTGGGTACATTTCTAGGTCCTAAAAGCATACTTGCATTTATATGATTCATAAGTGAGAAAACTAGTAATTGATAACTATATATGTCCTCTTTGCTTTGTTTATGGTCTTCTTTCTAGTCTTTTACACCCTACAACCCACTCAGAGATTTTCTTTCTTATCTTGTATGAATCTAAACACCAACGCCCAACCAGGATGTCAATGCCCAGGTGCCCTTATCCCCTCTGGGCACCCCTGACCCTTTCTTACCTTACTCACTCCTATTTTGGGTCTCTTTTATCTTTTGGGCATCTTAATTTCATTTATGGGTCGGTCTTCCTAATTGTCAATTACGAAATTCAAACAAGGGAATCATATAAATACATAGTTATGTGTTCAAAATAAAGGACCAAACACTAAGCATTACTATCATCACTTAAGTTTGTATCCAAAAGAGCACCTAAAACCACTCCAAAGCGTCCCTCTAGACATCCATTCAAGGGACAAGGGATGCATCAACTATGGATACACACCATAGGCATCTAGGGGAAGTTCATTTTTCCATCCACACATATATCTACTACATTAGCTATATTCTAGATATCAACCTGCTATCAAATGCACACTTGCACAAGAGCATCCTAGGGCATCATTTCTATCACACACTCACAAGAACTACATGGAGTCTGAGATGTAGTGCAATGCTCGGTCATAAGTTCACTCAGTCGAGGTGACTGTCTAGGGTTAGTCCGACTCCCCATATTGCATCTTTCTTTTTTGGATTTGATGTGGTTTGTGGGTTTTGTACAGGTGAATCTTGTTTTTGCAGGTTACAGGTACATTTGGCGATCATAGGTGCGATAGTGACAAAAGATCAACACAATAACTATTTGCGACACTTGTGTCGACACAATAAAGATTAGAAACTTACCATGTTTCGAGCCCCTACGTAGTCACAGGTGCTCAGATAGCAGGATCGTCACATGCCTAGGCGCTTGTGACCCAGTTGTGGGGCGCCCGTGTCTGATCATATATCCGATACAGTCTATAATTTATCATGAATGCATAGTAATGATACTCTTCACCTTCCTGTTCAACAGTTTTTCCCAGCTCCAGATCAGTTCCCAGATCACACCATAAATCAACCAAGTCAATCTTTCTATCCTCTCTTTCACTTAGGGTTTCATACCTATCTTGCTTATATTTCTCGTGTCATATATGTACTTAGCAATTTTATATCATAGTTTACATTACGTTACCCTGCAATTAAGGTTTGACATAATAATATTCTATTTTTGGTTAAATCATAACCCTGTCGATCGGATCAATAATTTAAATTGCATAATGCCACATGTCAAGATCAGGGTATTGAAAATCACAGGTTGATGTCCCTTTGTTCAAGAAGAATAACACGAGTGTCTACACATGCATAAAGGAGCAAATAACACCGCCCATACAAAAATACTATTTGACCCTAGATGGATACATGCTGGATAAAATTAGATGTTAGAGTGTGTGACTACATGTGAGAGATAGATAATGTAACTAAAAAAGTAATAAATGAAGGGTTGTCTCAGAAGAATGCTGAACTTATTCTGTGGAACTCCATTTTGACAGGTGAGGGATACCATTGAATTAATATGTTCCTTGACTCTAATTATTGAAATTTATGTTTTCAACATAAGGCCATAACTTTGCACTTCAACTTTCATGAAACTTCACCAGTGCATTCCTATCTAAATTGAAAATCTTTACAATGACACTAAACTCATCACCATTTAAATTGTGTGTCTAATTCTGCATCCCCTACACATGTCTTTTCAGTTATATAAAGTTCTGGGAAATTAAAGAATCTCTATTTAAATTAGTGTTTGAGTTCTGCTAGATTCTATAACTTTTAGTAGCTAAAATGCTTTTCCTTCCATATGTGTTTCATTGCCCAATCCATTACCTATAAGGTCATTGATCATTGTTTTTCATTGTGTGCATGTGTGACAGGTCATCTTTTCCCATATTTTATAGTAGGGTTCAAAAATGGAAAACCTGGTCAATATCCATCAAAGAATAATGGTAAGTTTGAATTATAAAAAGTGAGAATTTTGGAAACTTTCTAAAAATAGCCATATGGAATAGAACCTACTAATAATAGTAAGTGTTGGAATTGGGGTCAAACTTTCCATATATATTCATTTCCCATTTTTCTCACTACTTCCTGGATCATGAAGATCAAATACTCAAGCCTTGAACTAATTTCCACTCTGAACACTGAGTATCCCAATGTGGGGGACAACGATGTAGCCCATATGGACATGGAATATTTAAAGGTAATAATGTTGAATCAACCATGGGAACCATTGGAGGAGAATATCTTATCTAGTGGACTATTTAGAGTAAATGGTCACCCTATGTTCATTCAAAGCACTGAGCTAGTTCTAGCCTACACGTAACACTATGATTATGATTTCATAACAATTTGGGAAGATGAAAACTCAATCCTTGCAGTCCTCAAACTAAAATTCATTTGTGAATGCATGTAAATTTCCACTAGTAATAACATGGTTATCATCACTAGGGAGTTTTCTTCACATGAATGGGTTAAGAAAGACTCATACTTACAGGGATTTCTAGTTGGTTAATGGATTAAATAGGGAAGGAAGACCTCTCGAATCCCTAAGTATTTATCTTAGAGTGAGTTTCATGAAGCATACTATGATGCTATTGTCCTATTGAATAAAGAGATGGGAGAAGATACAAAAAATAATTTGAATATTGGATGGCTTAGTTCATTTTGGTTGTTACGAAAAGAGACCAAATGGTGGAGATGGTACAAATATAAACTTAACAATCATCATCATCATCTATTATAGTTTCCCACCTCTAAGGTGTTCACATTGACTTCTTATCTAGTGTACACCCTCTCCTTCATAATAAATTTCCAAGGCCTATCCAATGCTCCTAATGTTCCACAAAAGTCATCAACCTATGAGAAATATCCACAACTCACACATCAGGAGAGTAAGTCTCACTATTCTAGGGTGAATGATTCATTAAACATGTGCATCAAAAGATTACTTGAATGAGATCACGAGTGGAGAATTTCATCCCAAGAATTTGCATTGATAGAAAGTATGGAAGTAACTTCATCCCAATTTCCCACCTTTGCTTACATAAGGGTGAGAGGATTTTATCTTGCTCCTCATAAGGTACCTAGGTACCTAAGCGATAAGATGATCATGTTTGAATTATGTAGAGGGTTTTCCCATGCCCATACTAGGTGTAATAATGCTAAGAAGAAAGGTGTGTCATTTTTATCTCTCTAGGAATCTAATCATCCAAGAGTATCATGGATGCAAAAAACATCGAAACATCCTTCGATTATCTCAGTTTGTTTTCCTAAATATCTCAGTATGACTTTAATAGTAGGAAGAATCTAGATACTTTCATCTTGTCAGGATTGCATCATGATCTACAAATTGAGGATTATTGGATAAACTGCATATATGAATTGGAGGTCAAGAAACAATATTATATGCGAATGAAAGTGGATCAAATGAGAGATTTCAAGTTTGACTAGTTTATGGATGGAATAAAAGATGATGGGTCAAACTCTTTTGATCCTGAATATCAAGTGGTGCAATATTCCCCTTTTATTCCCACTCCATGTAAAATTTGAGAATTAGGTGACATTAAAGATATAATCATGGAAATAATTCAAAGGTAAAAGCTTTGGTTCAAATGAAAGATGAATTCTTTCATCGAGTCTGGTGGTCTTCTATCTCCATCTAGGAAAGTGCATCACACTTATTATCTCAAGGCATATGATAAATCCATGGGATATACTCATTTAAAGGAATATTCTAAGAGGAAACTTGTGGAAACATAGTACATTGAAGTTTCTCCCCTAGAAGGATTCAAAAAAGGGATAATATCATTGAAAATATCATTTAGTCCCTTGAATTAGGAGAAATTGATCCATCATAGTCTCTTGTCCATCCCCGCATTCCAAGTGTGTCCTCCTTGCCAACTAAATAACCTCATATTGTGTTGGCTATGATTCCATATCAAGCACCTGAAAATTATCCTATGCCTAAATTTTGGTCCATGCCGGTGGAAACCTTTCCATGGGTACAAGAGTTACTTTGAGGTGAATTAAGAACATCGCCACAAGGCACAACACCTAATATAGAGGTCATCTTAAAATACATCAAGAACAAGTGAACTAAGAAAGAATAAATAACTTCCCATTTCTTTACTGGGGATTCTGGATCAGAGTATGTGGAATTTACGTGACCAAAAGTTCTAAACCCATGGTAGAAATGACACAATATGACTATGAGCTAACTAGGGTTTTATCGGGAAAAGCTACACATGAGGTAGATGTGCACCTATTCAAAGAGTCTATAGCTCAATTTCTTTCCAGAAACAAAGAGAACGTAAATATTATGTATTAACTTGAAGAGCATGTGAAATCCCTCACTGCATATGTACAATCCTTTTTAGAACCCAATGTCATGTCACATCCTCTAGCAAAGGCTATATCTCCCATCAACAATTTTGATCCACAAGTGATCAAGAGAGCTCAAGGGTACACCATGTAAGGGAGATACAAGGACAAATGGGTGGAGAAGATTATGGAAAATGGAAAGTTACTACTACTCAAGGTTCTCTCTTTATTCAATTTTTCCCTTGCCACTATTTCTAAAGTGAAAATGACCAAGGAGGAGATTGAGAAATAAAAGGCCCGCTGGGATAGTGTGTTCCCATTCATGTCCAAGATGAGTTATATCTATTATCACTCCTTAATGAGAAATAATTTAATCACTTCTATCTTGAATAATTTGTCTCCCATATGGTCTCACAAAATGAGTGCTAGATATTATATGATAAATGATGCTATCTCAAAACTTGAGTCTAGTGGGCATTATTTCAGTGTTGTTGTCATTGATGTCAAAGGTAATCTTGAGTACACTATGTTGCTTAGGTGGCATATGAGTCAATATAAGGTGTCATACATTAAGAAGTGTGAAAGTTGATAGGTAGTAAGGTGTCTTGATGTCATGAAGTGTTGTGTATGCATGTTCTTGGTACATGGTTAAACAAGCAGGTGTTGTGGATGGGCGTCATGAGTTTCATGAAGGTTGGTATGAGGTCTAACATGTTTAGAGTGATGTGTTAGAGGTGATAACAAGTCTAAAATATGAAGATCATGTCATTTCTAGTTTGTCATGTGTTGACTCAGGTCATTCTTGGCCTAATATTATACCTAGTATATGCATATCATGAAGTATGGAGTAGAGCAAGACAAGGTAAGTTAGTTAAAGTATGTTTGGATCATTTTGAGAGTGCATAATAGGCATGGAAGAGGTAGAAATTCATATTCAATATGTATAGTGCATGTTGAAGGTCCTATTAAAGAAATATCTTGAAGACAAGGCAAGTAGGCATGGGAAAAACAAATTGCATGGAGACTTTCAGGTGTGAGAAGAAATTTATGAGCATGAGAGAACATAAAGGAGGTTGTTACAGATGTGTGAGAAAAATTTTAGGTTAGGAATATGAAGGAAATGCAAAAAATCTATTTTTGGCTCTATTGAGCTCTCATTACTACCATTTCCAATTTGAAGGTCAAGTTTGAATGCTCACTCACATGTGTGTGATTTGTATGTGAGTCTGATCCTTTGGTAGATGTTAAGGCATGAAAATAAGATGGTTTTGAAAAAATAATGGGTTCATTTGGTTATTAGATTTTTATGAACCATTGTTAACAAGCTAAACATGTTTAAACCATACCTAAACCATAGTTCTAGAGCAATAGAGAAAAGATGAATTTTATGGCCATGCAATGACTTGGGAAAGAAAATGTGATGACTTAGGGTTGTAGAGAATTCTCCAAAACTCATGTTGGTGATGATTTCATGATCTAGGTTTTCTTGTAAGGTATAGAAAAACCCTAGTTTTATGGAGTTTTTCATATAAATACATGAGATATAGGTTTCACGGAGTGAAACAATTTTTATAGGTACCTTGGGATGTGTTATAAATGATAATGAAAACATTTAGATAGTTTTAGTAGATAAAATTGGTAAAATAGGTCCTCTAATGTGTCCTATCACTTTTGGCCTTAAGGGCTAAAACTAGTGACAAAGGTATGAGGAAGTATGTGGTGTTTTTCATGGTGTAGTAGTGGTTTATGTGCATGGTTATATTTTTGTGGCACAACATGATGTGTTGGAGCTCCTTGTTTGATATCATGAAGTGTTTTCATGAGAACAACCTAATGGCCTAGAATGCCCTATTGGGCTATCAAGAAGTTTTGTAGGAAAAAGTATTGAAGTATGAAAAATATGAGTATTATGAGTTCTTGAGATGATGTGTTAGGATGTTAGTGAAGTTTTCTAAGTGGTTTTAGTTCTTGTAAGTGGAGTTTGAGGTATTAGTGCTTGTTGAGCTCAAGATTGGTTCTTGATACGTAATTGTCTGGTTTGAGCAGTTTAAAAAATGGAGGTGTTTCAGAGTGTCATGCTCTGATTTGGATGTTTCCATGAGTTGGGTTAGGTTCCTAATGATGAGATATTTAAATTTATATACTATGTGAGCCTTGGTGAAGAGTTTAGAGGTGTGAACTGGTTCAATTTTTGAGGATGATAATTAGGTACCTTATACCTAATTGAAGATGTTTGCTTCTCGGTGTGTTTCATGGTGAATATGGATGGTGTAGAGTTATTTGATCATGTAGATGAGTGAGAGAGGATGTTCATAATTTGTGTGGATATTATAGAGTCATGACAATGATGTCTTGTGCCTTGAAATTCATAATTTTACCATTGGGTGTGAAGACCTTGATTTGGGCCTTGTGAGTAAGACTGGATTGTTTAGGCTAATGCCGACCTATTAGGTCTCTTGAGGTGATTTATATGAGAATTTAGAATTTATTTTAATATTTAAATGACCAACCTTAATGTTATTAGCTGACCTATGGTTGATTATGAGGTGTGTCAAGTATAAAGTGTGTTTGTATTAGCTCATTTGAGCTAGGCTAGATGATGGTGATGGGAGTGAGCTAAAGGAGAGTGTGAGAGAGGTATGAGGGATCTAGGGAAGAGATGAAAAGAGGTATGAAGAGTAGAGAGGTAGTATTAGAAAGTCATTAGAACTAATCAACATATGAAGGTGAATTCATGAGAGAGGAAGGAAAGAGAGAGGTTTGAGAGAGTTTTGAGTGGATGGAGTTAAACAAGTGATCACAATTAGTTGTTGGAGCAACAAGTAGTTAAAGTGATATTCATTTCAAGTGGCTGAGTTTTTTTTTGGTCATATTAAGGGGTTGTATCATCCTTTTAGATTTTATGCTCTACTAAACTAGGGGTTGGTGTTCCTTTTAGGGTTGGTGCCCTACTAAACTAGAGCTTGGTGCTCCTTTTGGGGTTGGTACCTCACTAAAAAAATCCATTATGTTGTGTAATATATGCAAAGGTTTAGTGGGTTTTATTACCCTTGAGGGTTTCCCACTTTATGTATGGTGTTCTTGTGTTCTCTCTTGTTTCATACTTAATAATCTCACAATGGTTATTGAATTTTGATTGAATGATTTGAATGATATATGTAAATTAAACACAATTTAAGTAAATTTTTAAAGGAATTATGTTAGAGTAGGTATTTACCTTAGCTCATGTTCACCTAGGTATATTATTTACATTTATTATATTTATCCTCACCCATTTATGTGTGTGGATATTTCTTTTTATTTATTTAGATATTAGGAGATATTATCTAGTTGTTAGGTATAGTTCTTTCCTTGATCTATGGTATTGACTAGTTCTTTCCTAGATCTATGGTATTGACTAGATCCTTGATGTCTAGTTCTCTCATAAATCTATGGACTTGACTAGCTCTTTGATGACTAGTTCTTTCCATGATTTATGGCTTGATCTACGACCTTGATTGGTTCTTAGATTGTTATTCCTTGCCTATATAAGCAAGGTCCATTCTCATTGTATTTCATTGAGTTCCATAATAATATATGATATTGCTGCTCATTTGTTTGCAAAGGTTTATGTAAAGTTATTCTAGCGAATTGCTTTCATCTTAGTGATCATGATGTTTGATTAGCATATGTGTTCTTGGCTTGGCACGATCTGGTTATCGTTCCTTTTATGGTATCAGAGCGAGAGATTGTTATTGACATTCGTTTGTAAGTTTTATTTTGCATAAGTTCTTTATATATTCATATATTTAGGATTTTCTCGTATTTTGTTGCTGTGTGCATTTTTACGCAAAACAGAGGCTTCCATTGGATCCGGAAGGCAACAAAACCCTAAGATCATTTGTAAACTCAACCATTTTGGGGGGCAATCATTTTTTTTGGTTTTTTTTTTGTGCAGAGAAACATACTAGATTCACCTCGAGATTCATGCCATATGAAAAAGGAAATCTAAATGTTATTTTCTGGGTTTCTTGAGATCTGATCTGGGTATTTCTTTATTGTGGTATAGCATTTTTGGTTTGCGCATAGGAGGTCTTTTTCTAAACGGTGTTTCTTTCCTTTTTTGGCATATGGTATGGCCCTATGAGGGCTTAAAGCTTGTGATTCCTACTAGTAGGTGCTTAACTCCAGCCCCCTTTCATTTTATTTGTGTGGTGAAGGCAAGAGCATTTTATTTTGTTTTAGTGGTAACTAAAATAAATAGAATAGCATAATATTGAAAAGCTTGTAACTTTTGATCGGTAACTCGGTATTGAGTACCGTTTTTTACAAAAGTTATTGTTTTCCATGCTCTTTCCATTGGAAATATTTATTTTGAGAATCACACTATACTTATAAAGTTCCATATTGTAACACACACTCATTCTAAAGTGCCAAAATCTAGGGGGGCTCTTGTTGCATTGCTTGGGGATCTTGTTGCATTGCTTGGTTCTTGCATTTCTTTTGGTGCTTTTTTGAGGTTGGCATCTACTTCTATATTAGATCATGTTGAGCCATTAATAGCACATAATTACCACACATGGAAACCAAGAATGGAAACAATAATTAAGTGGAAAGGATTATGGGCTTTAACTTCTAAAGAACAACCAATTTTCACTAGAGAATATGAGACATTTCAGTACCAGTGAAAATTTGATGAGTGTATGGGTTTGATAGAAACTTATGTAAGTGACAGTATTTTATTTCATTTGGAAAAGTGTCACTCTCCTTTCAAAATATGGGAGAAATTAGAGGATTTATTTGGTAAGGTGGATCATATGAGAGCCATGCAACTTGAAATTGAGATCACCTCTCTTAATCTTGAAGATTTTTCAACAATTATAGACTATCTTACCAAGTTTAAGCATTTGTTGACACTGTTGAAGGGGAGTGGAAGAGATAAGAAAGATGAAGAGTGTGTTTACTTGATTCTATCCAAGTTGAGAGGACCATTCCAAATTTTTTCTTCTACCTTTTTCTCTAGCATGGATGCCTTAAGTGACACCTTCAAAATGCCTAACTTAGAAACATTTTATGAAAGACTTACTAGGGAAGAATCCAAATTATCTCACCTTGAGTCTTCCACCTCTCAAAAGGCATTAGTTGCATCTAATCATAAGGGCAAGGGAAAACCAAATAGTAAAACCAAATCCACACCTTCTCCATCTCAAAATGCTCCTAAACCCAAAGAAAACAACTATAAACCCAAGGAGTCTTCTAAATCCAAGAATAAATCTAGCCGTTCATGCTCTTTTTGTGGGGGTAGTAATCATGAAGAAAATAGGTGTTACAAGCGAATGCAATCCTTAGAGGATGCAGTCAAGAAACAAAAAATTTCTATATCCACTCCGCCTCCTTCTAATCAACATGGAAAAGCACTTAATGTTGTTGGAAGATCTCAGTCACCACTTGCAGACAATTGGGTTATAGATTCTGGTGCTTCTCATCACATGACTTCTTCCAAGGAGTCTTTTGTTTCTCTAGGTTTGATTTCTACTTCCAAAATTGAGGTTGGAGATTCTTCCTTTCTTTCTGTTGAGGGAAAATGTGATATACAACTTGATGGTGGAAATATCCAAGATGTACTATATGTTCCTAACATCACTACAAATTTTCTTTATGTATATCAAATTTTGCATTTTGGTCAAGGGAAAACAGTGACTTTTACACCACATGGGGCAAAAGTAAGAATTTTTTTGGAGCCTTATTCACTTGTTGCTCAAGGTATTATTGGTCATAGTTTAAGACTATATCACTTTGAGGGTTTTGATGACACTTCTTCTATAGGGACAGGATTGGTTTCTCATTCAGATTCAGAGAGTAAGCTTTGGCATGAAAGATTTGGACATCTCAATTACATATATTTGAAGGAGTTGAGCACTCATGGTATGGTCTTCCTAGAGTTTCTTGTCTTGAGGGAGTTTTTCATGGTTGTGCATTAGGGAAACAACACCAATATCCTTTTCCTAAATTTTTTTCTAAGAGAGCTTCTTCACCACTTGAGCTTGTGCATAGTGACTTGATGGTTTTTTCTACCCCATCTTTCAATGGAGCTAAGTATGCACTTACATTTATTGATAATTTCTTGAGGCGTACTTGGGTTTATTTTCTCAAGTACAAAAGTGATTTTTTTTCACACTTCAAAGTCTTCAAGGATTTGGTCAAGAAATAATCTTCTAGTAGCATAAAGAACCTTCGCACTGATAATGGGGGGGAGTATTTCAGTAATAATTTTTTCTGAATTTTTTGCAACTCAAGGCATTATTCACCAACATTCTGTTTCTCATACTCCACAACAGAATGGATTAGCAGAAAGGAAGAATAGAACTTTGAAGGAAATGGCTAATTTCATGATGCATTCTAGAGATATACCTCCTATCTATTGGGTAGAAGCAGTTAATTTTGCTAACTATATTCAGAATCACACACCACACAGAGCACTTGAGCATTTGACTCCAGAGGAAGCTTGGTCCAAAACTAAGCCAGATGTCTCATTTTTTCAAGTCTTTGGGAGCCATGCTTGGGCCTTTGTGCTAAAGAAGAAAAGGAAAGCTTTGGGTAAGAAGAGTAAAACCTTAATATTTTTAGGGTATTGTGAGGACATAAGAGCTTATCGTCTTATAGATCCTGATACACATGATGTTCTTTTTCAAACACATGTTCAGTTTGATGAGCATTTCACTCCTCATGATTCTTCATCTTCTTCCATTCCTTCTTCTTCTTCATCTCATCTTGAGGATACTTTATTTGAGGAGATTGATGAGGAGGTATAGATGCCATTGAGGATCCTATTCCTACTGATGTTGTCACTATCCCTAAGTGGGCTCGTACTACAGTTTCTAAGGCAACACCTTTCATAGAGGATCTTCCACCCACTAGGCATCATCATGCACATTCTACAGGTTCTGTAATTTTGTGTCAGGTAGTTTCTGAGGATCCACAATATTTTTCAAAGGCTCATGGGATACAAGAGTGGGATGATGTAATGACAGTTGAGTATTATTATTTGATGAAGAATCATACTTGGGATTTGGTATCTCTTCCTAAAGGAAGAAATATGGTTAGGTGTAAGTGGGTATACCGAACCAAATACGTAGCTAATGGGTCCATTGACAAGTATAAGGCTCATCTTGTTGCAAAGGGTTTCTCACAAGTTGAAGGTATTGATTACTCTGAGACTTTTGTACCCGTTGCCAAGATGGATTCTGTACGCCTTGCACTTGCTATTGCTGCAACACAAGGGTGGTCTGTATACCAGATGGATGTGAAGAGTGCCTTCTTACATAGAGTTCTACAAGAGGAAATATATATGGAGCAGCCGACTGGATTTGTTCAGGATTCTTCTCTTGTTTTTCGGCTCTGAAGGTCTCTCTTCGGTCTCAAACAAGCCCCTCGTGCTTGGTATGAGAAGATGGATTCTTTTATTCTATCTACTGGTTTTGTTTATTGTCACTCTGATCATACAGTGTATCTCTAGCATGTCGGTGAGGATATTGTGATACTTGTCTTGTATGTTGATGATCTGTTACTTACTGACAACTCTTCTTCCCACATTCAGAGTATTCAGAGGGCTCTTTCTACACAGTTTGACATGACAGATCTTGGGCTATTGCATTATTTCCTTGGTTTGTAGATTTCTCAGATAGATTCAGGGATTCATTTGAGTTAGCAAAAGTACACCCATGATCTTCTTAGGCGCTTTGATATGGCTGATTGTAAGCCGAGTCCATCACCTTTTCAGTCTGGAGTTACTCTTACATTCACATGTACCACACCACTTTTTGATCCTACATTGTATAAGCAGTTGGTTGGGAGTCTCATGTACTTGACCCATAATCACCCTGATATTTCATTTGTAGTAGGGCTTGTATCTCGGTTTACACATTCTCCTCATAGTAGTCACTGACAGGATGCTAAATGGATTTTGTGCTATTTGCATGGCACTTTTTGGCCTACACTACACTAGGGAATCTACTCAGTTGGTTGGGTATACATATTCAGATTGGGCAGGTTCTATTTATGACAGGAATTCCACTTCTGGCTATCTTTTCTGTCTTGGTTCTCTAGTTGCTTGGGCATGCAAAAAGTAACAGGCTATTGCACTTTCATCTTTAGAGGCAGAGTAGAGGGCAACACTTATAGTGAGTCAGCAGATTATTTGGCTTCGCCAGTTATTGACAGAGTTGGGATTCCCACAGGATTCACCGACTGTACTTTGGTGTGACAACCAAAGTGCAATTCACATTTCTCGCAACCCAGTTGAGCACCAGCGGACCAAGCATATCGAGATACACATCCACTTCATTCAGAAACACATTCAAGATGGATTTCTTTGATTAGAGTACCTTCGGAATTAGCAGCAGGTTGCAGACATCTTTATGAAGCCTTTTGCATCACCTCACTACCTTGAGTTACGTGGAATGCTTGGGGTTTCGAAAGTTGTTCTTAGGGGGTGTTCGTGAGAACATCTTCCTTCTTCTTCTTCTTTCTCTTTCCTTATAGCAGGATTCTTTCCTTCTTTTGGTTCGAGATTTCTTCATGGATATATTGTACATGAGTACCTCATTAGGCCTAGTTACCGGGACTCATATTGTGGACATGTCACTTCTATTTTGGCCCCTAGCTTCACTTGAGGGGGGTGTTAGAGTAGGTATTTACCTTAGCTCATGTTCTCCTAGGTACATTATTTACCTTTATTGTATTTATCCTCACCCATTTATGTGTGTGGATATTTATTTTTATTTATTTAGATATTAGGAGATATTATCTAGTTGTTAGGTATAGTTCTTTCCTTGATCTATGATATTGACTAGTTCTTTCCTAGATCTATGGTATTGACTAGATCCTTAATGTCTAGTTCTCTCATAAATCTATGGACTTGACTAGTTCTTTGATGACTAGTTCTTTCCATGATTTATGGCTTGATCTATGACCTTGATTGGTTCTTAGATTGTTATTCCTTGTCTATATAAGCAAGGTCCATTCTTATTGTATTTCATTGAGTTCCATAGTAATATATGATATTGCTGCTCATTTGTTTGTAAAGGTTTATGTAAAGTTATTCTGGTGAATTGCTTTCATCTTATTGATTGTGATGTTTGATTAGCATCTGTGTTCTTGGCTTGGTATGATCTAGTTATCATTCCTTTTAGCAACAAGTAGTTCAAGTGATATTCATTTCAGGTGGCTGATTTTGTTTTGGTCATATTAAGGGGTTGTATCCTCCTTTTAGAGTTTATACTCTACTAAACTAGGGGTTGGTGTTCCTTTTAGGGTTGGTACCCTACTAAACTAGGGCTTGGTGCTCCTTTTGGGGTTATTACCTCACTAATGAAATCCATTATGTTGTGTAATATATGCAAAGGTTTAGTGGGTTTTCTTCCCTTTGAGGGTTTCCCACTTTATGTATGGTGTTCTTGTGTTCTCTCTTGTTTCATACTTAATAATCTCACAATGGTTACTGCATTTTGATTGAATGATTTGAATGATATATATAAGTTAAACACAATTTAAGTAAATTTTTAAAGGAATTATTCACCCCCCTCTTAGTCATTTTGATTCCAACAATTGATATCAAAGAAAGGTCCTTTTGAAGCAATTTTAACCACTTAAGGGAGATCCTTGAAGCACAACAATGGGAAAATCATTTGAGGTCAAAACAACATTGAAGAGTCTTAGAAGGAAGAGTGAAAATTTGGAGCCCTTAGCCAAGGGGTTGGATGAAAAGATTAGTTACACGGATGATAAACATAAAAATGACATCAAAGAGTTGGAATATCAAGTTAGATTTGTGTCAGAATATCTAAAGGAAAATAACAAGAAATTTTCCATGTCAAGTTTGAAGTAGAAAACCTAATAGCTAGAGAAGGAGATTGCATCAGGTATGAAGTTGAGTTGAAATCCTTGAAGATAGAGTTGGAGTAGATATATAGTAGGTTAAAGACTTATGAGAAGTTTGAGAAGAGTTATGTAAATAAAAAGGCAGGTTCAAGTACCCATGAAGACATGAAGGATAAGAAGGAGATAGATTATCAAAAGTATAACTCAGTTAGAAAACCAAATGAAATGAGGTATGTTTACTCTTTCAATGGATATTGTTATACATGCAATGAATTTGGTCACAAAGATAGATACTTCAAAATAAGGTCCTCAAGGAATGAGTATTCATGGTATTATGAAAGTTATTTCAAAGGCTAGTGTTATTCATGAACTGAATATTGACATAAGGCTATGGAGTGTAGAAGAAAACTAATCTCAAATCAGTCAAAAAATAAGAATAGTATTTTGTGCTACAACTGTCATAAACCAGGTCATATTGCTAGATTTTTTTTTATCAAAATGAATCTCAAAGATACAAAATTTAGTTTCAAGATCCTATAAGTCAAGATAGAAAGTGTTCAACAAGAAGGTATATAATAAAGATGAGCCTAAGATAGCCACATCTGATTTTATGAACAAGAAGGATTCCTAAGCATGAACTAAGAAGGTATGGATGCTCAACATAGTCAAAGAGGAACCTAAAGCATGCAATATTATCTTGAAATCAGATCAGTAAGATAAGGAAAACAAGATAGTCGAGAATTTTGATGCATATTAGTCTACAAGTCTACAAGGTATGTTTTCTATGTTTTAGAATAAGTTAGTGAATGAGGAGTATCATGAGTGTTTAACATGATTCAAATTATAAGATGAAAAGAAGGGATGTTCTCATCAAGCCTATTGTGCCAAAGAATAACAAGAGGACCTCAAAGGATAGCTGTAAACAAGAAGAGAAGAAGAAGATGGAGATTTGGGATCTTCTGAGGATTTCATATTATTATATTGTGATATGATACATGGGGTGTATTAATTTGGATTCATGAATACATTCATCAAATAGAGAATTGATGGAGTTGTGTTGTCTTCATGAGGATTATGGAGGTCTTCCATTTTTGGTTTTCTGTCATGAAGTCATCAGAGTTTAGTTTTTTAGGTCATCCTCGAAGCAATATACAATGTCAAAGGTATGTCGATGTCCTATATGTTATTCACTAAGGTCTTATATTACTCTGAAATTCAAATTGGGTAATCTGGTTTCCTGTTACCATCATGACATCCAGTGTTATGGTTTGACCTTAGGTATGTGTAAGTATCAAGATACTAATAATAGTTTTTTTGCAAGAAATATGTCTCAAGAAAGTATGTGAGGCCTAAATAGGGTAGTGCATGTATGAAGTTACTATTTGTAGTCAAGAATGGTATGAATATCTCTAAGAAAATCTGAAGAGTCGTAATTCTATATATCATCACGAGGTTATTTTGTATTGCTAGAATATCATATGTTCTTTAGAGATGTTTGAATGGAGCTTCAGGTTGAGGAAAAGCTAGATGGCATAATGGTATTTCATCATTTATAAGAACTTAAAAAATATGATGAGCATTTAAAGTTGTAGTAGAAAAAGATTTAGGATTTGGAGACTGCTGAGAAGGATCAAGGATTGATAATCGGGTATGAAGATGCTTTAATATCATAAAGTTGATTTGGCTACAACTATAGGAGGAAAGAAATTAAGTGAAAAGATTAAGAAGCATGGAGTCAGAGTTGAAGAAATCTATTACAAGGAGAAGTGAATAAGGGTCTATCTCATCTTATATGATGACTTGTTCAAACCATCAAAAACATGAAGGCAAGTTGTAGGGTTTGTTGTAATGAAAAGTTATAAGTTCATGAGGTAATTATAAGATGTATGAGTTGAATAATGAAGGTTCCCTAATCCATACGAAGTCTCAAGAAGGCACAGATTCAAGAAGTTGTTCACTTGAGTAAGGTATATGCTCTTCCACCACAATATGCATGTACAAAGTTCTTTGGGGTTTCCATCATGAGAAAGAAAAAGGTTTCAAAAGTAACAAGATGATGATAAATGTTGATGAGCTACTGATTTGTTCCAGTTTTCTTGTTAGTTACCTAGTTGTAAAAAACATGGTTGTTTAGCACAATGTTACACTAAAAAGAATATATTCCATAAGAGTTTGAATCATGTTGGGAGGCTTTACAAGGATTGTTGCCAAGAATAACTGTTGCAGTCATAATAGAGTTGTATTTGAAAGTATGAATATTTTTTGAATGTGCCTCAAATAAGGTCGTGGTTGGCAAGTTCATGGAATGTTAAAGGACCTAAATTTGTGAAAGCTATGGTTGTACCAAATAAAATCAAGATGTTATGCTCTAAGGAGGTATGTTATTGTCTTATTCATAATGTCTCTGTGAGTAATCTTTGAAGATGATTGAAGGTAAATCTAGGCATTATCATGTCAGAGCCTATTGATGGTTTGACTGGCGATAGTCAATCTTGAGGTTGAAGAACATGTTTATGGGTTTATGCATTATGAAGTATAATAGTGTTCATATTTGAGCTTATTAAGGCATGATAGATTTATCAATATACATATGATGGTGTCTTTTGGTTCCTAAGCTAGTTTTTGCCAGTTGAGAAGTAATTAAAATGAACATAGTTGTGTTACAAGGTCTATGGGACTTTGATTAGTCTTTGAGATGTTTTTCAAGTCATCAAGTGGTGTGATAAAAGGTATTATATCAAAGTTTCTTGAACATGGCTCAAATTTTTCAATGAGGAGGTAAAATTTCCTTGAGGTGATGAGTATCCCAGGGGATACAATGTGTTCTCAAGGTTGTCCACTCTTGTAAGGTATGTGTATGTTATTTTATTTATGGAGGTGTCCTTATTAATTGACATAAGAAAGTATCTCAAAATTCTCAAGTCATGTTTTATAAATCTTTCTATCATAAAATGGTTGAGAGGCATGGTTTTGTTGACCAAAAATTTGTAATGCAACATATAGGAGAGAGAATAGTATGTTTTATGATGATGTTCCTTGAGAAGGCTTGATCAGGGTCTGTAGTTGTTATGCTAAAGTATGTTCTTGGTATTTTCAAGATTATTTGGTGTTATGTGTGTCTAAGATGAAGATTGCATCATCTCAGGGGCTTCTATCTACATTGAGTGGTATTTTACTATTATGAGTTTACTCAAACTTTGAAGGTGTTTGATCTTAGTTGTGTATAGAGAAGTCTGGTATCAATTTTACCAAGAGCGCAAGGAAAGTTAATTATTGAGTAGGTGTGATGGTGTATTCATGTGTTCTAGGAGGAATGAAAAGAGTGTTAAGAATATGGTCTTATTCATGCATTAGGAATTTAAGTGTTGTAGTTTTGAAGTAAGGGGGAGTTTGTGTCATGGCTTGAAAAAGTGATAAAAGAGTTGTCGAGAAGATTGTTCAGTGTTTTCATAAGCTGTGAAAGTATGCATCATCCCAGGGGGATCTATTTTTATAAGAGATCTAAAGGCACAAGGTATTTCATGCTTTGTTCTTGTTGTGAAAAGGTTGAAGAAATTCAAAATTTCATAGCATGACTTATATAAAGTTTGAAGATGGTTATAGACTTCAATAAGTTGTTGAAAATGTCTAGTATCTTATGTCAAGGCTGAGCAAGTGAGTTCGTGTGATAGTATGCATCATCTCAGGGGGAGATGAATTTAGTTATGAGGTGAAGAAATCAAAGATATTAGCTAAAAAACATGTCTATAGCTGATGAGAAGCCAAAATAAGGCATGTATCTGTTAAGAGGGAGCATTGAGGATGTTTGAAGTTAGGTCCATGGATCATCATCAACATATGGAGTCAAGGAGGTGATATAATCGAAAGGGCGAGATTGTAGGTATATGTTTAGGAATTTTTTTTATTGTTCTCATGTCAAATTACTATAATAGCCTTTATCATAGATGTCAAAGGAGAAGATTGTGCTAAAAAAAAAGAAAACTATGTCCTGAAAGTGTTTGCATGTGTGGTTGCCATCAATATTTCTAAAGATGGTTTCCATCAATGATAAAGGGGGAGATTGTTGGACATTGTGTCAGTGTTGTTTTCATTGATGTCAAAGGGAGTCTTGAGTGCATGATGGTTTCTAGGTGGTATATAAGTCAATATAAGGTGTCATCCATCAAGAAGTGTGAATGTTGATAGGTAGTAAAGTGTCTTGATGTCATGAAATGTTGTGTATGCATGTTTTTGGTACATGGTCAAGAAAGAAGGTGTTGTGAATGGGCTTTATGAGTTTCATGAAGTTTGGTATGAGGTCTAAAATGTTCATAGTTATGTGTTATATGTGCTAATGAGTCCACAAGATGAATATCATGTCAGTTTCAGTTTGTCATGTGTTGGCTTAGGACATTCTAGGTAAAATCTTAGACCTATTAAATGCATATCATGAATTATGGAGAAAAGAAGGCCAAGGTAAGTTAGTGCAATAATGTTTGGAGCATTGTGAGATTGCATAATAAGTATGGAAGATGTATACTATATAACGTCATATTTCAGATGTTTAGTGCATGTTGAAGGTCCTATTAAAGCAATATCTTGAAGACAAGGAAAGTAGGCACGAGAAAAACAAAGTGCATGGAGGGTTTCAGGTGTGAGAAGGAATGGATGGGTATTGGAGAACATCAAGGAGGTTTTTATAGATGTGTGAGAAAATTTTGAGGTCAGAAATATGAAGGAAATGCAAGAAACATCATTTTTGGCTCTACTGAGCTCTCATAATTGTAATTTCCAGTTTAAAGGTCAAGTTTGAATGCTCACCCACACATGTGTGATTTGCATGGGAGTATGAACCTTTGGTGGATGCTAGGGCATGGAGATAATAATTTTTTGCAAAAATAATGGGTTCATTTGGTAGTCATATTTTTATGAACCATTCTTAACAAGCTAAGCATGTTTAAACCCTCCTTAAACCCTAGTTCTAGAGTGATAGATGAAAGATGAATTTTACGGACATGAAATGACTTAGGAAAGCAAATATGATGACTCAAGGTTGTAGAGAATTATCTAGAGCTCTTGTTGGTGGCAATTTCATGATCTTGGTCTACTGGTAAGGTATACAAAACCCTAATTTTGTGGAGTTTTTCATATAGAGACATGAGTTGTAGGTTTCATGGAGTGATACCAATTATTCCAGGTACCTTAGGATGTGCCCTAAATGATAATGAAAAAATTTATATAGTTTTAGTAGAGAAAATTGGTGAAATAGGTCCTTCAATGTGTCCTACCACTTTTGGTCTTAAGGGCTAAAACTAGTCATGGAGGTATGAGGAAGTGTGTGGTATTTTGCATGGTGTAGCAGTGGTTTATGTGCATGGTTAGCTTGTTGTGGCCTAACATGATGTGTTGGATCTCATTTTTTGATCTGATGATGTTTTTTAAAGGGAAAGACCTAATGGCTTAGAATTCCCTATTAGGCATGTTAAGAAGGCTTATAGAAACATTTATGCAAATATGAAAAATATGAGTATGATGTATGCTTATGGGTTATTGAGATTATGTGTAAGGATGTTAGTGAAGAGTTACAAGTGGTATATGTGCTTGGAAGTGGATTTTGAGGTATTAGTGCTTATTGAGCTCAAGACTGTCTCTTGAGACCTAATTGTTGGTTTGGGCAGTTTAACAAATGGAGGTGTTTCAGAGTGTCATGATTTGATTTAGATGCCACCATGAGTTCTGTTATGTTCTCAATGATGAGATATTTCCATTGATATTCTACGTGATCCTTGGTGAAGAGTTTAGAGGTGTGAACTAGTTCACTTTTGGAGGATGATAATAAGGTTCCTTAGACCTAATTGAAGATGCTTGCTTCTTGGTGTGTTTCATGGTGAAGACGGATGGTGTAGATTTATTTAAGCCTATAGATGAGTGAGAGAGGATGTTCCTAACTTGTTTGGAGCTTCTAGAGTCATGATGATGATGTCTTGTGTCTTGAAATTCATAATGTGACCATTGGGTGTGAAGACCTTGATTTGGGCCTTTTGAGCAAGGTTGGATTGTTTAGGCTAATGACAACCTCTTAGGTCTCTTGAGGTGATTTATATGAGAATTTAGAATGTGTTTGTATATTAAAATGACCAAAATTAGTGGTATTATTTGACCTATGGTTGTTTATGGGGTGTGTTAAGTATAAAAGTGAGTTGAATTAGCTCATTTGAGCTAGGCTAGAGTATGATGATGTGAGTGAGATAAATGAAAGCGTGAGAGAGGTGTGAGAGATCTAGGGAAGAGATAAAAGAGGAACGAAGAGTTGAGAAGAGTAGAGGAGTAGGATTTCAAGGTCATTAGTATTTTTCAAAATAAATACCCTAGTTATTTTGAAAATTTACAGTTCCATTTTGCTTTGCCATCAAGTTTCAAGCTGTGTGCACTCTTGGTTTTATACATTATCAATTTTACATGGTTGCAGTTCTTCGCATGCCTTCACATGTCATACCTGATTATTCCTTTTGATTTATCTTCCCTTTAATTTCTTATGCACACTTCCACCTTTCTCCTTTATTATTCTATCTCCTTTCTTTTCCCCCTATGCTCACATTCTTGTGCACCTTCCTTCTTTCCAATAGTTTTGCGCACTCCTTCGTGCACACCTTCTAACTTGCATCCCATTTTGGCTAAGTCCCTGGCATGATTTTCCTCATGCATGCCCCTCCTTCTTGAGTTTTATGCATTCCATCAAGCAAATTCACCCCCCTTCTGCAACCTTCCTTCATGCATCATTACTTTACACTCATTTTACCGAGCGCATATGTTTTCTCCGCATCCATATTCCTTCTCATTTACACACATTCATTTGATCAAGTGCCCGCTCATGTTTGCATACTTTTACCTTTTCAAATATGCACCTTTTAATTCCTACTCTTCACATACTATCTTGCGTATGCTCGCAAACCTCTACATTATTCCCTCTTACACCTATTATTCGCAGCGCACGTGCTAAGTGCAATCCTCTGCGCCAGTCATGGAGTGCTATGTGTCAACCTATTAAATGGAGTGCATAAAATAGAACCTATTTGAATATACCAATTACACACCAAATCATTACATCAAACGAATGTATGAAATGTGGCATAAGAGATAAAATAAGTAGACAGTCATCCGAATCCTTCACCCGACCAAATTGTGCCACGTGTCTTGGGTGTTCAAATTGCACTGTAGACTTCAGATCGCCACAACTTCTACTGTAGAGATTGGATTCCTGCATTCCTGGTCTTGATGGAAAGATGCTGACATGGGCTAAAATCTAGGATATTTGAAATCATAATTTGGTGGGATTTGGTAGATGAAAAATAGGGAAAATTGTCTCAGGCCATTAATGCACATATTCAGTCAACTCAACCACCTAGATTTGGTTAGATCATGCCTTCTTCCTTCTTCCAAAGTCTAAAAATACATAGGGAGGGTTGTTTGAAAACCTCGCAAGCATATTTATAGGTATGTATTACTTACTATTGGTGGTTAAAAGTTTGAATCCAAGTTTCCCTCTCTTTATCCCCTTCCTTCTCTTCCATTCTTCTATAAATTATTTAAAAATGCTCATTATAAAAGCTTGGAATCTCTTGGCTTGCAAGAGTATTATTCAGAGTAGTGTCTTTGCATTTTGAGTTGCATGCCTTAGATTTGGTCTCCTGCATGTGAATACCTACCATTTCCATCATTGTAATCGATTGTGCATATTTTGGAAGCAATAAAAGCTTTGTTATTTGACTATTTCATGCCCTATCTCGTTTTTATTACAAATTATTTCCTTTACCCTTCCATTACTTGATTTTTGTGCATTTTCATGTCCCTTGTAGGTTTATTTTCTATTGTTCTCCATGATAATGGGTGTGTGAGTTCTACTTCAGATTGTGGCACGTTTGTCTACCCTCCCTGTGCGTGTTTTCCCTCATTTTAACTTGGTTTAGAGTCTTCATCCCCATCTTTATGGTGTTATCACCTTTCGTTAGTTTAGGTTTCCCTTTCATGCATATCCTTGCCACCTTGGTCCCTTAGAATCTTAGACTAGTGATAGGTAGCTACATTTCCCTTCCAAAGAGTAGTTTCAACTGTATAATTAGGTACAAGAAGCCCAAATTCTCCAAAGGTCTATTGCAAGTGCAAGTCCCACAAGTTGAAGATAGTCCCATGTTGTCTCAAAGCCCCACTTCATCCTGATCTGGTATGGGTGTAATTTTGAGGTCCAACAATTTTTGGCATGCCCGATGGGACTAGCATTGTAAGCTTAATTTTCATTATTACTAAGTTTTGGTGTGCGACTTGGTAATTTATAGCCTTTAAAGGCTTGTTTCAGCACATATAATGACTCCTCAACATCTAGATCTACTGATTTCAGTAGTCTGCGCACCTATTTCATGAGAAGAATACATATCAAATAGAGCGATGCAACTGAAGAATCCTTTGAATATCTTCAATTGTCTCCAAGAAGAATAAAAAACATAACTTTCATGTGTGCATCTCTATCTCTCACATGCAGAGCAATTTCCATCCCCCTCTTTACAAAATTTATGTGCACTCGACTCGGGTATTCAGACCCTTTATAGACATGGTGCAAATAAGTATGCCATTTTTCAACTTCAATGGCATAAGTCCTTTGGATCTTTCCACAAAGCATGATACAGTAGTAACTACACTCAAAAGTATACCATTTTTTATTGGTGAGAATCAAGTTACCCCTGTTGAGCACATTCAAGACATTGAAAATGTATGCTTTGTCCACCTAGTTACAGAAGATGATGTAGTTGTATAGCTGCTTGCTTCTTCACTCAAAGGAAAAATGCTTCAATGTTATATAAGCCTAAGACTTGCCTCTATCACAAACTAGGATGGACTTGGCACCGCACTTTACAATCAATTCAAGGAGAAAGTGGATAACATCTTGTTAGAACAAATCACAATGATCAAGAGAGCTCCCAATGAGCTCATGGCTGATTTAAACTTTAGATTTCATAAGACATGGGATAGAATTCCAACCCTCTTAAGACCAAATCCACAAAGTGATTTTATTTACTTCATAAGAGATTTTAAATTTTAAATTACAATAATGATATAGTCTATGGGTGTTACACAACTTCGTGATGCCTATGTTGTGGCCATTAGGGAAGAAAATTGACTAATCCAAGTTGGCAAGATAGACCCTATACCAGCTATGCCCTTGTTTCATGAAATACCTCAAGTGACTCAACCTTCTGTTGCTCACATTCCTAATAAGAGTTCCCAACCCATTGCCTCCACATTATATTCTCCCGTGAAATAGAAGGAGGATGAAGAAATGAAGGCCTTGATTAGAAATTTGTCTAATAAAGTCATATCCTTAGAAAAGTAGTAGACACAAGCCTTTATAAATAAATCTAACCAAGGATTCTACCAGAGCCATCAACCCTTTAGAAATCAATATCAAAATCAAAGGTATGATAAAAAACCAACAAAATCATATATGAAATGCTAATGCGCACCTCCCATTGCAAATATTTCCTCATACGCAACCCCTTTTAGTGCCCAACACAAGAAAAACACTAGATCTAGTAAAGGATAACATGGTTCAAGAAAAAAAATGGTGTTTTCCTTGTAACTTGCCTCATAGTCAGTATAATTGTGTAAATGACTTACACACACAAGCCTACATGGTTCACAATGCTACAATTTTTTATCCTTCCACTAGCGCACATGAACCAAAAAATGAAGAAGTGCCAGAAGTTGCTCCTGAGACAAAGCTTATTTTATTTGTTATTGAATACATCTACGTAATGAATCAAGCTATAAATAGATCGAGTAGGCTGTGCATGTAGGTTTATGACAACACAAGGTATAATAAGATAATGTTGGAATACAATGTGCAGCCCCATGATCCTACCAATCAGACTAATCCTTAGAAGTAAAGAGATGAATCTCATCATCCCAACAATTATAACTTGCAAGGTTTCACGTAATGCTCCAACTGAAGTGACACACACTCTTCCTTTGGTATGTTAAGCCTCTTTGCAAGCCCCTGCCTCTCTACCTAATCATTCAAGAAAAAGATGTTTTTGCACCTCAAATGCACAAGTCTTCAGGCCTTACACTCAACATTGTGGACCAGATGAAGAAGAAAAATGTAAATATCATAATGTGGAATGCCTTGGTCATTCCATCTCAACATGACATGTTGCATGAAGATCTAGTGCAAATCTAGCGTGCTGATCTAGCTATCCAAATACCTCAAAAAACTATTAATATATGTCAAGTAGAGGAGAAATAAGTAAGAATTTTGTTTAAAACCCCACCCTTTTATATTTCCTTGATAATAGGAAAACAAATTGTGCACAATTGTATGACTCACTCAAGGGCTAGTACTTTTGTCATGCCCAAGAAAATTGCTAATGTTCTAGGTCTTAAGTACAACCCTATGACTAAAGGAGTCTTACAACTTGATGAATCAATTGTTACCACCTTAGGAATCATCAAGGATCTTGACTTAACCCTCCAAGCCTCACTATAACTCCAGATGTGTCAATCATTGATTTTCTTCCTTTGTTTCCATTTTTCTATCAAGATACTTCACTGCAAAGGAGGGTGGCTAATTGTCTTCAGATCGGTATCATATGCTGCTAAGAACAAGGTATAGTACCCAGTTTACCATACAAGCCAAGCCAATATTTTCTTATCATTTTGATTCATATGACCCATCCCCTCTCCAAGCCAGTTGCCTAATATAAGAAGGCCAAGAACAAGATTTAGTTCGAGAAGAAAAACCCATTTCTACCTCCATACCTGATCTAGTTTTAGATGAATGGAATAAAGAGAACTATGAATTTTATCTTTATGATACAATTGTTGAAACTAGTCTCAGTAATTATTGCATCCTAGAAGAAGTTTTGCTTCCTACCATGCTCAAGAAAAGAAAATTGATGAATCTTTTGGACTATGGAAAATATATTTTTATGGCTCCAGAAGCAGAAATGGCACAGGTGCAGGTATTGTTCTCATCTCTCACAAGAATGAGAAATTATTCTTCATGCACAGGCCATAGTTTTCATGGTCCAACAATGTAACATAGTATGAAGTGGTTGTGCATGGTCTTCTTATTACCGAGAAGAGGGAGATCAAAGTACTATATATCTTTAGAGACATTGTGTTGGTTATCCACCTGGTTACAAACAAGTGTGCAAAAAATAATAATATTTTGAAATATTACAAACATAGAGTTTGGGACCTCTTAGAGAGATTTGAATCTTTTAGTCTGTACGTAGTGCCACATAAATTGAACAAAGAAGTGGATCAAATGGCAGCACTTGGCTCACAATTCTCACTAGCTAAGGATTTTGTCCAAGGCAATGTGCAAAACACCAGGATGGTGATCAGGCTATCTATTCAAGATAATGAAACCAACTGGAAAGTGTTTAACAATGATGTGAAAATTTTCCAATTCATTCAAAATGAAGTTGTGTTATCCTCAAACATGCAATCAGATTTACATGAAAGGTATGGTGAATAGGTGATTTAACTTAAGAAAAATAAGCTGCCTAAAGGGCTGGTCACTTTAGAGCACATGTTCATCCTTGATGATGAGTTCAATGGTGAAGAAAATTACATGCATGCAATGCAAGAATACTGCCTCCTAATCACTATTGCATGTGACAAAAAATTTCTTCTTGGAAAGGATTGTACGCAAGATGAGAAACAAGCTATCATATCTCTATGTCAGAAATATGTTGATACCTTCTCATGGCAGTATGAATATCAGAAAGGATTTGATCTAAGTGTTGCTAAACACTCCATCAACTTTGATCCTAGTATCAAACCCATCAGACAAAAGTAAAGGTCTGTCAATCCTAAGATAGAGCCCCTTATGAGGAAAGAGTTATCCAAAATCATTAAGGTAATTTTTTTTTCAAATCAAGTACTCTACTTGAGTGGAAAATCTAGTTCCAGTACCTAAAAACAATGGTGAAATCAGACTTTGCGTCGATTTCAGAGATTTGGATATGGCATATTTTAAGGATCATTATCCTTTGCCTTTTATGGAGCAAATTCTATAGACTGTGGATGACACAAAAATACTTTCTATGCTGGATGAGTATTATGGTTTTAATCAGATCATGGTCAAGGAAGATCATAAATTTAAAATAACATTTACTTGACCAGATGGGGTACATATGCCTATCAAAAAATTCCTCTTGGCTTGTAAAATGTTGGCACAACATTTTAGAGAGCCATGAACATTGCCTTCAAAGGATATATCAATGAGTTCATCCTAATTTACTTGGATGACATAACTGTTTTCTAAAAGTAGAGTGCAGATCACATGATGCCTATGGAGAAAGTATTTGAGAGATGTAGAGAGTTTGGGGTATCTCTTAACACGAAGAAGTGAATTTTTTTTTTTGCATAAGGTAAGATTTTATGCCATGTGGTCTCGAAGGATGGTATTGCCATTGATCTAGAGCACATTTTTGCTATCCTCTCTCTCTCTCTCTCTCTCATTGCTAGCACACAAGAAGGCCTTGCAATCATTCTAGACAAAATCAAATTTTTTAGGTGGTTCATTCCCAAATTTGAAAGATTTTTTAGGCCTATCACCTTTATGCTAAAAAATGAAACAATCTTCAGATTGGATAGTATAATGGAAAGAGAGATTCAAAAAAATCAAGCAAGAAATTATTTGCGCCCAAACACTCATAAATCCATATTACTCAAAGGATTTAATTCTCTCTGTTTATGGAGCTGATGCTAGTGTTATTGTTGTCTTAACACAAGAAAATGAACAAGGACCAAAGCAACCAATGGCGTTCTTCAGTCCAACACTGAAGGATTATGAATTGAAATACAGTCACACAGAAAAATAGGTCTTCGCCATCATGCGCGTGCTAAATAAGTTCAAATGTATGTTTGCCAAAAATCAAGTCAAGGTTCTAGTTTCACACTCTAGTGTAAGATAATTCATCATGGGAGCATAAATCGGTGAGAAAAGAGCAATATGGGTGACCAAAATCATGGATTTTTATGTGAATATCAAATCCAGTAGGTCAGTTAGAGTTAACAAACTTTGTAAGAAGCTTGCTGATCTTGAGAAGAATGATAATCCTAGAGCATGCACCTAGATGGAGGACATGAAAAAAATTCTCTCTTATGTGGCATACCCTCCTGTACTGAACAAAGCTAATAGGTGACATCTGAGGATGCAATCTATTTCATATATGTTGATTGATGTAATTCTCTTCAAAAGAAACATTGATGGCGTGCTGCTGAGATGCATTGATGGAAAACAAGTCAATAAAGTGTTCGTAGAGTTTGACGAGGGATTCTCTGGTGGACACTTCTCTGCTAGAGAAATAACAATGAAAATCATTAAGGTAGGATACTTCTGGCCTACCATCTTTGCAGATACGCACAAGTGGGTCAAAAAATGTAAAGAATTCACTTTCTTTGCAGGAAAGGAGAAATTGGTTGTGCTTCCCCTCTTCCTTATCCAATCGAATCAACCTTTTGTGCAATGGGGTTTGGACTTCATTGTCATGATCAACCCTCCTTTGAGTGTTGGTCATAAGTGGGTATTGACAACTAAAAATTACTTCACTAGATGGATAGGATTTTTCGCACTCAAGGAATCAACCGAGTCTATCATACTTGACTTTCTTGATGGAATTGTAACAAGGTTTGGTATTCATTAGACCATTATTTTTGATAATGCAAAATATTTCCTTGGTATAAGAATTTTTTATTGGGATATTAATCTTGCAATCTATTTAAAGACTTCTTCCAAATACTACCCTCAAGGTAATGTCATGGTAGAGTCAACTAATAAGAACCCGATTAAAACCATTAAGCAAATAATGAACATCAAACAAAGGAAGTGGCACACAAAGGTCTCATGCGCACTCTCGGTAGACATAATCATGTTAAGGAAGGAAATTAGAGCTTCATCCTATAAGTTGGTTTATGGAAAAGAGGCTAGGATTCCTTTGTCTTTAGAGTTGCCTTCATTAGAACTATCCCAACAACCAGAGTTTGAGGGCGCATACCAAAGATAAATCAAAATGATAGATTTGGTTAAGCTTGAATAATTAAAGAGCTCTGTCATAACCAAGTTAGAACAACATTAACAATCAACCAAGTAGTGGTTTTACAGAAAGGCTACAAATCAAGCTTTCAAAGTGGGTGATCTAGTCCTAAAATGGGATGCTGACAGAGCAAAACCAAGGAGCCACTCAAAGTTTGATGAACTTTGAAGTGGTCCATACATTATCAGTTATTTTAAGGAGGCTAACTCTTTTAAATTATCTCACCTTGATGGAGATGCACTACCAATCCTAATCAAAGGGATTTATATCAAAAATTTCCATAGTTTCAATCTACATCATGTATATATTAGAGTAGTTTCAATTCCTCCAAATGTGCTCTGCACACATTGTCTTGTTTATATATAGTTCTTTCCTCTCATGTGCTCTCTTGCGCGTGTTATTTTTTTGCTTCCAGAATGGTAGTTCAGTTAAGGGGTATTCTAATAGTTTAGGAAGTGCCCAATAGTTTATGTGTAATTTTCCACTCTTGTAAATTTCAAATAAGAAAATATTCCCATGAGAATAACAATTCTTTTGTTGGGGTGTTAATGTAAAGTGGGGATACCATTTGGTGGACCACCGCTTAAACAACCCCTTGTCTTTAAGATTATTTTTAATAATCTTAGTTGGTCTTTATAGCTAAAAGAGTGGAATGGTATGGCCAGCCACCTATCCTATATATTAGGATGATCCCTCATGAGATTGTTTGCTGGAATAATAAGATAATAGAACAATTGATCTAACCTCAAACTACTTATGCAAGCTATTATACTGCGAGAAAAAAGTGTACAGTTATTTCTATGAGACCAAGGAGTGAAGTGGAAATGTTGGGTTAAAGCTATTGAATTCTTAATAAAAGACAATGATTTATAAGTGGAGTTTTTTCCTTTGGGTTTCTCCACTTAAATATGGTGTTATCTATATTTTGTTCTTGTCTATTATTTACTTTCAGATCTTGCTTATTAATCTATGTAATTCACTGTTTATTATAAGCTAATTTTGTGTCTATAACTGCACATCATCATCTATAGTCTTTGGATTTATAAATGGTGGAGCTGTAACTTGTCAATTATATTTCCCTTAACAAATCTAACATGGTATCACATATTGACCATTATACATGTCTAGGGTTTATTTGGAAGCTTTTAATTTGCTAGAGCAAAGAAGCTTGAAGTTTTTTCAAGGGTCTGCGAAACCCTAAAAATTATGTAGTCATTTTCAAGAAAACCAGGTTTAAATTTCCAATTCCTACCTAAAATATTTTATAATATTGATCAAATGGTTGTTTCGATCTTGTATGAGATTTTTCTTTCTTAGATTTGTGTCTCTACGACTGATGTCGATCGTTTGGAGTTTATATCTACCGTTTACATGCTTTCCTTAAGTTTTTGCACCGTTTATAGATGTTAGGGTTATTTTTGTCTATGGATACGAAAGGATTTCCTTAGATATAGTTAGTTTGTGCATTTAAATACGCCCTATATTTATAAATCTTTGTTTTCGGTAGATCTACCTTTGTGAAATCCAATTCAATAGGAAAGCTCCAAGTCGCTTAATATTTCACACTGTTAGACCTTTTTCAGATTGTTTCTATCTTTACGAAATGAGAACCAATAAAATCACTCCAACTATATTTGTATTTTACATTTGTTAGATTTGTGAAATCTGAGCCATTAGTATTTCTCCATATTTTGCATTGTCAGTACTTTGTTATCTGTCTCTGACATTTGTGAAATTTGAGACAATAAGCTTACTCCATATTTCACTTTGTCAGTCATTTGGTAGCTTTTTCATTTCTTACGAAATAATATATTTTCTTACGAAATAATATATTTTCTCTAATTATTTTGTGTTGTCAGGCCTTTGATTTCTAGTACTTGACATATGCAAAGTTTGAGCCAATATAATTGCTCCATGTGTCTTTACATTTCACATTTGTCAATTATTTTTTAATTGTCAGTGGCTATCCAATAGAAATTCACCACATTTTCACATTTGTGAGTCTTTGTTAGACTTACGAAGAGTGATCCCTTTAAAAGGCTCCACGTATCTTTAGTTTTATCTTATTCATTTTGGTAAGCACTATGAAGTATGGACCAATTGCTTTTTGACATGTATGTTAATCTTCTAATTGTGCTAGTCTTCGCAAGTGTCAGGGTATCAGAGTTTCTAAAGTTCTTTGTCTCGCAGATTCCAAGATTTGAATAACTTAGATCTTTTTCTTTGCGGCCTTTTTTTTTTTTTTTTTTTTAATAATCTATTTGTAAGCATATAACTATTAAAAAGATATATATCTAGTTTTTTGCTTCTATTTGGCTTCCTCAACTCATTTTTTAGCTGAATTTGTCTCTATTGCCTTTTGAGCATTAAAAATGGCTAGTTATGCTAGTTTTTCACTGGATAAGTCTCAGTTATTGAATGGAAAAAATTATAACATCTAGAGAGTGCATTTAAAAGCTTTTTTTATGGCTAGAAATATTTGAGATCTTGTGATTGGTATAGAAAAACGTCCCATAGGGATATAAACTACCCCTGAAAACATTAGTTCTATTTCTTAGAGATCTTAGGAAGTTCCATCCTTCCTTTTGGAAAGCATTAAAGATGAATTTATGATGCATATAGGTCATATGGACTCACCTGTAGATGCTTGGAAGAAATTAGGAACTATGCATGAAGGCAGTAAATTGTCTAAGATAATTAAGCTAGTTTTAGAGTTGTTCGCAACTCCTATGAAAGGGGATGAAAAAATTGTGAACTATTCAACTAAAATTTAAAACATTAAATCTCAAATATTAGATGGTTATAAATGTGAATTATTTCAAGATAAGCTTCTATATTTCATTATTCAGATAATTATTCATGAGAAATTGAGAAATTACATCTCAATTCTTAACTCTAAGTATAAGAATGAGAATGATTTGCCTGATTTAGACACTTTGTCTTCGTTGTTGATTCAAGAAGAGAGATTCATGGAGAATTTTGATTCAAAAGAGATTGATTAACTAAAATAGAAATATATTTTAGTGTAATCTAATGTTATATGAGCAGTAAAATAACTGAATAAATGACCAAATAAAATATAGAAAATATACCCAAGCAAACCAAGTTAGAAAATGTGAAACCCTAATGTGTAAGAAGGGTTAAGAAAATCCTTAGCTAATTCGATACTGTCATAAGAATATGTTATAGTGTAACCCAGGTGAAAAAGAGGAGGAAACCATCATATAGAAGCCAAAGAGAGTGTAGATCTGAGCTATTTGACTAGATTGGGGAGCTTAAAAAGGGATAAGGGCACCCATGGGAGCCCTGGTCTAAGATATGGGCACCGTAGTATGTGGAAATGGCTAGGAAACCTCCTATGGAGTATTTATGGGTGTTCACATGTGTTAGCTTCTTGTCACACTAATGTCGTTGAACTAAATCAAATGTTGCTTTTGAATAAGAGATGGAAGAACCACTTACAAGACCCCATAAAAAGCATCAAAACCCTAAAAAATAAAGATACATATGAAGGGCTTTGACTTTCCTTAGTTGCCAAATTGATGGGCTTATCACTAAGCGATGCACAACATCTCAGATCCAATGTAGTTCTAGGTGCGTGTCTGAAAATCATGCCCTAGGTTACTCTTGTGCCCGTCACACTTTGTGAAGTAGTGAACAAATAACTATATGTAGAATGTAGTAAATGTTTCCATGGAAACAATATAATCCCCTCCTATGAAGTGTGATGCAGATGAACCAACCTTGTGTGTCTTTTGATGGAGCTAGATGGATGCAAATGTAGCTTTAGATGCCTTTAATGGTTCTAAATGGTGATAGTAGATGCTTAGTGCTTGGTCCCTCATTATGGTCACATAACTTTATATTTATATAGTTCTCTTGTTCAAATTTTGTAATTAACCCTAAAAAGGTTGACCACCAAAAATATAGAAAGTTCAAATGGATAGAAAGTGCCCAAAAGGTGAGAGTGAAGTGCAAAGAGGATCATGGTGCCCTAGAGGGGGCCAAGGTACCCCAGTCCTGGCTGAGCGCCCCAGTCAGAAATAGGAAAATCATAGAATGAAAATACAGACTGGGAAAGTGTAGGTGTAAGATCGAAAATACGAAAACAAATAATGTAAAAATGGCCAAAGCACATGGGTTAATTATTACTCTTTTCACTTAAGATCCATATGAATAGTAGTATGAGACCGGGACTAAATAATGACTCAAAGTGCATATATTTTGTGTCTACAAAGATTGCTTCTCAAGCCTTGTTCTCTTATAATCATAAGGCAGCTAAAAACATGTTTAATAAAAATCTTAATCATAAAGTCTAACATCATATCTATATTTAAAGAAAATCCTAAGCCTAATTTTGCTAAAAATAGTCAAAATTTTAAATTCAAGTTCAATGAAAATTGCAACAAATGTTGAAAATTTGGGCATAAAGAATATGATTGTAGAGTAAAAACTAACAATTCAGTCAAGAATGATAAGAACAACAAGTTTAACAATCAAAATAAAGACCAAAATCAGAATAAAAATCATACAAATGTTGTTGAGCAGTCTATTTCCTTATACAATGCCCTTTCAACTTCAAATGATAATGAATGGATTCTTGACAGTGGTGCATCTAGGCACATGACTTGTACTCCTAGTATCATTTTATATATAGTTAAATGTGAGGAAAATATATATCTAGGAGACAATTCCATCATTAGATTTGAAGCTTGTGGGAATGTCAAGTTGTTTATGTTAGTGTAATTAGGAATGTCTTGTATGTTTCTCAATTGAAATGGAATATTTTATCTTACTCTCACTTAAATAAAGAAAACTGTAAAGCTTTTTTTACTGTAAGATAAGTGGTATGTAAAAGATAATTTTAGTAATGGTATTGCTTTTGGTATTCAGAAAAATGGCTTGTATATCTTTAATGGATTTGTGTCTGAGTCTTGTTTCTCTTCTTCTTCTAGAAATGATATTTAACTTTGGCATGTTAATTTCAAAATCCTTTATAATATGTCTAGACTGAATCTTGTTGTTGGTCTTCCAAAGATAAATTCAGATCATGAAACATCTGAAAGTTGCCTACGTGGTAAGTAACATGATGAAACATTTCACAAACATCTTGATCCCAATTCTTCTCAGTTATTAGAACTAATCTTATAGTGATGTAAGAGGTCCACTTGAGGTTCCTTCTCATAGTGGTGTTTTATAAGTTGTTTTATTTATTGATGATTACTCTAGAATGACTGACCATTGTTTTATTAAGAAACAACCTTTGTATGGTCTTAAACAAGCTCCTAGAGCTTGGCATGCTAAAATTAACTATTTATTTCAAGATCTTGGCTTCTATAACTGTTATTCTGATAATGACTTGTTTGTTAAATTTGAAAACAATCATATTATTATTATTGTTCCATTTATATAGATGATATTTTGATTACTAGCTGTGATAGAAATCTAATTTTGAAGATAAAAGAAAATCTAAAGCAGTGTTTTGAAATGACTGATTTAGGTTTATTAAATCATTTTCTTGGCATGGTTATTTTTCAAGATCATAAGTCTATTATTGCATCTTAATCTTGGTATACTATGAATTTTCTTAGAATATTTAATATGATTGATTGTAAACTTGTTGTCATTCCTATTGAAGTTGGTGTAAAGTTAGATCCTAAACTAGCTTGTGCTAAATTTGATCCTACTATTTATAGACAACTAGTTGATAGTCTAATTTATTTGACTATTACTAGACTTGATATTTCTTATACAGTATGAGTAGTTTTAAGATTTATGAAAGATCCTTATGAGGTTCATTGGAAAATGTCAAAAATAATTTTTAAATATATTAAAGGAACTAGTTACTTATGTCTTTTTTATTCTTCTTCTAATGATGCACAATTATTTGGCTATTGTGATTTTGTTCATGCTAGTGATGTTGCAAATAGAAATTATACTTCTGGATATGTTTTCAAGTTGGGTGAAAGTTCCATCACTTGGAGTAGTAAGAAGCAATGAATACTGTCTATCTCTTATACTGAAGTAGAGTATATAAGTGCTATGGAAGCTGCAAAGGAAGATATGTGGTTGAAAAGACAGTTGGATGAACTGCACATGGGCGTTAAAGGGAGAAATACTCTTCCATGTGATAGCTAGAGTTGTACTGTTGTTGCCAAAAATCTAGTTCATCATCAAAGGAACAAGCATATTGAAGTTCATATGCACTTTATTTGAGAAAAAGTCCTGAAATGGTGATATTGATCTCAAGTTCTACTCTACTTAAGATCAAGTTGTAGATATCTTCACCAAACCTTTGTGTGTTGTTAAGTTTTGCAAGTTTCATACCTTGTTGGGCCTATCAGAGTTTCCATTGAGTGGTAGTGTGCATGAAAATTCCACCTCTTAATGGCTGTTGTAAACTTCCAATACTTTCTCCATTTTGTAATAAGTAAATGTGTCACACTATGTGTGAAGTTACTTGTACATCCCAACAAAGCTTTAGTTATGGGTATGCCTTAGTTTATAAAATAATCCATAATATGATATAAGTCTTCATATGTAAAGCACTAGTCTTAAGAATTTCTGTATGAGGAGATCTATTGATTTCCCTTGTTTACATGCTATCATGAATCATTATTGCTAATTAAAGGATATGTAAATACTTTTGTAGAAAAAGATAAATTTGGCATGTCTGATTTTTTTTTTCCCACTTAACGTTAAGGGGGAGTGTTTGGGTGTTAATGTCAAGTGGGAATACTATTTTGTGGACCACCACTTAAACAACCCCTTGTCTTAAAGGCTATTTTTTGATAATCTTAGTCGGTCTTCATAGCTAAAAGAGTGGAACGATATGACCGACCATCCATGCTATATATTAGGATGATCCCTCACAAGTTTTTTTCCTAGATTAATAAGCTAATGGATCAAATTATCTAAGTTTAATATACTTATGTGAGTTTTTATATTGTAAGACAAAAGTCTGTTGTTATTTCTATGAGACCCAGGAGTGAAGTATAAGTTCTAGGTTAAATCTATTGAATTCTTCATAACATACAATGATTTATCAGTGGAGTTATTTCCTTTGGGTTTCTCCACTTAAATCTGGTGTTATCTGTCTCTTGTTATTATCTATTATTTTCTTTCATCTCTTGCTTATTAAGCTTTGTAATTCATTTTTTTATTATAAGCCAATTATGTGTTTATAACTGCACTTCATAATCTAGTCTTCAAATTTATAAATGGTGGAACTGCAATTTTTCAATTATATTTCCCTTTAAAATATAACATCTTTAGATTTCAGATATTACTTCAAGTGACTTCAAGGGTTTTCTTCAAGTTACAGATCAAAATTTCATGTTTTCAGGCAGACTCCATGCCCAATGGATGCTCTTAAGGCTACTAGTCTCCTTCATCTACTAGGAATATGGCCCCAAAAGTCACCAAACTATTGTCCAAAACAACTACCCTGGTTATTTTGATAACTTGTAGTTCCATTCTAACTCTGCCATCAAGTTTCAGGTTGCGCGCACATTAGGTTTTATACCTTGTCACTTTTGCATGGCTGCAGTTATTTGCGCACCCTCGTGCACCCTCCGTATTTCTTCCTTGTTCTTTCTCTTCCCTTAAATTTATTCTATGTGCCTCCACATTTATCTTTTATTCTTATATCTCCTTCCATTTCCCTCTCTGTGCACAGCCTTGCACACCCGCCTTCATTCCAACAGTTTTGCGCACACCTTCTGACTTGCCTCATACTTTGGATAACTCCTTGGCATGATTTTCCTCATGCATGCCCCTCCTTCCTACGTTCCACACATTCCCTCATGCACACTTATCCTCCTTCCACAATATTCCTTCGCACATCATGCCTTTGCACTCGTCTTCCCATACACACATGTTTTCTCCGTGCACATCTTCCTTCACATCACCATACATTTATTTGATCGAGTTTCTACGCCTATTTTCATACTTGTGCCTTTGTAGATATGCACCTATTTCTTCCTACTCCTCACATACTCTCTTGCGCATGCTCGCAAACCTATGCATTCTTTCCTCTTGTGACTATTGCTCTTGTTTTCACTCAAATGCAATCCTCTGCGCTAGTCATGGAATGCCACGTGTCAACTTTTCATATGGAGTGCACAACATGCAACCTATTGAAACATACCAAATGTGCACTGAATCATCACATCAAATGAATGCATGAGACATGGTAGAAGATACAAAACAAGTAGACATTCAGTAAATCCTTGAGTCGAACATATCGTGGCATGTGTCTTGCGTGTTCAAATTGCAATGTAGAATTTAGATCACCATAAATTCTGACGCAGAGCTCATATTCCCATGTTCCTGGTCTTGATGGAAATATGTTGACGTGTTCTATATTATATGCTATTCAAAATCATATTTCAGGATTTGGTAGGTGGAAAATAGGGAAACGCATCTCAAAACATTAATGTATAGATTCAGTCAACTCAACCACCCATATTAGATCAAATCCTACCTTCTTCCTTCTTCCACAAGGTAAAAATACATGGGGAGGGTTATCTGATAGCATTGCAGGTACATTTACAGGAATTTATTTCTTGTTGCTGGTGGTTGAAATTTGTAATTTGAGTTTCCCTCTTTTTCTCCCCTTCTTTCTCTCCCATTCTTCAATAAATGATTGAACAACACTAATTATTAAACATTGGACTCTCTTGGCTTGCAAGAGTATTATTTACTGTAGTGCATTTTCATTTTGAGTTACGCGCATGTAGATACCTACCTCTTCCATAATTGTAATCGATTGTGCATATTTTGAAAGTAATAAAATCTTTGTTTTATGGCCATTATTTACCCTATCTTGTTTTTATTGCATCTTCTTTCCTTTCCCCTTGTGTTGTTATTTTTTTGTGAATTTTCATGTCCCTTGCAAAACCTTTCTTTTGTGCTCCACAAAAATGAGTGTGTGAGTGCTGATTCAGACTATGGCATGTTTGTCTATCCTCCCTGTGCGTATTTTCCTTCATTTTCACTCGACTGAGAGTATTCATCCCCCTATTTCTAGTGCTATCACCTCCACTTAGTTTATGTTTCCCTTTCATGCATCTTCTTCTCACCTTGGTCCCTTGGAATTTTAAAGTAGTGATAGGTAGCCGAACTTCTATTCCTAGGAGTAGTTTTAGCAGTAGAAATAGGTAGACGAAGCTGACCTTCTCTGAAGGTGTATCTCAAGTGCAAGTCCCACAAATTGGAGAGATTCCCATGTTGCATCAAATCCCCAATTCATCCTGATATGGGATGGGCACAATTTTGTATATCCAATAATTAGACCTAATCAATATATGAAGGTGCATTCATGAGCAAGGAAGGAAAGAGAGAAGTTTGAGAGATTTTTGAGTGGATGGAGCTGAACAAGTGATCACGATTATTTATTGGAAAAAATTTTAATTCAAATGATCTTCATTTTAGGTGGTTGAGTTGGTGCTTGGTCATCTTAGGGGGTCGTATCCTCCTTGTAGAGTTGGTGCACTTTGTAGGTTTGGTTCCCTAATAAACTATGGGTTGGTGTCTCACTAAAAAAATACTTTGTGTTGTGTAATATATGCAAAAGTTTAATTTTTTTTTTCTTCCCTTTGAGGGTTTCCCACTTTATATACGGTGTTCTTGTGTTCTATCTTATTTTATGCTCTTGTGGATGGATGTTTCTTACTTAATAAGATTACAATGGTTAATGCATGTTAAATGAATGATTTGAATTCAATATATATATGTTAAAAAATTGAGGTATAATTTTAAAATATTGATTCACCCCCCTCTTAGTCATTGTGTTTCCAATAGATTCTTGTGGAGAACATGTATATGAGATCTTGAAAAATGTTATCAATAGTGTGTAAAATCTCAAATTACCTCCACTCAGTAATCATTTGAAGAACTTCTCAAGTCTTTCCTATATTTGGTCTAGAAAGAGGTACGGGATTTTCTTTTTCAATGAAGATAATTTGGAATCCCTTGATGAAATTAGAGGCTTAATATCTTATAATGAAAAATATCACAAAGTATAGTTTAATCAACACAAGATCCTTGGTGGTGTTCTCGAGACTTGGACTAGTGCTTTGGGTTGTGTTTACATTCTATGGGCAGAGAAGGTGGCATTCACAATAGGTTGTTTCAGTAAGGAAGTGAAAGGTGAGGAGTTCATTCTAGGAGAATTTCGTCATAGTTCTTTAAGAGTTGAATATTCATCATCAGAAGCTTATCTGTCCTCAAATTGATCACTCTTTTCTTCCCTCTCTTCTTCCCCCTCTCTCTATGTTCTAATTCTTCATTGGGAATGTACTTTTTGAATTTTTCATCTTATTCACTTAAGTGACCTTTTAATTTGAAATTGTAAAAAAATCTCATTTATTGATAAAAAGGGGCCTACGTTTATTCTTATAGGAATATGAAAGGTCACAAGTGATAGGAATATGAAAATTCATGTGGGGGAAATGAAAATACATTTTATAAAGTTATATATTGAGGTGGATTCTCCATTCAAAGGGGTTGATAGCTATTTTTATCTCACTAAAAACAATAATTTATTTCTTCTATTTTATTTTCTATGTTCCTCTACTTCCTAATTTTAACTTTGAAAGAATTGTAATCTTGAATAACCAAGAAAGAGATTTTTATCTTTGAGGAATAAATCAATTGAAATTTGTTTCTTTTGTTTGTTAATCTTGTTATTTCTTACATGGTTGTTTCATTTCTGTTGGATGTGGACCTGCTCTGGTTAAAGCTAGTGAAATTTGCAAGTTCCGATTCATTACATTAAACATCCCTCCTTATATTGTTATTTCCCTTTCACCTCTCTCTAAGAAAATTCCTCCCTTGTATCCTACACAAGAAATTTTCCATAGGTTTAGTAGAGTATATTCCCGTGTGATCCCGGGCCTAACGACCACTACAAATTTCACATTTCCCAAATTAAATAAACATGAGACTCCCTATTCCCAAGAGGAGGGACATATTCTTAGAGAATTGGTGAAAAATCACTAATTTTCACTTCTAATAAATTATTTTTCCAATAATTAGATAACAAGAGTATAAATTTGTGTGTGGGTGACGTTGGAATAACTTTGGTGGTAAATACTTGCTAAACCAATCTAGGCATTTCATTAGATCCCATTGATTGAGAGAAAGCCTCATGTGGTTCTCCCAATGTCGGTACAAGTAGTGTATGCAATCTAAGCCAACCCCCTATGTTTCTCCCACGTATCTTGAAACAAATAATAGAAAACATAACTATAGATAGAATATAAATGTATCCAATGAGGTAGTAGTTTGGTGTTATGTGCTTCAAATTCTAAAATTGATCCCCTTTCACCCTTAAGACTTTTGGAAATGCTTGGATTGATTTCTCTTTTGAAGACATGGATCTAGGAACTTTGAATGTTTGGTGATGGAGGAAGTTAGACTCTCGAACCTAGTTTGAGTGATTTATACTTGTGTGGTGGTTACTATAAAGGATTTGTAATTTCTTTAGAAATATTTAGGAGAGACTTGAGTGTTCTAGTGTTGATATTTTGAAATATGAGTGGTTGAAAATTCTAGATGAGTTATGAAGTACATTTGACTTACTTATATAGTCATTTCTAGGTTAGATGTTTCACTAAGGCCAACGTAAAGAAGATAAACAACACACATATGATTTTACACTTAAGAAGGCAAACATTAGAATAGAGGGATTGGGAATGTAGAGGTCATACCAAATCATAGTATGGCTTTTCCCTAATATGTATGGTCCCATACATGGATTTAGTGATGTAAGAGATATAGTTCGAGAATGATAACTTAGATAAATTTATGCTTTGGATAATTAATATTTCATGAATGAATGAAAAAAATTGAGAGATTAGAAATTCATGCAAGAGATAAGGATATTAATATTAGTTCTAACACCAATTTTTTAATCATTAGACTTTCCTTTGAAAGTAGGTTTGCCTTAAAATTTAGGGTTAGATGTGTTAGGAGAATTGGTAATATATTTGAGCTTGTTCATGAAAAAAAAATTCATATTCATGCTCTTTTGATGTATGAAATAAGTAATCAAATGTGTAGAAACTTTTAAAGATAACAATTCTTACAAATGGGTAAGAAGGCTTTGAGTGAAGAGAGTTGGTAGCTCACTATCAGCTAGAACATTGTTCATCTTTGTAAGCATATTTTTTTTTGCATATGACATAATCACTGATGTATTTAGAGTCTTGTCACATTATAGACATTCAAACATAAGAAACCTTATCCCCAATATTTATAAAAACCTTGTCCCCGATAGTGAGAGAGAATTGTACAAGGAATTAATAAGCTAAAGTGGTAAAGGCCCAAATTGAATGAATGCAAATATTATATAACCATTGTACAATTTTTTTTTGAATCTTTTAAGAAAAAGTTTGGTAAGCAATGTGTCATTGTAACTGTAATCCAAGAAAGTGACATGAAATGTATGAGTGTGGTATTTAGGATCACCTTTTCCATCATAAGTAGGAAGCTTAGGAGAAACAAAACCCATATGAAAAGGATAATAAACCACTTCAGGTGTAAGTGGATTATGAAATAATTAAGTAGAATCATGAAAAGAGGTAGATGTACACTTTTTTGCATTTGTAAAATTTGAGCTTACAAATTATGAACAAGGTTTTAAAGAGATTTTGTGCTAGAAGAAGAATAATGTAAAACACTATGTGTATATATATGAGAATAAGGATTATTAGTGGACATAAGAATAATCATAATAACACTGTGAGGTGGGGAATGCTTTCCCCCAAAAGAGATAGGGATAGTAGATGTATGAATATTAGATGTATTAATAGTAGAGTATGTGGGATGAGGCATCCCAAAAATAAATTTATCATTAGAGGATTAATCAATAGTGAGCTTAAAAACAAGAAGAATATTGATAATATGCTCAATATAGTGAGGGTTATCATGAATTTATGAATAAAAATTAGATAGAAGTTAAATTTTCTTAGGGTCCACACCATCATCCTCATGATGAAAAAAATGCAAGATGGGTTTCAGATGACCTCATTCCAATTTCTGCCACAATGCAATCATTACATCTGCATCGTATATCAAGTATACAAGTACTGACATTTCTTCTTTTTTGCATGAAACTGGTGATGAAAATACATGAAAACTTAGTAAATGCTTACCAGTAGGAATCACAGCAATCTTGAAAGAAATAATAATATTCCTTTTTCAATCTTACATCTGCATTTTTAACAGTTTTATTCCATTTCGTCTTCTAAAGTCAATAGTAGGAAAGTATTTGTCTAACTGAGCTCTTATACCCTCATGAAACTAAGTGTTAGGATGATGTAGGTACATGGCTAGGTTTTTCTCCTTGAGGATCTATATCCTTGACAAATATTTTTTAACTCTCCATTTTTATATTCAAGATGTGAGGATTAGGATCTATCATATCCCCTACTAGGTAGAATTTTCTTCAATACATTAGAGTCTTCAACATTAACCATACAATGAACTCAATCTAGGATATCAAATCATAGTAAATTAATTACAGGAAGGATGAATCAATAGTGTAAAATAAAATATTGGACAACATCAACATGTAGCTATGTAATGAGGTTTACAAGTGTTCAGAGAAGTGATACATTCTAGTTTCAACTCATTTATATCAAATAGGAAGTGCTTCAATCTTATGACCATTCCTTCAAAATCACAGTCTTGTATAGAATTATCATAGATCCTAACAAGCCATTATACTGTATGGTCCTACTTTCAAAAATTCTTCAAATGTACAAATAGTGGATGCTCTTCAATGTGAGCCTCTATGTCACTATTATAGAAATAATTTGTATCTACCTTATCATATTCACTTGGACTCCATGCATACACTAATTAGGCACAAGGTCTCAAAGGTTTTGCAAAACATAGAAATCCCTAGTCTACCTACAATAAGGAGCTAGTTCACTCATCAAATGATTAGATAGAAAATCATGGATCCTATGTGAAATTTAGGCTAGAAATATGTTCTCTATTTTTCAACACCCATTTAACCAATCCAAGCACCAAAATACATCTCATTTAAATGCATATAGAATAAATAATCATGTACATATTCAAGACTTCTATGTAAGTATGGGTCTGCAAGTCTAGGCTAGAAACTTAGTCTTGTCCCTCAGAAGACTTTACACAACAGATCTAATAGGTTTAACCTTTATGATAGAATAGATAATGCTTGACACAAGGTGATTGTAGTGTAGATGTGGTCTGAATCATATGCTTCAAACCGACTCGCCTTCATGGGTTATATGGACTAATTTGAACATACTTGGGGTCACTTTCTCATTCCTCAAGACCTGGCTTGACTAAAACCAATGAGACAGTTTAGGCCACTTGAACTTAGACTACACATATTAAACCTGATCATGTCATGATGATTAAAAATGTCATGTTGGACTTAGCTATATACTATATATGCTGACATTTCACTTCAACAACAATAACTCACATAAAAACCTTCCAGAAGAACCATGAAGTGGTTTAGTCCTTTTTTAGCCTTAAGTAGTAGGACATTCTTGAGAATGTTAAATGAGTTATTCATGAAGTACATTTGACTTACTTATATAGGTAACCATACCTGAAACTGTTTCACTAAGGTCAATTTAGGGAACATTATAAGCTAGATACACATAATAGTTTGGATTTTACCATGAAACCTTCTATTGATAACTGTAGGGTAGTAGAATTCTATAGGTCGAAACAAATCTATATTTTGTACCTTGACTCTATTTTACTATGGTCATATAAATGAATAATAGTGACCACAAAGAGCTAGAGTCTAGGAAGAATCCTCTACAAGTCCAAATAATCAAATCAAATTAGATTAATTCATATTTCAAGACCAAAATACCATAGTATTCTGTCTCCATCACTAAGTCATGAAAGAGAGGGCCTTAGGATATGGGTTTGTGGCCCAGAATGTGAACATTCTCAAGGATTCACTTAGGGAAAAATCCAAGGACTTGTAATTACCAAAGGATCAGTTACTCAATTCGAAAAATGTCAGAATATTGCTCCTTTCCCCCATTCATTGATGAAAGAATTAGGTGGTACATGTAGAGATTTAATATACCAATGAGAAGGCATAGGAGCTTCTCAAACCTTACCTCATTAGTTCTTGATGGTTTCAAAACTTGGCTCTCTTTTAGTTTAAGATCACTCTCTTTGGTGGTATCCCATTACTAACTTATACAATGTCCCCTTTTAGATGGTTCCTTGGATTAAGGCCTCCAATATTTTAAAAAGGGATTTAAAATGATTAGTGAAATATTTTGCAAGGCATCTAGTAGATGGATATCATGTGATATTTTTAAAACAAAATTTCAACTTCAAAATGAAGATTCAAAGTCTATTTTTAAAATTCAAACCTCCATGCCATAAACTATGCTCCTCTTCTCATGCTCCTTGTTGGAGATATTGGTATTGTCCCTCTACTACTCCTTTTTGCTAGTACGAACCCCAAATTGGTTATCAACTTCTTACCATTAGAACATGAAGGGTGAAACCTTAAATCACCATTATAATCTTAGATCTCGAGATGTAGTTTTGGATAAAAGGTTTGCTAATCTTTGGAAGGCCCATATTGAGCTGAAAAATCCCATTTTCTCTAGTGCATTATTTACTATGGCCTCCCTATTGGGGATAAGATTAAGAAAACGGGGGAGTCAAATCCCACATGTCCAACTTTCCATCAACTTGAGTCATTCAAACACCTCTTCTAGTGTTTCTCTCATGCCCAGTCTTCATGGAAACAAATTCATACCCTTTTCCAACCCTTCATTCCATAATTATTTAGTTGAAAAATAATTATTCTTGGGGACTTGGTCATGCTTCTTGCAAAATACATTATTTAATGGTAATTTTTGCGTTGGTATTCTTTTTCATATTTGGAAAAATAGAAACCATGTTTTTAATAATACATTTATGGAAAAATATTTCTCTATGATTAATAAAGTTATTATGATTTAAAATATGTTGCTTTACATCGAGATCCAAGAAGAAAAATCCCTCTTAGAATTCCAACATTTGTAGACCCCACTACCTTCTTAGGGAACACTCCTTGTGTTGTTAAGCGGGTACCTCTAAAATCTTCTAGACACCACTCCCCTTCTTTGTGATATGTTTGAGGTTTATGAAAGCATCACTCTAGAAGAAAATGAAGTTTCTCTCCCTTCCCCTATTGGTATTCACCCAAATATTGGACCCCCTTACTTGTTTGTGGTGTTAATATCTTTGACCACCTTGGTGGTGGTGATGACAATGATTGGGATGCTTCCCTTAGCTCTTGTCATTTCTCCTATACTCATAAGACTGAAGAAGCTAAAGAAAAATACCAAAAATATGGATGAGATTCCATACCAGATACGACAGACCCGATATGAACCGATGGCTAGGGGAAATACTAGACAGTTCTCCTCTACTCCCCCTAACTATTATGTTTATTGAGTTGATGATCAACTATCTTATGTTTTATATTTGTGTGCTATTGGTTTATCAAAATTTTAAATTAAAAACTACTTTTTAAATTGTAAGTATGATTATACAACCTTAATTTTTCTGTTATAAGGGGAGATGGCATCTTATAGAGGCTCTTTTTTGGTTTGAGGTGACTACTATTTTGAGGTGCGACTTTTTCAACCCATCTTTTCTGTATGATCAATATGATACTATCTTTTTTATCGATAAATATACACATCAATAATAAAAAATATCACTAAGGGGTGACATTAGGGTGAAGAACATTTAATTCTTGGAAATTTACAAATGTGAGATTAGTACTTAAATGCTTGAAGGAACAACACATTAATGCAAAATACTTTCACTTATTATCTACTACTTTTAATAAAAAAAGAAACTTTTTCTTTTTTCCTGGAACTTAAAATTAAAAGAGAAAAAAGAGGAATTCCTATTGATTAATTATAGCTACTTAAAATTCAAATCTACTATATGTTTGATGTTATTATTGAAGTGTAAGTGATATATGAAATCTATTGTGTCTAAATATAAGTATGTTTACACTTTCAAATTTTGAATATAAAATCAAAATTTCTATAAATTTATTAGAAATACTTGTAGTCCTCCTTAGAAATACTTGTCTTGCAAGCCATAGACCTAAAGGTTCAAGTTTTACTGAATTTAATTCTAGTTTATACAAACATATGTGATGTTTAAGATTTTTCGATGACTAGTGAGTTGTATATATAAAATTTATCTAAGCTACAGGTCAAAGGTTCAAGATTTTCTAACTTTAATTCTAGTTTGTACCAATATATGTGATGCCTAAACTCTTCCCAATAAATCTATCAAACTATAGTTAGTTTATATATATATATATATATATATATATATATATATATTAAAAAAATTAGAAATGTTACAAGTGAAAATGAAAGGAATGATAACCAGATCGTACCAAGCCAAGAACACAGATGCTAATCAAACACCATGATCTATAAGATGAAAGCAATTCACCAAAATAACTTTACATAAAACCTTTGGAAACAAATGAGAAACAATATCATATATTATTATGGAACTCAATGCAATATATTGAGAATGGGCCTTGCTTAAATAGGCAAGGAGTAACAATCTAAGAACCAATCAAGGTCATAGATCAAGCCATAAATCAAGGAAATAACTAGTCATCAAAGAACTAGTCAAGACCATAGATTTAGAAGAGAACTAGACATCAAAGATCTAGTCAATACCATAGATTAAGGAAAGAACTATACCTAACAACTAGATAATATCTCCTAATATATAAATAAGATAAAAGAAATATCCACACACATAAGTGGGTGAGGATAAATACAATAAAGGTAAATAAAGTACCTAGGTGAACATGAGCTAAGGTAAATACCTAATCTAACACCCCCCCTCAAGTGAAGCTAGGGGCCAAAATATAAGTGGCATGTCCACAGTATGATTCCCAGTAACTAGGCTTGATGAGGTACTCATGTACAATAACTGGGGAAAAAGGGACACCACAATGTACCCAAAACCAATAACAATAAAGTAAAGAGAGTAAAGACCCGCTTCAAGGCATCCCAAGAAGCTCGGCTCAAAAACTCATACAATACTAAAGAAGTTTTGTGTGCACTGTGGTCTGAATCCACTGTTCGATCACAAAACTCAAAAACAACTAACACTGGGTTTCACCAGAATAGCTCCATACAAGGAGACTGTCAACGGAGTGATGTCGAAAGTGCAAAAAAACACCAAACATAATTCGATCAACTATTGCAAATAGGTGTGCCACAATCCAAGAACAATAACCAAAGCAACAAGGCAAGGAAACAAACTCCAGAGTGTCACGATCCAAGAAAATCTAAGGTAACAAGGTAAGGACATGAAACCTGAAGAAGCAGGATCAACACCACACCCTCCCATATTGCTGAATGGGTGGAGTGATGCTATAAATTTGTATGAGTTACCCAAAACAACTACTCGAACACTGAAAAACTAACACTGGAATGCACCATAATAGATCCCCCACAAGAGATACTGTCAACATGCCAAAAGTGTCAAAAATACAGATACAAAATCTCTTAACAAATAAGAGATATACACTACACCTACTAAAGAAAAATGCTCAAAACAAGAAGCATCACAATGCAAAAGGTATAGAAAAGTGGAGCAAGAGGCCAAATGGTGGAGGAGCCATGCCTATAGAGCCCTCTCAACAAATGCCTATGTCACCTCCATGAGTGATCAGATATCCACCCCAAATCAACATGGATGGATGAAGAAGATGCCTGCATATGACTTGGTGCAAAATGCACAATTTATGCATGCAAAAGAACATCAGAATGTGTGTCAAGTTGATCATGTCTGACATAGCTGAAATCTCAGGTTTCTCAAGCCTAAGTGAATATGTAGAACTCATGTGTTGCTCATGATCCTCAAAAAGAGTCAAGAGAACAAAATAAAGGAGCTCTATCAATGTGTGATCCTAATGAAGTATCTACATCAAAAACCAATGTCATGGTGAGAATTCCACTTAACATGTGGAAGAGAAGTAAACAATACCTTGTGAGTTTTTACCAATGACCTCCACTAGTGAAACCTATAAAAAGGATCATGCGAGAACTGAAGGCAGTGGTATGCTTCTCAAAAAGGCCATGTAGTTGAGAAGAAAGTAGGATACACAACATGTGGTACTGTAATAGGCACAGATGTGGAAGAGCATGCAGTAACAAGAATCATAGGTGTATGAAGCATCAAAAGCAGGTTCAGGAACATAATCAAATACTGACAGATCAGTGTCAGTGGGTACAAGTGCAACAGCTACAAGTGGACTAGGAGCATAGATATGGTTGTCCACAATATGATGGTGATGTTGGAGGCTAGACATTTTGTTCTGCAGGGAGTGTATTATTGTATCCTTATCGTGAATGAGTGATTGTAGAAGAGAATTTCACTTCTTAAGTGATCTAATTTCTTTCACAAATTTTTTGCAATATCCTCTTGAAGTGCACATACTTAAGAGAAAAGCATATCATTCTCATAATCCATGATAGGTACAAACTGTAACTCTTAAAATTTTAGGACATCAGGCTCAGCTGAAATTACGTCCATAATTGAGTACAAAACTCCTCCATATTTGGAACTTTATAATTATAGTGCAAGTATAAAAAATAAATATTTCCAATAGAAAGAGAACGAAAAAATAAGCACTTTTACAAAAAACGGTACTCAAAACCGAGTTACCGATCAAAAGTTAGGGTAAGTGCATGAAGTTGGTGGACAATTTTGTGGACATAAAAACCTAAAATTCAGGAACCATGATCGCAGTTCCTAAATTTCTAGGTTCAACAATTACCAAACCTAAAACTACGATCGTGGATTAGAACCGTGAGCATGGTTAGAATCCGCGAGCATGGTTATAAACCGTGATCGTGGAACTTTGAGACAAAAATTAACAGTCCCGCGAGTCCTTATTTTTCCCATTTTTCATTTCAAACCGTGATTTATCCTAGACTTTTTTCACTCGAGCTTTGAATACCACCTCAAAATTTCTCATTGGACTTCTTGATTGCGATACATTCAACCATGCCACTAAGATGAGGAGGTAAGCCCCCGATTTTAATCATTTCTTGTGCATTTTAGGTTTTTTTTGCATTTTAGGTTTATTTTTTTGCATTTTCATGGGTTTTTTGAAATGTTTGTTTATGTATACAATTTTCTTGTTTTATCAGTTCGATCAACAAACTCAAAATCATGCAAACCATCAAAACATTCCTTAAAACCCACCGAAAATTCCTCAAAACCCTCCGAACATTCTTCAAAACCCTCCTTCAAACATAGATCCCGCCTCCTGTGGCTCCTTCTGTCCCCACTGAGCCAATAAGAACACAAGATAATATCATTAGAAGAATATGAGAAAATAAAATTGTCATTGAGAACCTTATTTAGACTATAAGACAAAATCATGCCACAAATCCATCCCACATGACTTTAGCCAATACATTGCAAACATTGATTGGCAAAGTCAACTCCACCACCAACCAAATACATAGATGGAATAACTTTAGAGGTGACTGTAGGTGGTGGTATACGGATAAACTATCCCATGCGGTCGTAAAAGACAAAAAATTTGGAAAAGACCTCATTTGTGTATTATTTACCGACCTTAGAACCAATGCCTCCCCCGCAGTTACTTGTAAACGGTTCCTAATCCATTGGTGCCACGATGACCAAATCAAAAACAATTTTTGGGACCGATGGTGGATGGTTTTTGATTATCCACCATGCAACAACAATGAGGTTCCTCTTTATTTTTTGAAGAAATTATATTGCTAGTTTGTGCTCAATAAGGTCCCAAATTATTTTGACTTTTCTGACTTTTTTTGGTCGAGGAGGTGGCTCTGCATAGAGTAAACCTGGTGCATGCATAGGTCAACCTAGGATCCCCCATGCCCCAAAACCCCCACTGCCTTTAGTTATCCCTCCTATAGTGAAGAAGGTTGTGGATATTGATACATTGCATGCATTGAGGGAGCTCATTGACACTCTGACCCAACATAGTGACCAGATTACATCTGGTGATGTTGGTGGAGGTGCCAGTTCTAGTGCACCACACCACTGTGGATCATGTGGTGCCATATGCACTAACGGGCGAGATATCATTTGTTGGTTCACAGGATTTCTTTTCTATAGATGAGATGCTGAGGAATGTTTTTGGAACTGGTGCCAACTAATATTGGTCTTTCACAGGTAAATTTCAAATATATATATATATATATATATATATATATATATACAATAGTTTAATTCACATGTTTGAGATTTTAATATATATGTATTTGATTCTACGTCATGTACATACATGTAAAAAACTAATTTTTATTTTATTTTAAATAGCAAGAGCCAGCGAAGGAAACATTTGGCATCGACATTCTAGCTACTGTAGCTGGGCGTGTTTCAAATGTAAGTTTCAAGTTGTACAAACTTACAGTTTTAATTTCATTTGATTGCACTGGATTATTATTATAATGTTTCACGTTTTTGTTGTACATATTAATATGTTTGTCTTTTATACACAAGATCCTAATGGGTCATCATTTGATCTGGGAACTGAGGCTACTGGCACACCTCACGTGAGTTTTACGCAGGTTAGTAAATCTCTTTACACTTTTTTTATAATTGTGGAAGTTCACATGGATTACATACTTTGGACCTTTGTTATGTGGTGCACAGTCATGTAGATTTTAGTATTGATTTGTACATGTTTTTTTTATAGCTTATGACTACTAGAGAGACTCCTCCATAAATGCAAACTGTGGAGGCTGCTATAGATACTACCATAGCATCTGCAGATCCACTAATTGAGGTACAATTTTTTTCAAATTTGTTAAATTTTGGAGGTTCATTATTTCTTATTACTTAAATCTACAATATCAAATTTTGTATGTATGTGAAATATTTAATTTGAAAATGAATTATTTGTATGTAGCTTACCCCTTGTGAGTTTATTATTGTCCCTGCGATGCATCAACAACAAATTGATAGGGATCATGACATTGCGGTAAGATTTCACATGCATTTTAACTAAATTGTACAAGTTTCTAAATTTTGAATGTATTTTAAAATTTTGGGTGTTAAAAAGTTGTTGTTTATGAATGTGCAGGTTAGGTTGTAGGCATGCTTAGAGACACCTAGGACCACACAGATGAAATTCGTAATGGCATCTCCCTCCACTTCATCCCTAAGTCATGGACGTGCTACTTCTAGTAGGGGCGAAGAGAGGGAAGATGTTTCATGAGTAGATTCATAGTCTTCCTGGATGTACATATATATATATATATATATATATATATATATATATATGGGCCATCTGGTCCTAGTGAACATGTTTCTTCATATAGTCCATTGTATATATATAGCCTTTTGTGACCACATGTGGTCCTATATACATTATGACACACTTAGTTCGAGATGTACACGTACATTATGAACTTACATATATTTTCAGAGACGTGCGTCTGGAGCACACTTTGTTTGATTCTTAAATATCCATGTGTGTTGGTTTTCATAACGATAAATCTGAACTATATGTTTGATTTGATTTCATTGCATGTATGATATCCTTCTATGTATTCTTTCATAACCATTTAAATTAGTTCTAGATATGTATGTTTGATTTAAAATTAAAAAACCATGTCTCGGAGCACTACATGGTACAATTGTTAAGCAAACCTATTCCATTAAGCAAAACCATGCTAGGTGAACAATTCAAATTTTTTTCTTTGTTATCAAAACTTATTATTTTTAGTAAGGCTCATATGCCAATTTAATAATAAATATTTAATCATGTATTCTTGTATTTGGATTGAGATGATTTTTTTTCATTAGATTAGGTATTTTCATATGGTTTCCTGCTTCAAATTTCAAGTGTTTTCAATCTCCAGAATTGCAAGGATCTAAAAAGGAAAGTTTTTTCTCTGAAATTTTAAATGGGATGCTATAAAGAATTAGGGGTACCAATGGAAAATATTTTTATATCATCTTCAAGGGAGTTCATGAGTAGAAGTTACGGGAAAAATTGCAGGGGAAATGGATCAAAAATGAAGGAGATATGAGAAAAAATGTGATTTTTGCAATAAGGTTTCTTGAAAATTTAGTAGCATAACTAAATACTAGCAGAAATGAAGGAAAATTAAATATTAAAAAGGGATTAAAAAATGGCTAAGTGTATGTTTATACTCACATCTTAACATCAACCTAACTAACTCACCTTCTAACTCATCCTTGACCATTCTGGATTAACCCGGGTTACATGGCATGACAAGGTAGGGTTACAGGCCTTAAGTGACAAAGGGACTTAAAGGGGTGATAATGTGTGAAGGGGTTAAGTATTCATGAGAGGGGGCAACATAATCAAGTTGAGGTGCTGAGGAATCATACCTAGTGAGAATGTTACAAGCCTTAAGTGATGAAAGGGAGTTATTTCATGTGGTGGTGCATTCTGATGTCCCAAGTTGAAAAGGGTAAAAATTTGACAGTAAGCCCTTATTAGTATTCTTAGGTTCCACCCATCACATGAAGAATCCTCCTCTAATGAAGAATCAACTCATGTCTTCCTCCGACGGAAGATCTTGAATGATGAGGGCTTTTCCATAGACCATCTTGTTGAATCTGGAAACTACAAATGAAACTTTCTCATCTTCCAAGATGTTCACATGCTCCAATTTGTTCAGTCAATTTTCAAGAATGGCATTGATATTTCCACATTGACTAAAATATTCTTCATTTAACTCTTCATAGGATTCTGGAGATATAACCTATTATTTCTATAAGGGCTTGTAAAGTATTGACTATTGAAAGAAAAGGGTCACAAATATTTTCTTAAACCAATTCTTAAAATTTGAATCCTAAAGATTCTTCATGTGGAATTATTCTCCCTGAGAGGAGTACCAAGCTCATGCATTCTTGTGCCAAGATATTCCAAAATTTTTGATACATTCTCCTCTTGGGATTCAAAATCAGAAATGGCTTCTTTTAGATCATCAAACCTCTAGGTGATGGTATGGGACAAAATGTCATACAAGTTCTTTGAGTCCGATGAAAACTAAAAGAGGGTTTAAAACCCACAAGTGAGGATCACCAGGGATGACATGCACATCAATAGATGTGTGAACGGTAGCATGAAGAGATATCAGGAGGAGCGAGCATCAACTGAATGTGCATGTAAAGATTTGAAACACAGGTAGAACCTGTTTAAACCATAAAACTCTCCTCTATCTCATAGATCAAATGAGGTGTACATATAAGAGGTGCTGAGTAATCCCCAATGTTGCAATCATGACAACTTGAGTAGAGAGGGGGAGTTACATTCCCAAAATAGAAGTGTAACTCCCAATGACGCACTGACGTGTAAGTGAATCTCATAATGAACCCTAAATGACACATGGACCTACAATCTCACCTAAGTGATATGACTCACCTAATGATGTGGAAACTACACACACCAACAAAAACACACCTGAGCTTACCAAGGAATGAGAATCAAAATTATTCATCTCACTCGTAAATGGGAGATTATTTTCCCAATGGAATTTCTCTTTCTTGATCTCAACTCTATTTCTATTGATTTTCAAAAATATGATCAAGAACAATCTAAACAAAGAGATAATCTCGGGAAATTATATCATTCCCTTTTTCAAGGATCATGCTCACCCAATGGTCACATGTTCTTCTTTGCAGTATGAATGCTTGATCATGCTTGATGGATTGGGGGGGTTCAAGTTTCAAATGGGAGACATGTTGCTTCAATTTGAGGTAGAGATGATTAATCTTATGCAATCAATGATGGAACTTATGAATAAAAGGTCCTCACACATGTGTTCCCTTAATTGTTTGATGATTTACTTATACTCATAATTCTGATGTAGTGATATGTGATGAAGAATCCTATTAAAATGCAAAAATAATGAGCATGTAAACACATAGCTAGGGAAGTAGAGGATGGAGAGAGATCACCACAACAACATAGCTCAAGAGAGAAAACAAAGGATAGTGATGAAGCACCTAAGAGGATAGAGGAAAGTCCAAAGAGAACAAGAGAGATGGAAGGTAAACAAGTGACATTGAATGTTTTGAGTCCTAGGAAATGAACGGAGGAGAGGAGTGAGAAGTCATGCCTTAGGACGTCGTGGCACCGAACTGACTGTGCGGCACATGTCCGGGTGGCCAGGTGAACACTAGAGGAGGTGGTGTTTTGGTGTGCGACAAGGTCGTTGCTTCCGGGCTACTTCGTTCGGGCGTAGTCCCTTAAGAGCCCTGAGACCAAAATATCGTTCAACTTCGACGGGTGACTACTCAGACTCCATGGCACCTAGAGATGCCTCATCTGATCCAACACCTCAGTGTAGGGACCCTCTAAAAAATCCTCTCTCAGTTTTTTCCTTCTCATTTCGGTGCTCTCGATGCCCTATTGTTTGCAAACATGCGCAAATAGTGTAGTTGGAGCCAGTGTAAGGTTGTCAAACACTATATTTTACAAACGAGTGGGTCGTGGCACCAAACTGACTATGCCGACACATCCGGGTGGCCAGGTGAATGCTAGAGGAGGTGGTGTTTTGGTGCATGACAAGGTCGTTGCTTCCGGGATACTTCGTTTGGGCGTAGTCCCTTAAGAGCCCTGAGACCAAAATATCATTCAACTTCGACGGGTGACTACTCAAACTCCGTGGCACCTAGAGATGCCTCATCTAATCTAAAACCTCAGACTGTAGGGACCCTCTACAAAATCCTCTCTCGGTTTTTTCCTTCTCATTTCGGTGCTCTCGCTGCCCTATTGTTTGCAAAAACGCACGAAATAGTGCAGTTGGAGCCAAAGTAAGGTTGTCAAACGCTATATTTTACAAACGGTGGGTTGTGGCACCAGACTGACTACGCTGGCACATTTAGGTGGCTAGGTGAATGCTAGAGAAGGTGGTTTTTTGGTGTGCATGACAAGGTCGTTGCTTCTGGGATACTTCGTTTGGCGTAGTCCCTTAAGAGCCCTGAGACAAAAATATCGTTAAACTTTGATAGGTGACTACTCAAACTCCGTGGCACATAGAGATGCCTCATCTGATCTGACACCTTCAACATAGGGACCCTTTATAAAATCCTCTCTCAGTTTTTTGCTTCTCATATCGGTGCTCTTGCATTGCCCTATTGTTTGCAAATGTGTAAAATAGTACAGTTTGAGCCAGTGTAAGGTTGTCAAATGCTATATTTTGCAAACGGTGGGTTGTGGCACCAAACTGACTGTGCTGACACATTTAGGTGGCCAGGTGAATGCTAGAGGAGGTGTTATTTTGGTGCGCAACAAGGTCGTTGCTTTCGGGATACTTCGTTTGGGCGTAGTCCCTTAAGAGCCCTGAGACCAAAATATCATTCAACTTTGACGGGTGACTACACGAACTCCGTGGCACCTAGAGATGCCTTGTTTGATCCGAACACCTTGGCGTAGGGACCCTATGCAAAATTTTCTCTCAGTTTTTTAATTTCTCATATTGGTGCTCTCGTTGCCCTATTGTTTGCAAACGCACGAAATAGTGCAGTTTGAGCCAGTGTAAGGTTGTCAAACGCTATATTTTACAAACGGGTGGGTCATCGCACCAAACTGACTATGCATCAACACGCCCAGTGTGGCTAGGTGAACACTAGAAGAGGTGGTGTTTGGGTGCATGATAAGGTCCTTGCTTCCGGGCTACTTCATTCGGGTGTAGTCCCTTAAGAGCCCTGAGACCAAAATATCATTCAACTTCGACGGGTGACTACTTGGACTCCGTGGCACCTAGAGATTCCTCGTCTGATCTAAAACCTCAGCGTAGGGGACCCTCTATAATAATTCTCTCTTAGTTTTTTCCTTCTCACATTGGTGCTCTCGCTGCCCTATTGTTTGTAAACGCGTGAAATAGTGCAGTTTGAGCCAGTGTAAGGTTGTCAAACGCTATATTTTGACAAATGGTGGGTTGTGGCACCAAACCGACTGCGCTAACACGTCCAGTTGGCCAGGTGAATGCTATAGGAGGTGGTATTTTAGTGTGTGCAAAAAGGTCGTTTCTTCCGGGCTACTGCGTTCGGGCGTAGTCCCTTAAGAGCCCTGAGACCAAAATATCGTTCAACTTCGACAGGTGACTACTCGGACTCCGTGGCACCTAGAGATGCCTCGTCTGATCCAAAACCTTAGTGTAGGGACCCTCTAAAAAATTATTTCTCAGTTTTTTCCTTCTCATATCGGTGCCCTCACTGCCCTATTGTTTGCAAACGCGCAAAATAGTGCAGTTTGAGCCAGTGTAAGGTTGTCAAACGCTATATTTTACAAAAGGTGGGTTGTGGCACTGAACCGAATGTGCCGACATGTCCAGGTGGCCAAGTGAACGCTAAAGGAGGTGGTGTTTGGGTGCACGAAAAGGTCGTTGCTTCCGGGCTACTTCGTTCGGGCGTAGTCCCTTAAGAGCCCTGAGACCAAAATATCATTCAACTTCGACGAGTGACTACTCAGACTCCGTGGCACCTAGAGATGCCTTGTCTGATCCAAAACCTTAGTGTAGGGACCCTCTACAAAAGTCTCTCTCAGTTTTTTCCTTCTCATATTAGTGCTCTCACTGCCTTATTGTTTGCAAATGAGTGAAATAGTGTAGTTGGAGCCAGTGTAAGGTTGTCAAACGCTATATTTTGCAAACGGTGGGTCATGGCACTGAACCGACTGTGCCGACACATTCTGGGGTGGCTAGGTGAACACTAGAGGAGGCGGTGTTTTGATGCGTGAGGTAAGGTTTTTGCTTCTGGCTGACTTCGTTCGGGTGTAGTCCCTTAAGAGCCTTGAGACCAAGATACTCGTTCAACTTCGACGGATGACTACTCGGACTCTGTGGCACCTAGAGACGTCTCGTATCTAATCTGAGACCTTGGTGTAGGGACCCTCTACAATATCCTCTGTCGGATTTTTCCTTCGCAGATTGATACACACACGTAGGTATGGTCTTGCAAACACTCGGGGAGGAGTCGTTTCCAAAATTTACAACATTTTCAAAATTTACAAAATTTTCAAAATTTACAACTTTTTCAAAATTTACATCTTTTTCAAAATTTACAACATTTTCAAAATATACAACTTTTTCAAAATTTACAACATTTTCAAAATTTACTTGACTTTGTCAAAATTTATAATTTTTTCAAAATTTACAACTTTGTCAAAATTTACAGCTTTTTCAAACAATGAAAGCTTCTGTTAGCTTTGAGAATTTAAAATTCTCTACTAACAGTGCCAATCACATGAAGGTGGAAACTTTTTTGGCACCACTAACCTAAACATAAAAGTGTTAGTCAAAGAAATTTAAGTTTCAAATCAAAACCATATACTATCTATATATACAAAATACACCAATTTAAAATAAAATATATTCAAACTTAAATCTAGATCTTTAAACTAACATATATATATATATATATATATATATATATATATATATATATATCAAAGAAAGTATATATACCAGACATGAGCATTGTAAATTCATTCCAATGAACCATCAGGATCAGATCTACTCTGAATAGCATACAATATTGCTTCATGATCTGACTCTTGAACCTTCCAAAGAATCTTGTTATTAGGCCTTCCTCGATATCTATACAGTTGAATATTTGTTGCTAGAACTAGATGCGAATATAAGAGTATTTTATTGTGTGTCTCAAAGTCTTCAAACACCCAAACAGAGGAGTTTTTTAATGGATACCATCGAAGCCAAGTTCCAGTAACTACCACTGACCCTGTAGGATACTCAGTATCTTCACCATCTATAATAAGAGACTTCTTTCTTTCCTCAATGCAATGACATAAGAAATAGTTTGTTCCTTCTTCGTTGTCTTCTGTTGAAATTACTGTAAACACGTCCTACAAAAAAACAAAGGTTGAACAACTCAAATTTAAATTACATATTAAAATTTCAATGGACATAACTCAATACAAAAATTAAATAAAGAACCATAAATACCTTGTTGCACCAAAATAAGAATTTCGTCAAAGTCCTTGGATGTTGCAACTTCATTTGTAGAAACAAGTCGTAATGCTTGTGGAGGTTGATAACTAGGAAGCGGAGTTAGAGGCATACAAATCCATCCATCCACCCATTCTTGTGAATCACACTCAGCAGTGACAAATTTGATACAAGATGCACAAAAATATGTCAAATTTCTTGTCCATACGGCCCACAAAGTAGTGTCTGAGCTACAAAATGAGTGCATATCACTGGACCCAGTGAGTGTCATACAATCCTCGTAGTTAGCAATTTGTTGTTCATCTATCAACCAAAAATATCTGTAAAATGTGGAATTTTCTTGAGAACCTCGGGCCATGTTGTCAATAAACCATTCCACTATGCTCTTTGCATCTTTTAATTTAGCACCATCTTTGTACTTCAACTCTTCTCTTGCAAGAGCTCTTTTCACACATGCCCCTGCACTGTCATGCTCTCCTTTTCCATGTCCAACCTTAGTGAAAATCCAAATATATTTCACACCCATCTTGACGTGCATTCTGCTCATCCAATAAAACATTCGTGCATTCTTAAACTGAGACGTGTAATTATCTAATCATATATAATGTTGTTTGAAGTGGATGTCCCTATCAGACAAGTTTCCATAAAATAACTGGAAAAACCCTTGCATAAATTCAGTAGAATGAGTACGATCATCACTGATATAAAATTGGTACTCTCTTAAAAAAATTGATCATCCTCTGTACTGTCAGGAGAATGTAGAAATGCTATATACACAAAAAATGGCAACTTGTAATGAGTTCTAATATTGCGATTGAACCTCCATTTGTGGTTGCAATGTGTAATTCTCTGCAAAATTGACCACTGAAACAATAGTACCAATAGGAAATGTGTCTTTGCATAGCTTGAAATTTTCATCCAACCATTGAGCTTTATGTGTATGCCTAGCATACTCATAAACAATTTCATCCTTAAATTTTTTCAAAAATTAGAAAATAGGCATTTGCTCTGTAACTAGCTCACACTGTTTAGACTCTTTTCCATCTTTCAACTGGTATGCAACTGATTTATATTTATCAAACTCAACTAAATTATGTCCTATTGTACCTTTAATTTTCTCATAAATGTAACTTTCCAATTTAGGTAATCCGCCGCATGTACTACAACTTCCATCTAAACAATCCTAACTATAAAAAAATTGTCTAACTTCTTTTTCACAAAATATAGTAGGAATGAAATCCCTGGAAGATATTGGTGGAACTTGAACACCACATTCCGATAACATAGTTTCAGAATAAAAATTAGAACGAATACGTAAAAATTTAGCAAAATGAATCGCAAATTCAACATGTTGCCTACAACAACAAGTGGTGTGAGCGTTGTTGATTTTCACATAGAATGGTTTCAACATTTCAAAAAAAAATTGACTAATTTTAATTTCTAGATTCCCTTATTCAAACTTATAGAAAAATTGAGTTTGAGTCATATCTAAGAAATGCTTTGGATGTGGTTCACGATTAGTAGAACCAAATCTCCGTTTTATAACATCTCTTGTATTAGGTGAAACTCTAGTGTTATCATGCCAAAATTTAATAACAACTTCTCTTATAGCATCAGAATTATTTTTGCCCTTACACGGTGCTCTAGCAGAAAATGCCCAAAAATCGGTGTTATTGAGTGATTGAAGGATATTACGTCTTTCAATTACTTTCATTAGAGTTTTTTGATTAACTTGCAACATTCAACTTGTTTGCGTAATCAAACGTTGTTTTTTTATTGATTCACTTACAACACTAGTAGTAAGTACATGACGCACAATATTACTATCCCTAGTGCGTCTCTTGACACCAATAGTGTGATATGCATCATGAAGGTTTTCAACACTTGTAGAGGTTTAACCATGTATATTAGATGTTGTCAATCCTAAGGTGTTTAATGTAGGTCTCATTTTAATCAATTTCATCAAACAAACTAACAACTGACATTTTTGGGAATCATTTAAAATTTCAAAATGATTATCCCAAATTTTAGTGTCTTTTCTTCTGATTTTTCGTTTAGAAAGTTTGTCAGACATTGGTTTCAAAATATTTTCATCAATTTCAATTAAAAAATTAGGTTTTTTACGTAAAATCCTAGGAGGTGTTTTTGTCAAATTTTGCCTATCTACAGTTTCAACATGAATTTCCTTATTCACATTTTCATTGTCTCCTTCAATTTCTACATTTTCTACATCATGAGTATTTAATTCTTCTTCAACATTGACAGTAAAAGCATCTTCATCACGAGTATTTAATTCAACTTCAACATTGGCAGTAAAAACATTACTTGGTTCTTCATTGCTTACAATAGTTGGGGTTGAAGATGAACCTCTTCTTGATTCACGAAGTTTCCGCATTCACTCAACATTTTGAATTTTGTTGGCTTCTAATTCATTTGGTGTTTTTTACTTAATGACTTCATTTTTTTACTTCGTTTCTTGTCTCCCATGATGTTTTGCTTCCGGTGATAAGAAAAATGTGCAGAATAAGATAGAATTTCACAGTAATTCGTATGGTAAGGTCAGAGAGTAAAAATCACATAGTAATTCAGACATTGGGATGTGTGTAAATATTATTTATGAACCACGAGTGTGCTTTATAAACCGTGATCGCGGTTTATAAAGCACGCTCACGGTTTGTGTTAAAAAAAACCATGATCGCACTTTATAAACCGCGATTGCGGATCTATCTACCGAACCTAAGCCTCGGGAAATCTTTGTTTTTCCCCAACCAAAGCTATGGAAGGTCATTATGAAGTGTAAAAGGTCAAAAAACCTCAAATCTGCTCTTCCAAAAACTTGAACCATGCTAAAAAACTGAAAACATTTCACAAAAATGGTGCTATCGCGTAGGAGAGACTGTTAGCTTCGTAGAAATATTGATTTTAAAGTGAATAGAATAAGATAAATATCATTTTATAATTTTTTTACTAATAATAGGTCTTTAAGATATTTTTTTCCGTGAATGTTCATGTCTACGTTTAAGACTGTAACTTTTGTTTCACTTATCAAAATGTGATAAAACTTATACCATCCCAAGCGTGGAAAAATTCTATACACATTAAAAAAATAAAGTATTTGATTTCAATATTTTTTGATATAGTTATGGCAAGCAAACGGAAAGCGCTCTGTTTTCTAAATATTTTCAGACCACTTTCACGGAAAAAATCATTAAAAAAAAATATTACTCAAAAAAATACAAAATAAAATCCATCCCAAGATAGACAACTACATCTAACGTTTCACCAAAGGGAAAAAAATTAACAAGATTTGGTCATCCAAAATGCGGGCAAACAGACTACAATCTAATAAGTTTTAAAAAAAAACTAAGTCATATAATTTTAAGTGTTTAATATAGCTAAACTTGTCCGTTTTTAAAAAAATTAGTATTTTAGAAACTAGATTCCGAATGCTACGATTCATATATATATAAATTTTTCTAATTTTGAGTGCGCGTATAGCTAATAATCCCTACAAGTTGAGATTTTGTTGTTTTTTGCAATATGATGTCCATGGATGACCCTAAATTTGTCCATCAACTTCCTGCACTTACCCATTACAAGCTTTTTACTATTTTGCTCTGTTATTTATTTTAGGTGCCACTAAAACAAAATAAAATGTTGTTACCTTCACCACACAAATAAAATTAAAGGGGGCTGAAGTTAAACACCTACTAGTAGGAATCACAAGCTTTAAGCCCTCATATGACCATACCATATGACCAAGGGTTAAGGATTTACCATGAAAGGAACGATAACCAGATCGCACCAAGCCAAGAACACAGATGCTAATCAAACACCATGATCTATAAGATGAAAGCAATTCGCCAGAATAACTTTACATAAAACCTTTGCAAACAAATGAAAAACAATATCATGTATTATTATGCAACTCAATGCAATACATTGAGAATGGGCCTTGCTTAAATAGACAAGGAATAACAATCTAAGAACCAATCAAGGTTGTAGATCAAGCCATAAATCAAAGAAATAACTAGTCATCGAAGAACTAGTCAAGACAATAGATTTAGAAGAGAACTAGACAACAAAGATCTAGTCAATACCATAGATTAAGGAAAGAACTATACCTAACAACTAGATAATATCTCCTAATATATAAATAAGATAAAAGAAATATCCACACACATAAGTGGGTGAGGATAAATACAATAAAGGTAAATAAAGTACCTAGGTGAACATGAGCTAAGGTAAATACCTACTCTAACAAAAAATTCTATAATGCAAGTTATATTACATGCCTTAATGGACCCGACTAAAAAGTGACCTCTTCCTTTTTATAAAATGGAAAACAAAATAGACAACTATATAAAATCACAAGCTAATTAAAGTATTCATTGAAATTTTTGAAGTACCGAATATATCTCAATCATATATTCAGTTAACTCCAAAAAAAACTATAAAATCTAAAATTTTCTCCTTTGAAGAGAGCGTGATCATAAAACTACTTTATAAAAGTAAATGTTGATTCTAAATAGTTTACAAAAGACGAATAGTTTATTTTCAGAAAATTTCGAGTTGCAACATAAATTATATTTTGTGTTAATATTATGATATAAAATGGGAATGACTGGGATAAGGTCATGGCCTAACCCAAATAATTATTATTAGTAATTTTTATTTTATTAAATTTTCATTTTTTAATATTGCATGGTGAGAAGGATAATATTAACTTTCTTCGGCTTTTAAAAAAAAGCTAATTGCATGGCTTTGCATGTTGAGTGAATATTCTTAAGTTTTTCATTTTTTTGAAACCTGTAAAATGGTTTAAGATTACCCATGCAAAAGGATTCACAACATTGTAATTTAGAGAGGATTGCAAATATCTCTTTTATAAGATTGCAAAACTGCTATACAGAAATTGTTTTCGGAATGGAGAGTAAAAACCATGAACAAGGAGGATTTAAGGTCACAAATTCTCACCCTAAAGACTTATCAAAAATTGAGGATAGTGATATTTTCTAATTTTAACGTAATTTTTCAATTTTTGTTTATTACATTTAACCTAAACATCACATATGTTTACAAAACTAACATGATAAAATTATGGATGTGCAGGCGGTATAGATGAGAGAGTAATGACATCCCCCTTGGATTGGGAGAGTTCCCTGGAATCCCTGTGGAGAGTGGTGAATGAACATGGTGAGCAGTTGGAGGAGTTAGCTACATTAATGATAGAGATAGAGGAAAGGATTGCTAAGCCATGAGGAAAGCGGAGAAAGAGAGGATTTTGCAGATGGAGGAGTTAGTGACGTATGTGGAGGACTATCTTGCGCAACTGAGAGCCTTTTCAGCACAGATGAACCGTTTGGCAAGACAGAGGTAGACAGTGTGTAACATAAAAAATTTTGTGTAGGAGGTGTAAGGGAATGGCTCATAGGTTGATTTCCTGTGTTGGAGAGGTTTTCTGGTATAGGTTTTTTAACCTTAAGTTTTTTGGTATATGTTTTTGGTGGGATTTTAAGAAAGATGTATTTTAATGGTAATTTTTGGAAAGATTTTCCAAAGCCTGGGTGTTTACAGCCTGATACAACTTTTCCTGGCATTTGTTAGAAATGAATTCATAATTTTCATGTGTTTTATTTAATAATAATAATAAAAAAGAGGTTGAATAGTTTTCTTTTGCCTTTAGTCCATCGAAATCGTTGTATAAAGTTGTTGTGTGTTTTATTACATAATAAAACCTTTAATTATTCCTAGATCGTTCTCTATATTATTTGATAATAAATACAGACAAATATAATAAATATATTTAAAATATTTATGCCGAAGGCATTCCCCCTATGGTAGAAGACCTCCCGACATTTTTGCAGTGATGCTAAATTTGACGTCTTGACAGCCGTTTGGACGTTTTTCCAATGTGATTACATTTGACGGCCTTTTACCTATTTTTTATGATTTGTAATGATATTTCATCTGATTCATCCACTTCCTGCTACGATTTTTCTAACACATATGGATTTCGCACCCACATTCACACTGATTTTAGCGTGCCACTTCACTCTACTCCTGTTCCGTTCCCTTTTCCTGTTTATGTGTCTACTTTTCATAGGATCTTAGGCGAGGAGGAGGAGAACGAGGCTTCTGGCACTATTTGTGTTTGACATTGGGAATACTGGCTGGTCAGTTACATTCATTTTTTTACTGCATTTCTTACATTTTGTTCGCTATGGGGATTTTGAAATAAAATGAACAGATGCCTCTGGAAATGCAGTTTTGTTTTTGTCTAGACAGTATTTTGAATGATTGATTTTGTGCTTCACTTTGGGTTAAGAAATTCCTCCAATTCGAAATGTGTTTGTTTCCATTTTTAGTGCATATTGCACAGCAGAGTACACAGGGTTTGGAAAACTTGGGTATTGATGTACTTGAGAGGCGCAACATCAACCCAGAAGGATACTTGTATTGGCTAGGAGATACAACATTAATTGGATTTTTAGTGGTCTTCAATATTTTATTGACAATGGCCCTTGCATATCTAAACCTTAAGTTTTCTCCAACCTTAATGCACTCATTAAACATCACCTTCATTCATTTGCAAAAAATGTGCCCTTTTGCATGCTGAGAATAGTCTTAATCCTGAGAAGCTCTCGGGAAGCCACAAGTTAGCATATCAGAAGAAAATCTGGGGGACCAACAATGCATTGAGTCCAAAATTATCTCAAAGGATCAAGATCCCCAACTCCTTCCATCGACATCTAAAAGAGGGTCCTTTCAAATTGTGTCCTCCAAAGATGGAAAAGATACAGGTAAACTATTTTTTCTCACTCTTTGGATGTACATGTTATTCCCTGTAAACTCTTAGAGTAAAGGATTCAACTAATATGGAGCCAGCAACTGATGTTTTTCCAATTTTTCATTCCCCTCTTTCCAGTGCCCATTAAAGGCACCTTACCAATCAAATGGGCACTGCACATTTTGAAGCGGAACATGAATACATGAATACTTCCATACATATGTAGATGAAGCCTACAATTTGTTTATACAAATGGAGGAATTTGGTCCTTTTCTGAATGAAGTGACATTTAATGCAATTATTGATGGACACAATTGCATTTTACACAAGACACATGCATCCTCACCAAGCATTGACACTGTTTCACCAAATGCAACCAACAAGGTTTGAACTTGATTAGTTCACCTTTTCTGCCAAAATAGGTGATCTGAAACAGGGTATAGATATCCACAAAAGTACAGTGGAGAAGGGATTTTTGTCAGATGTTACAGTTGTGAGTGCCCTGGTAGATATGTATGCAAAATGTGGAAGTATACAGGCACGTGAAATAATTGAAAAAATGCCTGAAAGAAATGTAGTCACATGGACCGCAATGACTGTAAGTTACACACACAATGGGTTTGTTGAAAAGGCATTCAAAACTTTTAAACAAATGCAATTGGTAGGAATTAAGCCAAATTCCACTACCTTTTCTAGTATCATCCCAGTGTGTGCCAAAATGGGTTTTGTAGAACATGGCATGGACATCCATCAAAAAATAATTGAAAGGGGTTTCTTGTCAAATGTTGCATTTTCAAGTTCCTTGGTAGATATGTATGCAAAATGTGGAAGCATTAACAAGGCACGTCAATTGTTTGACAAAATGTCTCAAAGAGATGTGATTTCATGTACTGCAATGATTGCAGGATATGTACAAAATGGGTTTGTTGAAGAGGCTTTGAAAACATTTAAATGAATGCAATCGATAGGTTTCAAGCCAAGCTCCATAACTTTTGTCAACATCCTCCTTGTCTGTGCTAAAATAGGAGTTGTAGAACAAGCTATGGGCATCCATCAAAGCCTAATGAAAAGTGGTTTTCTATCAAATATTATAGTTTAAAATGCCCTGATAGAAATGTATGCAAAATGTGGAAGCATACATGATGCACATGAAGTGTTCAATAAAATGTGTCAAAGAGATGTGGTCTCATGGAATGCGATGATTGCAGGATATGTAAAAAATGGGATTTTTGAAAAGTTTGTTGAAGATTTTAAGTAAATGTAATTATCAACTATAAATCCATACTCCACAACCTTTGTCAGCATCCTCCTAGCCTGTGCCAAAATGGGAGCTTTAGAACAAGGTACAAACATCCATCACAACATAATTGATGACTTCAGACACTCTTGCAGCATTTGAAAAGAGTGAAAACAAGTCCCCACTGCTTCCTGAGAGCCACCATGATCTACAAAATTCTGATTGCAAGGATGCTTTATTTTTAGGAGCAGTATTCAATCTGTGAACAACCATTGTGGTGTATTGCATCTGGGTTTAAATTTGATCAAGTTTTTATGAATGTATTTCCTTTGGGTTGTGAGCTGAAAAAGTGGTTGTTGTTGCTCTGTTCTTCCTTGAATTAAAACTCAAGGAAGAAATTCTCTAAGCATCCAAAAATACATGCCCTCAATTTCACATCCACAAAATTTATGAAACATTGTGCAAATTCTTGGGGAAATCAAATAACATATACCGTTCGACGTTCACATTGCATTGTGTACATGTGATTGCTAGTAATAGGTTTATTTTAAATTGTAATTGTAACTAGCAATTATACTGAATGGCTGTAATGAAATCACAAAACAAATAATCAATTTTCTTATGCATAGAAGAATATGAGAGCAAGTGTATGATGGAAATGTAACCTTAATGTAGCAATCCAAAGATATAGAAATGATTGCAATGCAACATTGTGTTGAAAAGGAGGGAAGACCAATTATTGAATTCAGAGAAAGAAGCAATTACTGAAGCACATAAAAAAGATAAATTTCTATTATTTGAAGGTAAAAAGAGGAAGCAATGGATCAGAGACATTTTTTTTTGAGATGCACATAAGGGGTTTAGAGTGAGGAGCTGATTGCTCCTATTTTTCTAGAGGTGGCAGGATGCCTCACAAGACATTTTGGACTACCTTTGCAATGATGAATTTTATGATATATGTAGGTGGTTGTGGTTGTAGACTCTTGAGACGCCTATGAATGTAAGGCACATGTGGTTCTTTATCTCAAAATTCAATATTCCACATATCTTTATAACAAGGATTGACATAGTAGAGTGCGATAAAAAGCATGTCTTTAAAAGATAAACATGAAAGGTATGATTATCATAAGAGAAGGTGAATGGGATGAAAACACTATAATCAGCCATAGGTTTTGTTTGACCATTTTCATCATCGCCCAAAAAGTTGAGATAAGAAAAAAACATTAACATGAAGCCATTATAATCACTTATAGGTTTGGTTTTATCTATTTTGGATGAGGCCTTCTCAAAGAGAATCATGGGGGAGATGCAGTGAGATCTCTCTTCTGTGAGGCCTAGAGATTGGCTAGGAAAGGAAAGGCAAGATGGAATATTATTCAAAGTGAGATCTCAAAAGAGATAAGGATGGTGCACATAAGTAATCTCTTATGTGATAATTAAAGATTTAGAGGAAGGAGGTGGTGGGAAGTTCTCTCCCTCGTGACACCTCATTAGCAACCTCCAAAATAAAATTGGGTGACATAGTTTTCACCATGGTGAGACCTCAAAACTGAGAGAAATAATAAAGGAGCGGAGATGTTTTTTCCCATGTGATACCTTCTTGTGAAGGGAATTGGAGTTTTCTTTCCTCTTCTCCACTAAATAAGGTATCATATTTGTCACCTATTACAAATCAACCATTCAATATATTATGTACTTCCACTTGGATAGCTGTTGATCCTTGGATTTGAACACAAATTTTATTTAACTTAAAATATTCTTAATAAAATATACACTATATACATTGGAATGTAGAAACGTTAACTCCTGACACACAATCAATAAAAAAAATGACTATTACAGAAGCCAAAATCTAAGAGCAATAATTACAGTATTGAATGTTCAACATTTCTAAAAGATTTAGAAGGAAAAATGTGTGTACAATGAAGATACACCCAAAGGTGAATGGTGGAGATGCCAAGAACATTCCATTAGCCACATCAGTGTCTTGGGTGAGAGAGGTGGGCTCATTACATGAGGGGAACAAATGGATGTAATCATAAAATCTCTGTCAACACCCCTTATAGATAGGGAAGCTTGCAAATTTCCATATTTTTTAACCTTTCCATAAGTGGTCTTGTAAATTTAAATGATATTAAAAATTTTCTTTCATGGCTTCCTATATTAAAATAAAAATAAATAATCAAATCGCCTCATAAATTTGAGCTAGTAAGGTAGACATTGTTGCAGGATCTAGTGGTGGAAAATCCAAGTTAAAGAAAAAAGAACACACTCTTAACATCGATGGTGATGTAATGTGAGTTGCAATCGCAACATGGGATCTAGCCTACTTGGAAGATATGTGATAGTGCAACCTCAGAACATCGACAATATCATTCTTGACTATTTTGATGCGGTGGTCGACATGGGTAGGGTAAGGATATTAATGAAAGTTATCTATTCTAAAAATGATAAGAAAAATAGAGGAACACTATCTCACAAGGAAATTAAAGGACCTTAACCAAATCCATGGGATGCCTATGAATGGGCTCACCAACATTCCCACCGAAAATGATACATGCCTTCACAATGCACATGCCTAGTAGAGGACTCAAGACAATCGAAATGTTTTACCTAATTCTAAATTTGATATCTATGTTGGCTACATAGGGACTATGATGACCCGTGCCTAAGGTGGAAAGACTTAGGGCATTGACTATGACGTCTACATTCTCTATACCCCTCAAAGGATTTGTAGAGTCTCTTTCATCACTACTTGTACATAGGAAGCTTACATATATATGATTTTATCACACTTTTGTATTTTCCTACCATTCCCTTCATCTCATCTTCAACATTTAGCTTATCCTCTCATTAAGAGAAAACAAAGTGTCAACAAAATTAATCAACACTGTCATTAGAGTTGTGGATGTCCAAGCCCTTGAGTGAGTGCTCTTGCATGAATGAGAGTCAGGTCAATCTACTCCCTTGACTCAATCAATAACATTCCCATAGGAAAGCATAACCAAACAATCAACAACTAAAAATCAAGAGACATAACTAATCATATATTAAAATGGTCCCCAATTTCAACATTCATGTGTTTAAGAAAAAAACTATCTCTACCATTTTCCACATTACACCACTTACCACTGATGTTTTTTCACATGAAACTATGAAAAGGATATCCAATTGTGTGTTGGTAAATTTAAGGTTCAACCTTGTGAAGAATATTTTTCATTTCGAGCACCTTATTTGCAATCTTTTGTCAACAAGGAAGTGGCTTAGCAAAAGTTTCTTTCCAATAACTTTTACTCAAAATACAAAACACAAAGGTGTTTTTGATGCGACCCATAGAATATGTGTTGAAATTTATTCTTAATATACCATGTTTTCATTAGTGTTCACTTTTTTTTAACATTGGAGTTGAACATGTTTGCTTGACATGAAATCATTTGCTAAGTGAGCTTAGGACATCATAAATAATCATTTTCATAATTGCAAAAGAATACTCAAAGCAAAAATAATATTTTTTATTTTCTTCAAAAGATGAAATTATTTATGTGTGGATGGATAGGATGGCATGTCCATGGTTAAAAGGGTTAGTTATTTCCAATGTAGTAGAACAATGCCACATTTTAATATTCTAACCTTGATGGGTTGGTTTAGTTTTATTTTTAAAAATATTTTTGACAAGGGACAAATTTGGGAAGATATTTTGAAATATATATAGAAGGTTGATTAAATTATTTTCTATACGAAAAGAAAACAAGGGGAGAATCTTTCAGGGGTGGATATGATACAATAAATTGAGTATTGAGAAAAATGAGTCCACTTAAAATAATAGTATGGAGCTTAAAAATAATTTATTGTGTCTTTTTAGGCAATAGGGAGGGGTCTCTCAGTCAATGTTGTTAACTTGTCTATCCTAGGAAATTGACACCTTTCCCTATCCCTACACAAATGAAAGGAACAATTTTTTTTGAGAAAATATGAGAAAAAATTGGATAGATATTTTTATTTTATTTTTATGGTATTAAGGTTTTTCATTGGATGTAATTTATTTGTTAGATAAGACAAAGACATGAATGGAAAGTTGAAAAGAAAAATGAGGGATTTAAATACCTCCATGCATGGATCAAATTTGAAGTCATTAAAGCCCTTCAATCATTTTTCAGTGTATCAAAAAAGTGTGACTAAATATTTACACTTCAAAAGAAAATTAAATTTTTAATTACATATCGATACTAAAAGGCAATCAAATATGTTAAATATTCATTAGAAAGGCCAACCAGAAAATCACCCATCTTATTTTGGGTATGTATTTTGTACACATTGCATAAGCTCATATTTATGAGTTGAATCAAGTATTGATGATTTTTCAAGTGAATCAAGTATTAATAAATATTTGTGAGTGAATCAAGTATTGCTTAATATAGGAATCAATTTGATGTATTAAAATTTAATGGACTATAAATTTAATATGTTTCCCAATTTGATATGCATTGGCATCCCTGCATAGATTGGGTTTGCATATACTTTTTTGTTGAATATATGGTGCAGTTTAAAGGAAATAATAGGATTGGAGGTTAGATGCAAGAGATTTTTGAGCCCAAAATTTCCCAAGAGGATAGTGAATTCAAAGGTTGGGTGTTAACAGGTATGGCTTAGTTTATATTTAAGCATGTTGGGAGAAACAAGAGTAGGAGCAGCCAAACTCATTCTCAATCATCTTGGTCTCTCCTTGCAAAAATGTTATAAGATCTAATATGTTCTTGGTGGTATTTTGTTTCCAATCTTCACTTTTTTAAAGCAACAAATAATGTCTTATTTTGACTAAATATTTTCGGTAAAATTGAAAATATTTCCCAATTTTTCCAAAAAAGAGCCTTCTAGCTATATTAAGGACCATGAAATTCTAAAATGTTTGATGCTTAATGATGGGTAAAACTATATAACAAATTTTAGGATTGATGTTTTGGGTCAACAAATTATGTGTCATCTTTTTTTTTAATTACAATGATTTGGATAAAAAATGTGCTAGATAAAACTATGTTCAAGGCATGTGATCAATGTGGAGAAGATAAAATGTGGAAAGATTCATTCACCCATTTAATGAAACTATGGAAAATAGTAATCAAATTTCAACAAGTACATAGGGATGTGAATAAATATTTGCTAAGTTAAACTGTGTAAAAGACATTAAATAGTCTAGATGTTGTTTAGATTAATTAGATGCATTAATATTTTTTCTTAATATACACCTTAAACATTGTATATATTCGAATTGAATGGGGTTTTTGAATATGTGAAAATAATGAAATCTTAGATACCTCTTCCATTAAGTGAAGCTAGATTATTTAATTTAAATACCTTTAAGGCTTTTCATTATATGTTATATATTTAATAACTTTGATTTTTTTTCATATTTATTTTATATAAATTAATCAAATATATATTGATTTAGGTAATTGACATTTTATTTTTTCAATTGAATTTAAGTAATGTAATTTTTAATTTGTCGTTTATGAAGGGTCAAGCTTAACCTAACCCTTTATATTAAAATACGAGAAGCCCTTCAAATTTGATCAATGTGTTCATGTCCCACACCTATTCTATAGCTCAGATTGTTTCAAACCAAAGAATATATGCTATATGTGGTCCAATATATTATCTCGGTCTCATTCACATTATTCACATGTGTAATTTACACTCAGGAAAAATTTTAGTGGTGAATTTTCGTAAACTCACAAAAATTGAGGATTATGGAAATTCGAAATGGCGAATATTTTGTTGTTCAGAGCCGAATTATTCACCGAAAAATCTGGCCGACATGTCCCTTATACTATTCCTTTCGCCTAGATTTTACACATATATAAGAGGTTATGAATGTAATTCGCCACCATTTCGAATCATATCATGTGCATATTCACCGAAGTAAGCATATCAGCTACCAACACTGAAGTCTGAAATCTGAGCCGTCCAACCGTAAGATGTCCAACTTTGAGAGTCTGAGCCATCTAGCCTTGATCCAACATACTCTACAATCTGAAACATCCAACTCTATTCTATCCAACCTGAGCCATCCAACCCCCTAGCCATCCAACCCCTAGCCATCCAACCCCTATCCGTCCAACCCCTATCGTCCAACCCTTAGCTGTCCAACCCCTATTCATCCAACCCCTAACCGTCCGACCTATAGTCATCCAACCCTTAGCCATCCAACCCTTTACCATCCATTCTCAGAGCCTTAGAACATAAAAGCCACTCGTAAGGCCCTAAGCAGTAAGTAGTCATGGATATTAGAAATCAGGGTAAAAAGATTACAAATTCAGTCAGTTCAAAAAAGGGTGCCAATACTTTGCTTGGCTATTTTGGAAAATCACAAAAGACAAAGTCAGTTTCTGCTTCAGCTGAAAATATCAGTATGTGGCAAGTGTTATTTACTGGTTATTTTATCTAGCAGAATTTAATAATTATGTTTATAATATTGTTCTTGGAACTCTTTGACATTTGTACTCTGTAAAAATTTAACTATAGATAAGATTAATACTATATAAGTAACAATTTTATAAAATTATTTGCAGAATTTTCAGAAATTCCTTCACAGAATAATCAATTTATAGATATTGATGATCCAATATATGTTGAGGAAAACATTCCTTCCCTTGATGAAATAGAAGTACAGGAAAATTCATCGAACTCCCAGGATACACCAGCAGAGGAAGCTTCTACTCCAAGGTCTATTTATAGGAAGAGGAGACATGAGATTCAAAATATGCTTAGCCTAGATGCAGAAGTTGAATCCCAAGGAAAAAAAAGAAAATATGTTAGAAGAAAGATGGCAAACTGGACAATTGGAAGGAAATTCTAGTTCAAATGGGCTGCAAAATATCCTTTTATTGAACCTGTGCACACTGAAAATTGTAATGATGTTCCAACACAATGTTGATGCAAAATATGTGGTTGGAAATAGGGGAAGGATCACATGATGCAGCTCAAACTAGACATCAATTGAAAAACACTGTGGGAAAATATACATTTCCCAAAAGCTGAAGGATGGCAGCATAGTCAGAACACATAAATGGAAAGATGCAAAAGATTGTCTACATGTCAAATACGCAGAAGAGTATGAAAAGGAACAAAAATGTATCAAATATGTAAATGAAAAAGGTGGGACCATAGTAGCAAAATTGAGCAAAGCTATGGAGGCAGAAATGCAAGCAAAGGGTATTCAATTTGCAACCATATTTCATATAATGAAAAGGGGAAGACCGATGTCATATTTTGGAGAAAATAGAATGTTGTATCAAGTTATTGGTTTAAAGAACGTTCCACAATCTCATTGGTCAGATACCAGCAGCTGGGAGATCACAAAATGTCTATCTCTGGTAGAGAAGGAGGATCTGAAACTGTGTGTTCAAAAGGAAAAGTATATTTCCATTTCTTTAGATGAGGTTACCACAGTCGATAATACTTCCTGGATATGTATTCATGTTTACACATTTACTAATGAAACGAGGACTCCACACCTCTTGGCAATTCATAAAATGATAGAGAATTGTAATTATGAGAATATTTATAAATTGGTGGTATCAAATCTGAAGGATATCACCGGAATGGATGACTTTTCCATTGCAACAAAATTAGTTTGTGTCGGAACCGATGGTGCAGCTGTAATGGAGGGAGCAAAAAATGGTCTATGTGTTAGACTTTAGACAACTATTGCTCTGTATATGGTTGTTGTCCACTGCATGGCTCATAGAATGAATCTCGCATACAAAATTGTGAGCACATTTGAAAATGTAGCTAAAGTGGAGGAATTGATACGTGATCTCCATGCCTATTATTCTTGCAGTCCTAAGAGATTTTTAGAATTTCAAAATTTTTTCTATTGGACTAACAGAGGGAAAAAAATTCTCAAAGATGTAGATACGAGATGGATATCTATGTACGAACTTGCCTGTAGAATATATGATGAATATCCTTCACTGACAGGATTTATGTTTAAATACCTACAGGGATGTAGATAAAGCTAAAGATCTATTGTGCCGTCTAACTGACATAGAAAATTTACTCACACTTTGCGGTATTTTACCCATGTTGAGGGAGCTTAATATTTTAACGAAGCATACTCAAGATCGGTCTTTCTACATTACAGACTTTATAAGACTCAGAAGACCTGTTTGCTGGAGTCTAGAAAGTTTATATATTTCTGATGGGAGTTTTCAGGGTGCTGCTTTTGAAAACTAGAATGCATTGACAGATTTGAAAAATTCTAGGTGCTTCTTAAAGTACAATATAAATGATCATCTGTGTATAACAACACATGGAAAAGAGATTCCACTTCATACGTACCAAAAAAGAATTGATATGGCTAACTCAGAAATAGAAGAAGTAAAAGTGACACGAAATTTATATGATTCAGTATTAATCGAAACTAGGAATAAGTTGAGAAAGATATCTGAATTGTTAGCTAAAGAGATCCAGGAAAGATTCAAAAATGATAAAATACTTGAAGCAATGGGAGTTGTAAATCCGAAGTTCTAGAATTTATCTGGCGGAAAACCTTATACATCTATCAGTCCTTTATTTGTCAAAAACATGGGTGATCTTACTGATCATTTCTGTAAGACTATAGAGGTAAATGGAGTTTCAGTAGAAGGAATTTTGGAAAGAAAACTACTTAGTTCACAGTCAATGGATTTTGCTAATACAATGATATGACAAGTTCAGCTTCTACAAAACCCACAGGATTACAGTGCCATGAAAAGGATTTGGAAGGATATCTGTTCTAGTAGTATTCTAAGTGAAGATTTGAGCGAGTATATTAAGTTGTATGAGCTCTGTCAAACAATGATTCTGGTTCTGTGGAAGATGAGAGGGTTTTCAGTGCACTATCCTTTTTAAAGTCAAAAGTTTGAAACAGATTGGATAGGAATCAAGAAATTTGTCTTAGATTGTATGTATCGAGTTACTCAGTGGAGTCTTTTCCTTATGATAGAGAAATGACATTGTGGAATTCACTAGTAGATAGAAGAGGAGTAAGTAGTATTCTTCCTGAACCAGGGGATCGAGACACATCCACAAATCATGCTACAGTTGATTTCCAAGACACAAATAAAAATGTTGCTCCATGACTCTAGGACTCGAATTCACATAGATTTCATTTCTTCTATACATTATTGAGACTACTTATGTACTTCATTCAATGATTACAACTTTCAATAAATGCAATATTATATTTGTCATTATTTGATCCTTCGTCATTGCAACAATGTCATTATTTGTTTCAATTATGCCATTTTTTTTTAATGTTTTCTTTTCAAATTCAGACTGAAATAAGAACACATTTGTCTTTTATATCTGTTAATTTATTTATTTTACATCTGCAAGAATTCAGAAACGTAATGAAACAAAATAGTGTAAATTTAAGCAACATTTACGTAAACAATAGAAAAGAAACATAGTTTGTATTAATATATAGTAACATTATACAATTCTAACTTCCAAAGTTCATATGAAATTGATTTCTCATGTGGCGGAATTACTTTATGAAAAATTACAAATTCATAAAGCATTGTCGGCCAATACAATTCAAAAAAGGGGTTGTTATAACATCTCAAAGCTTCTTTATGTCATATAAGACATTACGAGGTCATCCTCTTTTCTTCCTATGATTCAAAATCATAGTTATCCTTATGTCTGCCACATGGAATAAAAACTAAAAAAGGGCTGGCCACTATCTTTTAATTCCTACGCCAGTGTCAGAATTGTGACAACACACCTGTCACATGGTGAACTTAACTAACTTATCAAATTTTATGATGCAGGTGAAGGTTTTTATTTTTCCTACGTAAGAGATGGAGGAATAACTCCTTATGCCTGAAGATCTCCTGCTACAGTGTTGATATTTTCCAGTATATTCAGCTCCTCCCTTGCTACATCTCCTGCAGAACAAAAGTGTTGCATCTGCATCTGTCTTTTCCTTCAGTAAGATTTCTAGATCCATATTATGCTCCTTTATTATCCTTCTCAATGTATTATTTTGTTTATTAATAACAATGAGTTTTTCCTTCAACTGTATAAAAGAATTCAGGATTTTGTGGGCATTCTTCAAATGTGCTTCAAAAACAACTGCTTCTTTCTTTAAATTTTCATATTTTGCCTGTAAAATAGAAATATTAAATTTTTAGTCTATCAAATAATATGAAAAAAATATATTGCAGTGTTTATAATATCAGATAATATTTAGTTTTTCATGTAAAAGTAAATAACCACTTACAACAACTTTCTCTTTTTCTGCATTTGCTATTAAAACATTAGTCTTGTCTTTAGACCATTTGTTGTAGTAAGCCTGTGCTTTAGCATTGAGATTTTTCAACCTGTTTAGCATTATGTCTATAATTTCATCATTATAATCATTACTATATGAAATTGTCCCTGATTGAGCTTTGTTTAGCAAAACATCCTGTCATGCGAGTTGGCTCTCTACGGCAGTGAACAATGAATGCCTTTGAGCATGATTATGGTATCTAGTATTTATTTCTTTTATCAAAAATTTTTTCTCTCCTTTCCCAAGACCGCACCAAATCCACATCAGACATTACAACCTCTTGAATTGTTTCCCCCATGCTATCTGATATCATATTTTCTAATATAAAGTGTGTTTTTTCATCATCTGTTTGTGGAGCAGCCCTTGGGGGAGGAGGAGAGTCACTGCTCTGTATTCCATGTACATTTTGTTGTTGAGGCAGAGTAGATTGAATCATGTCGTGGGTGTCAAAATAGTTACTCTTGGCTGCATCCCCACTATCGAATCCTAAATACTCCTCATCAAGGGTGATGTTGTTGAAAAGTTGTGTGGTTGTTACACTTAAAACCCCACCTAGTGACAGCCCAGGAAATTCATTTGTAGCAGGATGAACTATTCCTGCTGACTCTGCAGGAAACCTAATATTCTTTCCTGAAGTCCTCCTTTGTGTTTGTACTTGACGTGTTGGAGGAATTGGTGGCCTCCTTGCAAGCGGAATATGACCTGAAGCCATATTACCTGCATGGAGCAAACAAAAAATTGTTAGAATATAATGGTTGGTGTTTGTAAATGCTAAAAAATTGTAAGGAAACAAAACATGCAAATCAAACTACCGTACAATATACCTCGCATAGACGAAGACACAATCGTGATATTTTGATCTCCAGAGACAAAATGAGTTTGATCTTCATCATCCATCTCAGTAGTTTCTGAATACAATACATGTAGAAAAGATCAGTAGAAATATTAGAATACATAATCTATAGTAATTGTTTGAATTTGTAATTTATATATAAAGATAACTTCATTATTCATACATGTAGTTAAATGTGTTGGTAAACATGTTGTGCATATCGACCCCCTAGGTCACTTTTGACGAGGTCTTACTGGTGTTGATTCTATTGAATCCATGTCAGAATCAAGCAGAGACCTCTGGAGGGGCTTTACCTCTAGCAATTGCCTCCTTATGAGATGTTGCAGCTATAATTTTTCTCTGCAAAATATAATCATACAATTAGTATTTTATTTTAAATATTCAAATTGAAATCGTTATAACAAGTAAACAATAAATGTAACTTTTACCTATTGTTCTTCGAGACTAAGACCAATCATCTTATCATTGATTGCAGTAGGAATCGTATGTTGCGTCAATTCGTAGTACGCTTCATTATAGAAAGAAAGAATAAAATTGCAACAAGAAAATACAATCCTCAATTTATCAGTTTGATTGCCTTTGTGGGCATGGGAGATATCTGATTTTATTCGGTTGGACAAATAACTGCACCAATCGAATTGTTGACCTGCTAGTGTTCGTAATAAATACTAAACTGCCCAATAGGGAATGTCTGCACATCTTCCCTGTAATACAATCCTAGCTTGAAAAAGTGAAGCAACTGCAATAAAGAATTTGTTTGTAATACCTTGTAGAAGAAGGCCTCTTGATGATCGATTAAGAGGAGCTGCAATTACAGAAAGGAAATGTTAGATCCTTTGTGTGGTCAACTAATGTTAGAAAAAAAGCATTTGAAAATAATAAACTTACCATCAACCTGTACATTGTAATGAGACTCCAATTTTTTTTTGTCTTCGTCTGTAAGGACTGCCTTTGTAGTAACTAGCCGCTTATTTTTGAAAGGTAAACCTATTAGACTATGCACGTCCTCGGGTTCAACAGAAAAAGAAATTTGATGACGTTTCAGATGCACGACAAGAATGGAAAATTTTCCATCTTTGTCATTGTAAGAGGCGAGTAGGTAATCAAGGACGGATGTATCAGTGTTGAATTGGGGCATGTTCACAAGCCCAAAAATTTTTGATTTTTCCAACCAATCCTTTGGAGCGTCTTTTAGTTTTAGTAAATCTAAAATTTGTGGGCACATGAGGTTTTTGTATTGAAATTTGGGTGTAGGAATAGATGTGGTACTGACCATTGCTGAAATTAGGGAGAAGTGAAATTTGTGTGTAAAATTAGAGAGCTCAGAGCACTGGAAATTTACGGATAAAAGTGTAAAAATGAACCTTGAAACGTTATTTATAGAGTCCAGGGGTATCATTAATGAGCATTAAATACATTGGTAACAATGCCCAACCCACTCCATCCAAACCCTTGTTCACCCAACCCACCCATCCAACCCACCCGTCCAAACCTTAGCCAACCAAACCTCACTCATCCAACCCACCCGACCAACCATTGCCTGTCTATCCCTTCTCTTCCAACCCCCACCCCGTCCAACCTATATTCTTCCAAAACACCGGTCGCCCAACCACTTCCCTTGCCCAACACTTTCCTGTCCAACCCTTCCCGTCCAACCTTCACATGTCCAATCCACCTGTCCAACCCCCACTCATCCAACCCACCTGTCCAACCCCCCTTTCAACCTCCCGCATGTCTAACCCACCCGTCCAACCCACCCGTCCAAATCATCCGTCCAACCCACCCGTCCAACCCACCCGTCCAACCCCCATCCAACCTACTCGGCCTAAAAAAAGTGAAAAAACAAGGGACCAATGCTCTGTAAAATCGCCTTTGCCACGAAACATTTTTTCAGAAATTTGCCAACAATTCGAAAGTTGTTTTATGAGATTTGCCAATGATTCGAAAGTAATTTTTCAGAGGGGTCTTCTTAAAATGAACCATGTTTACACTTAAAGGGGCCCAAATAAAAAAGGGGAAAATCCAATAGGTTCCAATTTTGAAACCCAATTGCAATGCTTGCTTTTTTTTAGAACTTTTTAGCCCCCTTTTCATTTTAAGCTTGAGAAATTCATGAAAATGGAAAATGCATGAACATTCATTGATAATTGAGCCCATCCAACAATTAGACACATGAGTGTTAGGTGGATTTTTTCTGCCATATTGAAATTTATAGATTAAGAATCCATATTATTTGTTACGTTTAAGGGAAATTTCCCCTCTATTTTACAAGGTGGAATTTTTTACTAATATATACATCAAAGTGTACCACATGATGTTCAAATTTAAGGTATGAAAGAGATTCCTTATTTTCCTAATTCAAGATCTAATGTGCTTACTCTATCTTGAAACAACTAATTTCTTTCCAAATCTAGCCATGAAATTCATGAAGATAAGAATCCGTAAACATATATAAATGGGTTTTTTTTTGAAATTCAACCATTTTGGATGTAAGAGAAGTCCCATAGAGAGATAACACACAAAATGGTGGTGGGAAAAATATAGGCGATGATGATATTAGAAAGTAGAGGTGGTAGTTCATAGTTGTGAAATAAATTTTCTAATGACAATTATACTACCACATGGATAACTTTACTCAGTGGCTCACCATTGTATTTCAATGTAAAATTCAACCACAACCGTCAATCACCCAACACATGTCAGAGTTAGGCACCCTTCACCCAATAGAATATATTAATATGTATAAAAATAAATATTATGATTTCTATAAAAAGTAAATATGATTTCTTTGTTTTATAGAATACCATTATTGTGGGCAACTTGAAGGGCAATACTTCGCTAAAAATTGGTTTGATGGGCATCTAATTTCAATCCAAGAAAGGTTAAATGTAGGTGTCTCAAGGTATCTAAAGGTGTTTTCATGTGTCTCCAATTATCATTTTTCATGGTTCAAATGTTCAAAGTGCATCCACTACCTTCGAAGTTTTTAACAAATGATCGAGATGTCTACCTCCCTAGTTGTGGAACCCCACAGTTCTACATCTTACAATCATATTATTTGAATGATTGATTTGTCTTGTTTATTAAATTCATATTGTTAGTAATGTCGTAACATTCATTGTGTCATATTACACTATGTTTAATATTTACTTACAAAGAAATTTAATGCAAAAATTAAAATACAATTCTTTATTGGTTTTATATTACATAAACAATTTAATAAATACCAATTATTTGTTATTAACTAAAATCATATTACTAATTAAATAACAACTTAACTCAATTTCCACTCTGTCTTAGCATATATTCCTTGCAAAAATTAATAATTGAGTAAAAACTATCAGATAACATTTCAAAATTCAAAATCGGATAAGTTTAGAGGGAAATGAGTTTTAAATATCAATTCTAGCTATCAATTAGATGTTTATTTATATCTACGTACTAAGAGATAACATCTGCTAAAAAATCAAGTGTTTGTTAATAGAAAAAAAAATATTAAATGAATATTCATGAAATAAAATCCTAATCAAAAAAATTGTGATTATTAGTTTCAGAGAGGGCATTCATAATGGTTTAGCCTTATGAATCACTTGAAGAAACTAGAACATCCTCCATGCTTGGAGCGGCACAAACACTGAAGGATTGTTCAACACATAAATGAAGACTGACATGAGTGCTTGGAAGCAACCTGTGGAGTAGAAGAGGTGGAGAAGATGGTTCTCGCAGGCGTGGATGCATAAGAACATGTAGAAACATTCTCAATTGGAAGTATCATGGTGGAAAAATATATAACAAAAATGAGATTTGATGGCTGCTAAATTTGTTTAAACATTGCAGCTTGAGAGAGTGGTTGGTAGCATGCAGAAAGAACAAAAACATTCTGGATCAGTGGGGTACTTTCAGCGCAACTTGAGCGGAAAGGTGGAGAGAAAATTAAATAGAACATTGTGGGATTCTCTACATGCAGAAAGAACAAAAAAATAGTGGAATATATAATTCATAATGTTGGAAATGAGGTGTCTCAACCTTGTTTGGTTTATTCATTTAAGATTTTCCTACAACTGTTTCACATTGTCTAGGCTCTAAAAATAGAAATAGGAGTTGTCAAAAGATTCCCATATGATAGTATATCATGGAAGGACTATTTTTAGAGATATTATGACATCTATAAGGGTAAAAAATAATGGAGAATATTGTGGACGTGGGAGCCTAATTTTAGACCAAAATCTTGCTCTTTAATGCTATCCACCTCATGAGAGGTTTGGCACATGGTTTTGTAAACCATAGATGGTTTCTTGTATAACTGGAGGTTTATAAATTGAAGGCTTGGAGAAGCAATTGGGGTAGTGAGTTTTAATCCTCATAGAATTGTTTCTGGTGATACTCCTGTAAGAAACTTGCTCTACAAGTGTATGTAATCTTGTTATTAGATTTGAAATACATTGAGTGGGCTTTTGGAGTGTGGGGTTTTTTATCTGAAAGGATTTTCCCCATGTATATTTGGTGTTTGTGTTTGTTATGAATATGTTGCTGATATTTCTGTAACTGTTTTACTATGTTGAAAGTTTTGCATAATATCTCTCCTCAAAGATTAGCATAGGAAGTTGTTCTGCTACTCTTAATTTCCTATCAAGTGGTATAAGAGCCTGATCACCTTTGGTTTCAGTTGTGGGTTGTTGGGTTTTTTGTGCTAATCCGGGTTTGAGTGGGAGCTTATGCAGAGAATACTTTGTTATCTGGTTGCAGATATTTTTCAAATGGTGAGCACATCTGGGATGATTGACGTAGAGAAGTTTTCTGGCACAAACTTTGAAATGTGGAAGCTAAAGATGGAAGATCTGTTAGTTGATCAAGATCTATGGGATGCGGTGGATGAGAAGGTCTATAGGCCTATGGATCCAGTTTTGGCTGCACAATATGATGTAATGGATAGAAAAGCTAAAGGTCTTATTAGACTATGTCTTGCAAATTCTATCATGATAAATGTCCATGAAGAATCCACTTCGAAGAAGATTTGGAAAAAGCTGGGTGAGATATACCAAGCTAAGTCTCTAGTAAATAAGATTTTCTTGAGGAAGAAGTTGTTTTCCTTGAGAATGGAAGAAGGTGGAAAAATATCTGAGCATCTGGAAACATTCAATATGTTGGTGACTCAGTTGAGCTTTGTTGGGGTTAAAATGGATGAAGAAGAAAGGTGTCAAATGTTGTTGGTTTTGCTGCCAGACTCATGGGACAGCTTAGTCATGGCCATTGGGAGCACTTCAGTCACTCTGAAGATGGAGGATGTTGTTGGTTCTCTACTCTCCGAAGAGATGAGAAGGAAGGTCTCTCTAAATGCTAAAGAGGCTTTGAGTGTTTGAGGAAGAACAAAATAATGAGGAAAAAATGAGAAGAAGCGTGGCCATTCCAAGAATAAGGGGAGATCAAAATCCCTTGGTAAGTCCAAGGCGATATGCTGGAACTGTGGAAAATCTGGACACTTCTGAAGGGAATGCAAAGAAGAAAAGAAAAAGAAAAAGAAGAAGCATGATTCTGATTCTAAGTCTGAAAAAGAAGATGGAGATGCCTTTATTGCAGCTGTGGCCACTCGTACAAGTGATAATGCATGGTTGATAAACTCAAGTGCATCTTTCCACATGACTCGTAACAAAAATTGGTTTAGTAAGTATGAAAACTATGATGGTGGTAAGGTGTATTTGGGTCATATGTCTTTCCTTGAAATTGGTGGTCGTGGTAGTATTCAGGTGAAATTTTCTAATGATAGAATTAGAAGATTTGATGGTGTCTTGTATATCCCAGGACTAGCAAGAAATTTAGTATCTGTTAGCAAGCTAATAGATGCGGGTGTGCATGTACAATTTTCTGAAGCAAGTGTGAAAATGGTTAGAGGTGCTATGGTGATAACAAGAGGAAGTAGATTGGGTACATTGTACCAACTTGATGCATGCATGGTTGAGTGCAATAACACTTCGGATAAAACTAAACTAGTAACTACTTAGCTGAAAAAGGAGAGGGTTTCCTCCTCTGTGGATGGTCGTGGCTTCTGGGTACCCAAGGGTGCTTTGTCTACCAAATCAAAATTACCTGCAGAGAAGACCATGTTATGGCACCAAAGGCTTGGCCACATTGGAGAGAAGGGTTTAAAATCCCTAAAAAATAAGAACCTCATTGAAGGGTTGAATGATTGCAATATGGAGTTTGATTTTTGTGAACATTGTATTTATGGCAAACAAAACTGTGTTTAGTTTTACTCATCTACTCATAAGTCTTCATGTATCTTGGATATAATCCATTCAGATGTATTTGGTCATGTTAAGGTTGCTTCTATTGCTAAATCAGTTTACTATGTTACTTTCATTGATGATTTTAGTAGGAGAACATGGGTATATTTTTTAAAAAGTAAATCTGAAGTTTTTAGTCGTCTCAAGGAATTTAAGGCTATGGTTGAAACTCAAACTGGGAATAAAATTAAGTGTTTGAGATCTGATAATGGTGGTGAGTACTATTCTGCAGACTTTGATAGATTTTGTATAGATTGCGGGATTAAAAGACAAAAGACAACTTCGTATTCTCCAGAGTAGAATGGAGTTGCAGAAAGAATGAATAGAACGTTGATGGAGAAGGGTAGGAGCATGCTTATTGGAGCTGATCTAGAAAAGAGGTTTTGGGCTGAAGCTGTTACCACTACTTGCTATTTGATAAATAGATCTCCTACATCAGCGCTTGTTGATAAAATGCCAATGGAGGCGTGGTTGGGGAAAAAGCCTTCAATTAGACATCTGAGAGTTTTTGGCTGTGAGGCATATGCACATGTGCCTAAGGAGAAGAGAAAAAAGTTGGATTCTAAGGCTGTCAAATGTATCTTCATTGAATATGGCTATGGTGTGAAAGGATACAAGCTTTGGGATCCTGTTGAACAAAAGCTAATATAATCTAGAAGTGTTATTTTTAGAGAGATTAAATCTTTCCCTGTTAATTTTCAGCCAGAACAACATAAAGAAAATGAACAAAAAAAGGACGTGGTTCAACTTCCTTCTACACTTGAGAAAGTTGAATCAAGACCCCAAAATAGACAAGAAGTTGAGGAGAGCTCACCAAGCTCTGAATCTTCAGAAGAGGAAGAAGAAGAGGAAGAAGTGAAAAAATATCCACCTCATCTTGTTCGAAAGTCTCCAAGGCAAAGGCAACCACCTGAAAGGTATGGGTATTCTCCTGATGATTGGAAGTGCATATTTGCTTTGAGTACTAACATTGATGAACCCAAGATCTGTACAAGAGGCTTTGGGTATGAATGATGCAAATTCATGGAAAATAACAAAAAAAGGACGTGGATCAGGGGATCATTTTCAAAAGTTCCCTAAACATCTCTAAATGGTGTCAATGCAAAATATCATCTCGAGAGCTTTCCAACGACTGTGAGAATGCAACAAACGGACATCGGGAGCTCTAGATATGTTCGGTCAACGGGAAAGTCAACTATGGTCAACTGGTCAATATTTGGACCAATCGCACTGTGATACGTGGCTTGCCAACACTCGTCGAATTCGCTCGATTTGCCTATCGGGAAGCGACAAGTGGACTACAGGATTATTTCTATTCCACATTGCATGGGTCGAAATAATATATTTTGGTAATGCCACTTCTCAAATGCCACATATATATATATATATTAATGTTTAATACATTAATATTAAACCATGTATTGCTGACCACGTGGGTGGTGAAGCAGTTGTTGGGAGGCATTAAGCCCTGCCACGTGGAAGAAGGTGAGTGAAGCGGTGTTGGAGGGGCCTAAGCCCATGCGTGGAGGAGTCCACGTGAGGTAAGGCTTTACCTCCCATCGCCTAACCTTAGCAAATGCGGCCCTTATGGGATATTTAACCCATTTCAAATATATGCCGCTCCACATGCCGCGCCAAAGGGGATTCTTATCCCTTAACAAATTCAAATGCCGCTCATTTGGGAATTAATCCCATTTCAACGTGTAAGCCGCTCCAATGGGGAAACTAATCCCATTTTATATGCAAATCGGCCCTATTTGGGAATTTAATCCCAAATTTCATGTACGGGTAAGGCTTAGGTTTAAAATAGCCTAAGGATAATTTGCAATTGCAATATTTGAGGGCCCTATTTTTGTATAAATAGGGGACCCCTCTCCTTTGTAAACACACACGGGACACATTTTGGTGAAAGACATTGGACATCGATCCCGAGCTTATTATTTGTTAAGCTTATTTGCGGGATGTGTCGACAAGTATTGTCTATTGGCCTATTATTTTAGGCAATATTAGATGGAATATTTGTGATTGGGAGTGAAATGTAAACTACCCAATAGGCCCATTGAGCCACACCAATTACTTGCAAATCCTGGATTGTCGACCGGAGTGCTAGCTTCGCATTATTTGCGTCGGGAAGGCCGATCACAGCCGAAGGAGATTGTGTACCAGGAAGGTGGAAGTCGGGTGCTATTTTTCACCCTTGTCGTCCGAAGAACTGGTGTACTGGTAGGCAAGTAAAATTCCATTAGGTTTTCTTGTGAAAGTACTATTGTAACTTACAAGTTTTGACTAGTGGAACGGTTCGATCACGAACCCGGAGACGTAGGCAATTGCCGAACTCCGTAATCAATCTGTGTGCAATTGTCGTTATTGTCTTGCATTATTTTTAAATTGATTACTTAAAAGGAGTAAATCATCGGCAAATAATTAAAGCCTATAAGGGTCCGAGATCAGGTAGTAATAATCTGATTATTTTCGGATCAAGTTTGGTATCAGAGCTGGTAATCGACACCTGCAAACTTACTAATCTTCGAAGCAAGTTGGTATGGAGCAGGTTAATCAGTACAGGTTGCTTTGACAGGGATGGCATTGGCTTTTACTTCTGGATTTCCAGATTGGTGGGATAGACTGAGAGACAGGTTTAACATACTCAGTAACTTTCTCATTTCTATTTGGATGAATCCTGAAAAACTATTGTGTAGGGTATAATGTATTGGTAAGACCCCTTTGAGGGCAACGTTTGTATACATCTAACCATACAAGACACATTAGTTAAAGACCCAATTTTGGGCAATGTTTGTACTCTGTTATACTTGCATTAGTAAGACCCCCAGAGGGCAATTATTTTGGTGATTTTTCTAACACCATAAAATGCAGTATATTTTCCTTGTTTAGTCATTGTTCTGGCAGGGAGGAGACAAATTAAGTCAATCCACATTACAATGCAGTGGAGAAAGACCAATCTCGTCATGCAGAGTCGAGAAATGGCAAAAAAAAGTTCCTCATCCCAGAAGAAGGAGTTTAAGAGGAATTTTTGTGCTCATTGCCAAAGGAATGGGCATCAGGTGGAAAATTGCTAGAAACTGCATCCATCTCGCCATTAGAGTAATGGCAAGCCAAAGATGGAATGGAGGCCTATTGCAAAGGCAGAGGAAGTTTCTACTCCACCACTAGTTGACAAGTCAACCCAGGACCAGGTAATACCTGAAAGTGTAAGTCCTTTAAAATGGGTAAGTCAACAATTTTTCAATTATATATTGCATAATTCAGATTGAGGAATCGTATGCAGTATTAAGTTTGGAGATCAGATTCTGTGAGAAAATGCTAAGAGAAAGGTTTACCATACTCAGTGGATTTTCTTACTTAGAAAATTTGATTAATGCTCCTAACATATCTCCTAATCAGCGTGTGAGTACCTGTTACAACTTGGATACAGGATTTGACTCATATAAAGCTTGGAGATTGATCTGCCATTTGTGCAGACAGTAGAGTTCGCAGAGATCAGCTCGGAACTTCATTCTGTGTAGAGGCATTACGACCGTGCAGCAGAATGGTACCTGATATTAGTATGTCAACAAGAGGAGCTCTCAAAGGATCAGTTTGGAACGGCATTCGGTGTCAAGGCATTGTGACCAAACATACGAATGGTAGCTGATCAACAGACTTAGCATCATACATCGGAGGCTCGAGGTCTTGAAAAAGGCTTAGCATCATGTATCGGAGGCGTTGAGGTCTACAGAGACTTAGCAACGTACATCGGAGGCTCGAAGTCTTGGAAAAGGCTTAGCATCATGTATCGGAGGCGTTGAGGTCTACAGAGACTTAGCATCGTACATCGGAGGCTCGAAGTCTTGAAAGAGGCTTAGCATCATGTATCGGAGGCGTTGAGGTCTGTAACAGACTTAGCATCATGCATCAGAGGCTTGAGGTCTTGAAAGAGGCTTAGCATCATGCATCGGAGGCGTTGAGGTCTGTAAAGGGACAAGGCATCGTCCATCATTGACATCGGATCAATCAAAGCTCTACGTAACATGGAGTTCCTTCAAACCGGTTTGGATTCTGCGGAATCAACTCGGAGCCAGGAGCTGTGTTATAGAGTAAAAGAAGATCCTTGTTGTCAGATATCAAGAAGCTTAGCACCGCACAGAAGGAGCGTTGAGGTTTCATTCAGAAACTTAGCACCATAAAGCAGAGGCGTGGAGGTTTTCTTCGGATATCAGAGTGGTGCAGCGGAAGCATCGTGGACCCATAACCCACAGGTCCCAAGATCGGAGCAGAGTTTTCGAAGTGAGAAGGTTGGAGGAGAAGACCCAAGGGTCTACTACAACAGCACTTCCGAGGTGGCAGCAGAGTTTTCAGATTCAGGACAGTATGGAAGCTTTTTGGGGACAAAAAGCTTTTCTCAGTGGGGAGGTGTGATCAGGGGATCATTTTCAAAAGTTCCCTAAACATCTCTAAATGGTGTCAATGCAGAATATCATCTCGAGAGCTTTCCAACGACTGTGAGAATGCGACAAACGGACATCGGGAGCTCTAGATATGTTCGGTCAACGGGAAAGTCAACTATGGTCAACTGGTCAATATTTGGACCAATCGCACTGTGATACGTGGCTTGCCAACACTCGTCGAATTCGCTCGATTTGCCTATCGGGAAGCGACAAGTGGACTACAGGATTATTTCTATTCCACATTGCATGGGTCGAAATAATATTATTTTGGTAATGCCACTTCTCAAATGCCACAATATATATATATATATTAATGTTTAATACATTAATATTAAACCATGTATTGCTGACCACGTGGGTGGTGAAGCGGTTGTTGGGAGGCATTAAGCCCTGCCACGTGGAAGAAGGTGAGTGAAGCGGTGTTGGAGGGGCCTAAGCCCATGCGTGGAGGAGTCCACGTGAGGTAAGGCTTTACCTCCCACCGCCTAACCTTAGCAAATGCGGCCCTTATGGGATATTTAACCCATTTCAAATATATGCCGCTCCACATGCCGCGCCAAAGGGGATTCTTATCCCTTAACAAATTCAAATGCCGCTCATTTGGGAATTAATCCCATTTCAACGTGTAAGCCGCTCCAATGGGGAAACTAATCCCATTTTATATGCAAATCGGCCCTATTTGGGAATTTAATCCCAAATTTCATGTACGGGTAAGGCTTAGGTTTAAAATAGCCTAAGGATAATTTGCAATTGCAATATTTGAGGGCCCTATTTTTGTATAAATAGGGGACCCCTCTCCTTTGTAAACACACACGGGACACATTTTGGTGAAAGACATTGGACATCGATCCCGAGCTTATTATTTGTTAAGCTTATTTGCGGGATGTGTCGACAAGTATTGTCTATTGGCCTATTATTTTAGGCAATATTAGATGGAATATTTGTGATTGGGAGTGAAATGTAAACTACCCAATAGGCCCGTTGAGCCACACCAATTACTTGCAAATCCTGGATTGTCGACCGGAGTGCTAGCTTCGCATTGTTTGCGTCGGGAAGGCCGATCACAGCCGAAGGAGATTGTGTACCAGGAAGGTGGAAGTCGGGTGCTATTTTTCTCGTTTTATGTCTAATCCTGGAAGAGTGCATTGGGATGTAGTTAAGAGGGTCTTTAGATATTTGTGGGGTACATCAAAGTACTCGGAAACCTGTTGGATGTAAATGGGTGTTTAAGAAAAAGATTGGTTCAGATGGAAATGTTGAAAAGTATAAGGCATGGTTGGTTGCGAAGGGTTACTCTCAAGTTGAGGGTATTGATTATGGTGAGATATTATCTCCTGTTGCTAAAATGACATCCATTCGGTTTTTATTATCTATTGCAGCAACTTATGACCTAGAGGTTGAACAAATGGATGTGAAAACTACTTTCCTTCATGGTGATTTGGAGGATGAAATCTATATGACACAGCCAGAGCACTACAAGGTGAAAGGTAAAATCAATATGGTTTGTAAGTTAAATAAATCCCTATATGGCCTTAAACAAAGTCCTAGGGTGTGGTACCAGAAGTTTGATTCATATGTGTTGATTTTGGGGTTTGTGCAGTCTAAATCTAATCACTGTGTGTATTTTAAATTTGATGGTGATTGTTTCCTGGTAATTACTTTATATGTTGATGACATGTTTATTGGGAAATGAAAAGGTTTGCTTGCGGAATTGAAATCTCATCTCTCTACGAAATTTGAAATGAAAGATCTTGGTGCAGCAAAACACATACTTGGGATGGAGATTAGAAGAGATCATGAGAATAGAAATCTATGGCTTGGCCAGAGTAAGTACGTTTGTTCTGTTTTGCAAAGGTTCAAAATGGAGGATTGTAAACCACTTTGTGTTCCTGTTACTTTGGGAAAAAATCTCTCCATTTCACAATGCCCATCATCCCCATCGGAGATGGAAGAAATGAGCAGAGTGCCTTACCAGAGTGCAGTTGGAAGCTTAAGGTATGATATGGTCTGTACAAGACCAGACATTACCCAAGCAGTGGGAGTTCTTTCTCGTTTTATGTCTAATCCTGGAAGAGTGCATTGGGATGTAGTTAAGAGGGTCTTTAGATATTTGTGGGGTACATCAAAGTACTCTATATGTTTTCATGGAAGAGGAGATCAACATTCCCTACGTATTCATGGTTTTGTGGATTCAAATTGGGCCAATGATGTCGATAGCAGAAGATTCACTAGTGCATTTGTGTTTACTCTTAATGGAAGTGTAATTAGTTGGATGAGAAAGCGACAGGCTGTGGTCGCTTTGTCCACTACTGAGGCAGAGTACATGGCAGCTACTCATGCCTGTAAAGAAGCCATTTGGCTGAAGTGTTTGTGTTCAAATATTGGATTAAAACAGGATGTAGTTATAATATACTATGACAGTCAGAGCGCAATTTTCCTTACAAAGAACCCAACTTTTCATGCCAGGACCAAACACATTGATGTTCAGTATCACTTCGTGAGAGATATGGTCGAGGATGGAAGGGTGAAGCTGGAAAAGGTAGATACAATTGCGAATGTTGTAGATGCATTAACTAATCCCATGAGCACAACGAAATTCAGGTGGTGTTTTGAGTCTATGGGCCTCTCGGCCCCTAGAAGTTGATCCATGATGGTATCTTTCCCTTGGCCCTTGTAAGGTATTCGACAAGTGGGAGATTGTTGGAAATGAGGTGTCTCAACCTTGTTTGGTTTATTCATTTAAGATTTTCCTACAACCGTTTCACATTGTCTAGGCTCTAAAAATAGAAATAGGAGTTGTCAAAAGATTCCTATATGATAGTATATCATGGAAGGACTATTTTTAGAGATATTATGACAGATTTTATGACATCTGTAAGGGTCAAAAATAGGGGAGAATATTGTGGATGTGGGAACCTAATTTTAGACCAAAATCTTGCTCTTTAATGCTATCCACCTCATGAGAGGTTTGGCACATGGTTTTGTAAACCATAGATGGTTTCTTGTATAACCAGAGGTCTATAAATTGAAGGCTTGGAGAAGCAATTGGGGTAGTGATTTTTAATCCTCCTAGAATTGTTTCTGGTGATACTCCTGTAAGAAAATTTCTCTACAAGTGTATGTAATCTTGTTATTAGATTTGAAATACATTTAGTGGGCTTTTGGAGTGTGGGGTTTTTTATCTGAAAGGATTTTCCCCACGTATATCTGGTGTTTGTGTTTTGTTAGGAATATGTTGCTGATATTTCTGTAACTGTTTTACTATGTTGAAATTTTTGCATAATACCTCTCCTCAAAGATTAGCGTAGGAAGTTGTTCCGCTACTACTAATTTCCTATCACATAAAAATAAGACAAGTGCCGAAGAGTTTTGGACTTTTATAGAACATGTTAATAAAATGAGCGAGGAAGAAATTTGGTTAGTACACACTTATATTACTGGGTTTTCTTCCTCTATCTTCTTATTCCTTTGGGAACTCAAAATCTCTATGCCCTTGTCTCTACACCAGAAACATGTGTCATTAACTCCATGGCCACATATGCATCCAAAGGATCCTCCTCTTATATATAAACTTTCTCTTCACTTTTGTGCATCTTTATTATATACAATAATGTTGGCCTTTCCCTCTTACGCAAAACTCCCCTTATTTCTACCTTGTCTGTGGTGTTGTGAGAACTTATCCTTGGCCCACATTTCACCTTTTTATTTATGAAAAAATTTCTCTCCCCCTCAATGCATGCTAATAGACTTTTTTTTTTATAGATCACACTTGGATCATCTTGAACTCAACTTGGATCGAGAGACACAACTCATTCATATACCCTACGTTTTACTTTATATCATCTTCCACATGAAATACTTGAATGGCCAGTCTATAAAACTCATCAATATATTATTTCACACTATGATCTTTTGTCACAAATTTTACAACTTCTTGAATAAGTTGAGCTAATAATCCATGTGCAAGAAATTGGCCTTCAATTTTTCCACCAACATTTCCCAAGTCTTGATCTTCAATTTACCTCTCTAAACCCTCGTTGTTTATACATACTCCCACCAAATACATGCATGGTCCTTAAATATTTTGCAAATAAACATTAATCTACTTGGATCCTCCATATCTTCATACCCAAAATGTTAGTTGAGTTCCATTATCAAATCATAGAGCTCTTTTTATTCTATATTTCTAGAATAACTTGGGGTATTTAGCTTGGGCTTACTCCCAATCTTCTAATAATGCATATGAGCCTTTCCTTTGGCCTTCATCTTGCACTTCCTCTCCTTCCGATGTGGTGTGTGCTCTTGGCTCTGAAAGTTACTCTTTAGTATCACTGACATTGTTCACCATGATGTATCTACATTGCATAGTCTCCATGGCCTCCAAGCAGGTTTGCATTGTCCTCATTTATTCAACCAAGTCATTAAACTTTGTGCCTTGGTCTTCTTGAACTCTTATGAAATTATTTTCCGGTTTTCCGTTGGTGCCTCTTCAAGAGTGAGAGATCCAAAATCTCTACAACCTCCACACCTTCTACCCAACAACTATGTTGGAAGATGTCTATAACACTTTTCAACCCAAGGTCGTAAATGTGGAAAACTATCAATGCTCGTTACGTATCCTTAAACCTTCTACCATACAACTTCTTACCGGAATATTTCCACAATGATTTTCTACCCACACTCACAAATGTGGAAAACTACAATACATAGCGTGCCTTACTCTTAAGGAAAGAAAAAATTTCTATGATACTAAATGATGTAGATGCAATTAGGGAGCTCAATTAAGAGTGGCATTCAACCACGCATCCCTTAGAGTTACATACAAAAATAAAAATAAATCCTTATGTCCATTGAAATTCCACATATTAACTTGATTATGCATTTTGAGTGAAGTGCCAAAATATATATCTCATGACAACTATCTTTTATGTCACTAAAAAAATATTCATATTCAAATGAGGGCTTGCACTGAGATTTAATTTTCTCACTTGATTTTTCTACAATGGATCTCTCTTCCACACAAAATTGTAATTGATGCGCATTTTATTTAAAGATTTCATCATTCCTTGTATTGTTTCCAGAAGATCCAAAAATTATATATTCACAATCATTTGGCTTGTGATTCACATCATATGGCCTCATGATATACAAAATGTGACAATTTGAATCTTTGTTTCGGTTAGTAAAATCCATTTCACTAACAAATAAAACCCAAATGACAATTAAGAAGATCTTAAACATCGCGTCATCAAAACTTGAACTCATGACATGTGGTTTGCAAGTCAAACAACTTACTATTGTCTTACACGTCTTTTTGTAGTTTTTTTAATCAAAATTTGAATTTGTAGTCAACATGCGAATATACACGATCCTTAGACATAGCGTGAAAACAATACATGACTCTAGAAATATATATCTATGTAGATGAATGCACTCAAAGTTGTTACAAATTTGATACAAACCAATCCTCAAAGAAATCTATCAGCTACTTCTTAACATGTTGTTTATCAATGATATATAGACGATAAGAGAATGTGAAAAAATTGTTGTAATTATGGATTTTGAGTGGGGTGTATTGAGTGTCAATAGGCAGAACCTCTAGTAGGCATCGGGTGGAGATAAGCCGCTTGCGATATCTATTTGGTGATCGTTTTAGAGACCAATTTTTATACCATGCATGTCAAAATAACATTGAGGATACTCCAGAATATTTTTGAACTAGTAATTTGTTCACAAACAATTGCTCAAGTAAACCCTTAAAGACAATTTTGACATCCTCCAATGTTAGCACCCCATACAACTACCTAATTTTCCTAACCCTTAATCCAACATTGTATACAAGTACATATATGTTAAATATATTTATCTTACAAAATTCAATAGACATAAATTTTAATGAGAATATCTTTAATTTATAACCTAAATTTATTTATTGAATTATTTCTTTTGAATCAATAAATCCACTACATTCTTCACAAATATTGCATAGATTCTTGAAAAATCTAACTACACTATTAAATTAAACCTGAAAACATCCCTTTTTCAACCCAAAAAAAAAAAAACAATGCATTGCTTATACCAAAGATATCCCAAATATTTAAAGTTATGTTTCCTCCTTTGTAACTTTGCTTTTCTAATTCATAGGCTTATAATAGTTTTCAAACCAAGATTGAAGTGAACCATGGACGGTATTTGGAGTTGAACACGAATGCTCTAAAATTAGTATTTAAGTAATGATCAGTTTGAAAGGGTGGTGATATAGGCTTCCAAGGAGCCTCATTACACCGTTTGCTTTCATCTCTAGGCTTAAAAACTAAAATATATATAGTTTAGAAATTCAACTGTTCAATTTATTATTTTGTAAATTTAATTTTGTTATGAATATTAATTGTGTTAGTATATCTAAATTATGGTTTATATTTATAATAACATTTTTGTTGTTTTTAAAATCATTTTATCTTAATTTTTATGTTTTTTTTAATCTTTTTCCCTCTATATTTTAATGTTCTAGTTTTGTTTATAATTGTACAGTTGTAACATAAGGAAATAGGATCATGTACAATTTTGAGTTTTTTGTGTGGCTTTTTTCTTTTTTGTGTGTGTTTTAAAGATTTTTAGATTTTTTCTTGTCAATTTTTACATTCTTATGTTTATATATAATTTTAATCGAAAAGTCTATAAATACACAACTATATTAGTATATTTTAATAAAAATAATAATTTGAACAATAAAAGAGCATCTCATGTTAAAATAAATTATTGGAGTGCTTAGAACAGACATTTAAGTATTTAAGGAAAATTGAAGCACAAATAGTGTTTATTGTATTGCACTAAACATTCATTATAGCATTTAAAGTACTATATATTTAGACATTTGCACAACATTCTTATTATATTTGATGTGTTGTTTTAAAAAAAAATTACATTTTATATTCCTGATAAAAATAGACATGTAACAGAAAGCTCCAAATACATTCCTCATTTTTCTATGTTCTTATTAAACATTTAATTATTATAAAAGGTTTTAAAAAAATATGTACATAATTGAAATCAGATTTTACTTTTTCAACTGTAATTAAATTTAATTAGAGATACCACATTTTAATAAAAGGTACATTGAAAACAGAAACAAGCTCGTTGTTTTATAGTTTCTCAATGAATGTACTTGTTTAAATGTGTGATAATAAGAAGTCATTTCCACTTCCTTTTGACGAAGGTAAAAAAATAAATGTTTGATTCTCTTTCACGTGTTAAGTTATTGTCACTTTCTCACCTTCCACTCCACTTATTAAAAAGCATCACGTAAGTCTTAATATTTCTCGCTAGTATTTAACACCAAATTTCATATAGTAATATTCAAGTTTCTCAATGAAGAGTTGCTAAAAATAATAATTTTGATTTCCTAATCCCCACACCTTTTTAAAAGTATAATATGCCCTAACTTGATAAGGCTATGAAACACCAACCATTTCTTTCACTACCTAAAACTAAAATAGTGAAATGGTGAGGTGGCATTTGTGTTGTATGTTAGCATATATAGGAGAATATAGACCATTGTTTTTTTCTCTTTTGTCTGTACTTAAATTTAGGATAAAGAAGTGGTGATGTGTCATTTGTGTTTTATGTTAGGATGGAGTGGAAAATGAACATCGATCTTTTTTTGCGTGAAGGTGAAGTCTTTCACAAGAGGTTAAAAAACATGTCATTTTAGGAATAAACGTACTTTGAATATTTTAAAATTCATAATATAATGAGAATAAGAAAGTATATTGTAAGATATTACCATTGAAATAATTAACTATTAGTTATATCAGAGATGGAGCTTCGAATGGAGCAGAAAATATGCGAAACCCACGAAAATTTAAATTCTTCACAGGCAAAGGTGACCGTTGCTGGAAAGGAGGCCTCAGTGGATGTGCCTTGCCCACGGGTGTTTGCCTCAGGTGCGAATAGAATCCCGCTTGGAAATGACAACGGTGTGGAATAGGCCGGAAAAGGGTCAGAAGCTCTGGTGAAGGAAGAAGTGTCTGTATTGATGTTGAAGTTTAGCCCTAGCACAGGTGATCAAATCCCTGACCTCGTTGTTAGGGATTTCGAGCCTTGAAAATTTTGACTGATGAAGTTGATTCTTGTCAAAGGAATGTTTTTTCTACCCTGGTAGTGGGGAGGGAGGTCCCTTCTAATCCAATTGAGTGTGAGGTTAACAGTTTGTTGGAAGTGGAGGAAATTAAGGTGGGGGAGATTAGTTTCAAAATTTCCATATATATGGTACATGTTGATCTCCCTTTAGGTTCAAGGCTAGACTTCATATATGTTTGAGTTAAAAGGGAAATATATTGCAAATTTTTGGGGGCTAGGGTTTCTAGAAGGAAAATTCTGAATTGGGTTTATTGGTTATGGGGAAAGGAGTGGAAACCCAAAGTATTCTTTCTTCTAAATGGATTCTTCCATGTCCTATTCCAATTGGAGGCCTTTTCGGAGAAAATTTTCAAGGTGGGACCTAGTTTCTTAATTCCTCTAGTCTGTATTTACATCCCTGGTCCCCTGATTTTAATGCGCATTCAGAAAAAAATATAAGCACCCCACTTTGGTTGAGTTTCCATAATCTACCCTTTGAATTCAGAAATCAGGTTTCCTTAAAGGCTATTTCTAATTCCCTTAGCTCATGGCTCCCTATTTTTAACCCTTCTCTCTTGGCTTGGAGGAATTATTTGGCTCAGATTTGTGTCAAAATGGATCTGTCCTCCCCTTTTCCCAAGCTTTGTCAATTTATCTTCTGCTAGGGGTTACAAGATTCAATTGATTGAGTATTAACGATTGCATGTTAAATGCTTCTCTAGTGGAAATTTGGGTCATATGAGGAAGGTTTTCCTCACTAATTAAAAAAAATAGGTGAATCTACCCCCCCCAAACAATGGATGTGTTGCTGATTCTAGATTGATCCTTTGTTCCCTCTATTCCTCTTATTAGTGAGAAAGATAGAGTGTTGGTAGGGAGGTCCATATCAGTCTTGGCCATCTATGACTCTTAATTGAATGACTCCTCACTCTCTCTTGAAAGAAAAAAGGAGGTTCACAGGAATTCCTGGGTGCTTTCTTCCTTAATAAAGGAAGATATGGTGAAGGGGAAAGCCTCTTTGCTAGGAAACCCTTAATGGGTATATTTCAAATAATGAGATTCTAGCTTTGGATATGTCCATCACCTCAACTGATGAAATGGAAGATAGGGAAATTGATCCTGAGGGTTTATCTCTTGATTTGGCTCCCTCTAATTTAGCCTTCAGTTAGGAAGGATTGGGATCAACCCTTTGTGGTTCGACTAGTAAGAGGGTTGGGAAGTCCAAATAGGAGATCATGTAATTGAAGGTGTATTCAGGGAAACAAAGTACCCTAAAATTTGACATTGTTGATTCTAGAAAGGTGAAAATCCTTCCCTATTTTCAATGAAGTTATTTTCCTAGAATGTCAGAGGCCTCAACTCCTCTGAAAAACAACACTTTCTTAAGCATTATATCCTCTCCTTGGAGGCTTGTTTGTTTCTTTTTCATGAAATAAATTTGTCCATTGTTGAAGTTGAGATTATGTGGAGTAGTTTAGGAAGAGGCTAGAAAGGGGTCTTCTCAGAATCTTCTGGAGCTTCTAGGGGTCTTGGCATTCTTTGGAAGGACAACTTTATCAAAGTGGAGCTACAAGCTCAGTCCCCCAACTGACAACTAGTAAGTGTTATCCTTTGTCACTCCCAGTTAATTTTCTTTTTGTTTAATGTGTATGCCCCTATTAGAATCATGGGGAAAAAAATCTATGGGTAGATCTACTTGAATCCACCTCTTCTCTAGGAGATAATTTATTCATCCTAGGTGGAGATTTTAATGTCATCTCCAATAGTAAGGACAAGAAGGGTGGTATTGTTAGAAACATTCAGTTGCAATTGTACTTCGGTTCCTTTATTAGGGATAACGCATTGTTGGATCTAGAACCTAAATAGGGTTGGTTCACCTAGAGTAATAGTAGAAGGGGCTTTAGTAATATTACTGAAAGGATTGATAGATTTCTAGTTTGTCCTAATTGTTCACTGAAAGACATTATTCTAGAATGCTTTGTTCTTCCGTGGTCTAGGTTAGATCATTTTTTGATGTCCCTTGTGGTCAGCTTTGATGAAGCCCCTCACAAATCCCCCTTCAAGTTTGAGTTAATGTGGCTCAGAGATGCTTCCTTGGAAGGGTGGATTATTCTCTAGTGGATTTCTTAACAATTTGTTGGTTCTAAGATGTTTGTGCTGGAGAAAAAGGTGAAGAGACTGAAAAAGTACTTGCTTGAGTGGAATGGTAAGTTATTTAAAACTATTTTTTAAGAAAAAGTGAGCGTTGAGGTTGATATCAAGGCTCTTAATTTGAAAGTGTTCAATGTTGGGATGGATCAAGAGGATTTTTCTATGGAGAAGTCTCTCCTAGGTGAACTGGTGGAGTTTCTCCTTAGAGAGGAAATTTATTGGAAGCAAAAATCAAGGGAACTTTGGCTAAAGGATGAGGACATGAACACAAAAAATTTCCATGCTTCTGTAAAATACAAAAGAAATTCAAATTTTATTTTGGAAATTAAGAATAAAGATGGGAATTTGTTGGTTGATCAAAAGGATATTATCAAATAGGGTATTAATTTTTTCTCCTACCTACTGGCTGGTGATGTGGGCTCCTTTGATGAAGCTCAATCTTCCCTTTTGGAGTGTATCCCTTCTCTTATCTCCAAGGATCAAAATACTTCTCTTTTAAATACTTTCTCCTTCACAGAGATAGAAAAAGTTGTCTTCTCCATGGAAAAGAATAAAGCTCCTGGCCCGGATGGCTTCCCTAATAAAAATTTTTTTTCAGAAATTTTAGAAAATTATGGGTTATGATGTGTGGGCGGCTATGGAGGATTCAAGGAGAGCACGTTTGATGATCAAAATGTTGAATGACACCTTCATTTGCCTCTTCCCTAAATTGCTTCAGCCCTCCTCCTTTGCGGACCTTAGGCTTGTCTCCCTTTTTAATACTTCTTATAAAATTATTTATAAGGCCATTTCCCTTCACTTGAAAGTAGTATTGGATCCTCTTATCTCCCAAGATAAAACTGGTTTTATGTCAGGAAGATCAATCTTAGAGGGTGTTATTCTGTCTCATGAGTTAACACATTCCCTTTCTTCTTCAAATACCCCTGGTATGCTCTTGAAGCTAGATATTAGTAAATCCTATGATAAGATTAACTAGAGATTTCTCATTAGAACTCTTCAAAATTTTGGCTTCTCCAAGGGTTTGTGTGATTGGATCTTCAGTTGTGTCTCTGGCCCTTCTTTCTTAGTTTTGATAAATGAGAGTGTTGAGGGTTTCTTTGTTAGTAACAGAGGCATTAGGCAAGGGGGCCCTTTGTCATCTTTTCTCTATATCTTGGTTGTTGAATCCCTTGTTAGGTCTATCAGGAAAAATATGGTGGAAGGTAATCTCAAGGGTTTGAAAATTGCTGATGGAATTCCTCCTCTCTCCCACTAGTAATTCACGGATGATACTTTTATGTTTGGCAGGGCCAGTATTCAGGAATCTAAGGAGTTAAAAGAGAATTTGGATGGATACTTAAAAGTAGTTGAGAAAGATGTTAGTCTTCTCAAATCATGCATCTTATTCTTCAATGTCTCCCCTCAGCTTAAAGCTCATATTATGAATATCTTCAATTTCAAAAAGGGTTGCTTACCGGTCAAATTTCTTGGTATCCCCTTGTTTAAAGGTGCATGTAAGGATTCTTTGTGGAAGGATTTACTCTTCTCTTTGGAAGAAAAACTAAACTCTTTGAAAGGTAAATGGATCTTCCTAGCTTGGAGACTGTTACTCATCAAATCGGTTCTTTGTGCCTCTCCTTTGTATTTTCTCTCCGTTCTCAAAATTCCCAAAAGCATGTTGGAAAAATTGAAGGTGATACTGAGAATTTTTTTTTGTGGAAAGGTCTCTAGAGAGAAAAGAAAATTCCACTGATCAAGTGGGATGCTCTAGCTAAACCCAAGGTACTTGGTGGAGTGGGGATTCTTAATTTGGGTCTATAAAATGTGGCACTAGGTGCTAAGATGGTTTGAAATATGATTTCAAATCCTAGTAGTCTTCTCAGTGAGGTGTTTGAATAAAAATACTTGGGAGCCCCTCTTCTAGAATTTATTCTCCGTATAGTGAACCCACCTAGGGGATCCCATATGTAGAATTTTATGTTGGATTGTAGACCTCTATTTTTATATAATGTTGATTGGAAATTGGGGAATGGTAAAAAATCCCTTTTTTGGGATGATCCTTGGAATGGTTTCCCTACTTTGGTGGACATCCTGGAGTTTTATGGAATTAAAGAGAGGCTGCTTGAATAATGGGGTCCATTTGTCTCGAACTATGGGAAAATGACTGAACCCCCTCCCTCAGTGTTACATTGGAAAAATATTGATCATCTAGGTCTTTTGGATGAAGTAAAGAAGAATTTTATGTTTTCTTTACAGTCTACTTTGGAGGAGAGGCAAGTTTTGATCTCTAACAAACAAGATGGAATTGTCTGGACTATTGCTTCTTCGGGGTCGTGCTCCCCTCATCTTGGATATCTTCTATTACATGAATAGGTTGATGCTAAGTATAGCATCTGGAAGGACTATTGGGAACCCCCCTTCTCCCTGAAGGAAAGTCTTTTTTCCTGGATGGAATTCCATGGTAAAATTATGACTCAGAAGATAAGGAAAAATTTTGGGTTTTAGGGCCCCACTAGATGTATTTTGTGTGAAAAGTAAGAGGAAGATAGTGATCATTTTTTATTGAAATGCCCCTTTTTAGTGAAAATCTAGAATTGGTTGTGTGCTAAACTTAACCTCCCTTGCGTTTAACCGAACTCCCTTCTAAAATCCATCTTGGTTTGGTCGGTTAAATCCCACTTGGGGGCTCTTTCTTCCATTTGGCTTTACATCCTTGTGGTTATCCTCTAGCAAATTTAGTGGGAAAGGAATAAAAGAATCTTTAGGGAAGAAATCATCTCTTTGGAAGTGGTCCTCTTCAAGCTGGAAGCTGCCATCTCTGAAGTAGTGTCCTTGAACTAGTCTAGATCTTGTCCTTTTACTTCACAAGATAGGGTGTTAGAAAGGAATTGGCCTCTGATTATCAAACCAAGAGATGATGCCCTGAAATCTTCACTGCCTTCCTCTTTGTCCATGAAGAATACTAAATGGTCCCCCCCTTCCCCTAGATTTTTTAAACTTAATATTGATGGGGCTGCCAGGGGGAACTTGGGGGAACCTGGCGTTGGCTTCCTGATTCACAACTCTTTGGGTAAGGTGATGGGAGCAACTTCCTTTAAGCTTAAAGTGTGTACATGTAATTCCACTGAGATGTAAGATCTTAATAAAAGATTGTTCCTAGCTTCGTCACTTAAAATTGAGAACCTGGAGATTGAAGGTGATTCCTTAGTAATCATCAATGCCATTATAAAAAATAGTCTTATCATGGAAACTTTATTTGGGTGTTCAAAATGTTTTATTGCAACTTTCTAAATTTAATAATTAGAGCATCATGCACATGTATAGGGAGGGTAATCAATGTGCCGATTGGCTGGAAAATACATAAATTGAGAAAAATATTTGGGAAAGGGTGGATAGTAATTACTCTGCATGGGACAGATTTGATATGATTGTCTCGAAGGATTCTCCTAATCATGGAAATGGTGACATTTCTTCCCCGCGTGCGAAGAAGTGGAATACTACTTAAGGCGGTGGGGTGGCTTGCCTTTGCTCATTTTATGTTCACCTATGAAATGGATTCCCCTCAAGCTCCCAAGATGGCTTTTTTGTGCGATATGTGGAAGATGAATTTTCGTAATAAGGTTACCGACTACAGGTTGAAGAAAATATTTTGTATCTCATGCGTAGGTGATCTGGAGGCCGTTAAACTGGTTTTGGGGTTAGAATTTCTGAATGCAGAAGGGTGGCTGAGGATTAATAGCATAATTTCTTCCATCTTTGTCGAGAATTTATTCATTCTTCATCCCTTAAAGGAGGAGGCAGTATAACTCGCTACTCACTGGTTGGGGCCCTCATTCTGTGGGAATCTAGCCGTCGGAGTTGCCACGTTAAATCCCTTTCGGGTGCTCAAAATGTTTACTAGCACCTTCATTTTGCCGTCTTTCCTAAAATTACTTCACCCATCCCTCCTCCTTTGTCGGATTTAGGCCTTTCTTCTCTCTCCTTTGTAATACTTCTTATAAAATTATTTCTAAGGCCATTGCCCTTCGCTTGAAAGCACTCTTGGATCCTCTTATCTCCCAAGAGCAAACCGGTTTTATACCAGGAAGATCAATCTTAGAGGGCGTTATTCTATCTCATGAGTTGACACATTCCCTTTCTTCTTCGAATACCCCTGGTATGCTCTTGAAGCTAGATATTAGTAAAGCTTATGATAAGATTAACTAGAGATTTCTCATTAGAACTCTTCGAAAGTTTGGATTCTCTAAGGGTTTGTGTGATTGGATTTTCCAATGTGTCTCTGGCCCTTCTTTCTCAGTTTTGATAAATGGGAGTGCTGAGGGTTTTCTTTGTTAGTAACAGAGGCATACGCAAAAGGACCCTTGTCCTCTTTTCTCTATATCTGGTTGTTAAACCCCTGGCAGGTCTATCAGGAAAAAGATGGTGGAAGGTAATCTTAGGGTTTGAAAATTGCTGATGGAATCCATCCTCTCTCCCCACTAGCAATTCGCAGATGATATTTTTTGTTTGGTAGGGCCATTATTCAGGAAGCTAAGGATGTAAAAGATACATTGGATGGTACTCGAAAGCATCCGGGAAAGATGGTAGTCTTCTCAAATCATGCATCTTTTCTTCAATTTCCCCCCCTCAGCTTAAAGCTTGTATTCTGAATATCTTCAATTTCAAAAAGGGTCGCTTGCCGGTCAAATATCTTGGTATCTCCTTGTTTAAGGGTGCGGGTAAGGTTTCTTTGTGGGAAGGATTTACTCTTCTCTTTGGAAGTAAAATAACTCTTTGAAAGGTAAATGGATCTCCCTATCTGGGAGACTGTTGCTCATCAAATCGGTTTCTTTGTGCCTCTCCTATGTATTCGATCTCCATTCTCAAAATTCCCAAAGTTTGTGTTGGATAAATTGAAGGTGATATGAGAAATTTTTTGTGGCAAGGTCTCTAGTAGAAAAGAAAATTCCAATGATTAGATGGGATGCTCTAGTTAAACCCAAGGTTCTTAGTGGAGTGAGATAGGATTCTTAATGGTCTAAAAAATATGGCACTAGGTGCTAAGATGGTTTGGAATCTGATTTCAAATCCCAGCAGTCTTCTAAGTCAGTTGTTTGAAAGAAATACTTGGGGGGCCCTCTTCCAGAATCTATTCTCTGTATTGTGAAACCTACCTAGGGATCCCATATCTAGAATTTTATGCTAGATTGCAAACCTCTGTTTTTAATAAAGCTGATGGAAATGGGGAATGGTTGAAAAGGCCCTTTTTTGGGATGATCCTTGGAATGGTTTCCTTGCTTTGGGGGACATCCCTAAGTTTGATAGAATTAAAGAGAGGTTCTTAAAGAATGGAGTTTGTTTGTCTTGAACTATGGGTAGATACTAACCCCCCCCTTCAGTGCTACCTTGGAAAATATGATCATCTGGGTCTTTAGATGAAGTAAAAAAGAATTTTATGTCAACTTTGTAGGAGAGGCAAGTTTTTGATCTCTAATAAGCAAGATGAAATTTTCTGGGACTGTTGCCTCCTTGGGGTCGTACTCCCCTCATATTGGCTATCTTCTGTTACATAAAGAGGTTGATGCTGAGAATAGCATCTGAAGGACTATTGGGAACCCCCTGCCCTCGAAGGTGGGTATTTTTTCCTAGATGTCTTTCCAGGGTAAATTCTTACTTAGGAGAGAAGGAAATAATTTGGGTTTTAGGGCCCCACTAGATGTATTTTGTGTGAAAAGGAAGAGGAAGATAGGGATCATCTATTATTGCACTTCCCCTTTGCAGTGAAATGTTGGAATTGGCTGTGTGCCAAACTTAACCTCCCTTGGGTTCAACCGAACTCCCTTCCAGAAGCCATCTTGGCTTGGCCAGTTAAATCCCACTTGGGGGCTCTTTCTTCCATTTGGCTTTACAGCCTTGTGCTTCTCCTCTAACACATTTGGTGGGAAAGGAATAAAATAATCTTTAGGGAAGAAATCAACTCTATGGAAGTGGTCCTCTTCAGGATAGAAGGGGCCATCTATGAAGTAGTGTCCTCGAACTAGTCTAGATCTTGTCCTTTTACTTCACAAGATAGGGTGCTAGAAAGGAATTGGCCTTTGATTATTAAACCAAGAGATGATGCCCTAAAATCTGCACTGCCTTCCTCCTTGGCCAGGAAGAATACTAAATGGTCCCCCCCTTCCCCTGGATTTTTTAAATTGATTTTTTATGGGGCTGCCAGGGGGAACCCAGAGGAATCTAGTGATGGCTGCTTGATTCAAAAATATTTGGGTAAGGTGGTGGGAGCAAGTTCCCTTAAGCTTAAAGTGCGTACATGGAATTCCACTTAGCTTGCAAGATATTAGTAAAGGATTGTTCTTAGCTAGGCCTCGACTTAAAATCGAGAACCTCGAAATTGATGGTGATTCCTTGGTAATCATTAATGCCATTATAAAAAAAGAGCCTTATCATGGCAACTTGATTTGGGTGTTCAAAACATTTTATGGAAAATTTCCAAATTCAATAATTGGAATATTAGGCACATGTGTATAAGGAGGGTAATTAGTATACCAATTGGCTGGAAAATAAAGGAATTGAGAAAAATCTTTGGGAGAGGGTGGATATTATTTGCTCTACGTGGGAGGGATTTGATATGATTGTCTCAAAGGAGTCACTCTAATAATGGAAACGACAGACAGTTCTTCCTCAGCGTGCGAAGAAGGGAGAATGCTACTTAAGGCAGTGGGGTGGCTTGCATTCACTCATTTGCTATGCTCACGTCTATGAAATGGATTTTCCTCAGGCTCCCAAGCTGGCTTTGTCATGCGATATGCCAGAAGATGGATTTTCATAATAAGGTTTTTGATTGTAGGTTGAAGAAAATATTTCATATCTCATGCGCAAGTGATCTTGAGGCACGTTAAACTAGTTATGGGGTTGGAATTTGTGAACACAGAAGGTTAGGCTGAGGATTAAAAGCATGGAATTGACTTCCATCTTTTTTGAGAATTTGTTCAGTTCTTCATCCCTCAAAGGATGAGGTAGTAAAACTCATTTATCACTAGTTAGATCCCTCATTCTACGGGAATCTAGCCTCAGAGGTTTCCAATTTTAATCTAGTGTCTTGGCCTGTGTCTGATGGGGCTCAGTGTTTTCTAGTTGGTAATTATTCAAGATTCGTGCAGACTTGGTGAAGCATTTTCAGGTTCAGTTGGAGTTTACCGAATCCTTGGTGGTCTTTGAGAGGGATAAGAATTTTGGGTGAGACTCATATTAAACTACCAAATGTGAAATCCCTGGGTTTTCCATTGGAGTCAGTTCTGTGCTGGTGGTTGGAGCTCCGTGCTACAACGGGTGATGCCTTCAAACACCTTTGGAGGGGCTGGCTCAAAGAAATATCAGTTGATGGGGACTCTGATATGGAGCTCGGGATGGACCAAATCTAGTATGTGCAGAGGGCCTCAATATCTTGGTTGATGATGTCAATTAGGTTTATTTTTATTAGGTCCTAGTATTAGTATATAGAATTTTTTTTAGTTTTTGTTAGTATGCCAGTGTGACCTAGTTGTGGCTGTTCTTGAAACACTTGAGGATATGCCTCCTTTTTTTATATACAGGGAATGAGTCCCTTCAACCTGCCTTATTGATAAAAAAAAGAAAGTATATTGTGAGTTAAATTGTCAAACCTGCCTAATATCACATAATTAGATTGGATAAGTGCCCAAAAAATAATTTTTCTTTCTTATATACACCTAAAAATTGCCCCCTAAGAATTTTTCATAGAATTACATGTTACTATAGTGCTTATGTATTTGTGGATTGTTGATTCAAATTGTCACTTTACTAGTATAATTTATTAACATGCTGTGATATTTTTTCATCTCTCTAGACACTTCAATCAATAATTCACCCATTCCCATTTATTATACATTTGTTTGACCTCCCAAGTCTAAAACGTGTCCAATGCATAATTCATGTGGTTTTTCACTAGGCCCTTCCCTTTTTTGCCCCGTTTAATCCTTATACCGTATTTTTCAAAACAATTATTGTTACAGGTCCCTTTGTACACCAATAGGATCTTAATTTGAATTTCAATTGTCTATAAATAAGCAAGCAATCTAGTTCACTTACAAGTCCATTATTTTATCAAGGCATTCAAGATTGTTTCCAGTGAAGGTTAGAGAAGGAAGTTATTAATCGTTTAATGAAAATGAAGCATTCAATGAAGCAACGAAATTCATAGTAGATGTGCACATTTCATTACAATGATTTTTTTGGTTGAATAATTGTATATAATTGGTTTGTTACTTTTGATAAAGTATCAAATAGATGGATCTTATAATAATCATCTAAGTGGAACACAAATCCTTGAAATAAACCATGCCTTTTTTCAGGTCTAGGTTGGTAACCAAATTAGGGTTAAGAGAAAAAGGACTAATCTCCAAGTGATCAAGAAGTTGGTCCAAAAATAGAGAGGGGTTTTTGGAAGGAAAAAAAGGTGAATATAGGACCGTAAAAAATTGAATTCTAAGAAATTTGTCTTGAATATAATTTCACAGTCTCAAAAATGAAACTTAATAGTTTAGACAAGGTTATATGTTCATCATATAAAAATCCATGTCTACATAGTCAAAATCTAATGATTGTCTTCCAATTTTTAGAGTCTAATCCAATGATATCTAATCATGTTAATAAAACTAATTAGTTGAAATTAATCGATTAATATACTCCAAGTAAACCAATTATTACCATATTTATTACCCTAAATTTTGTTTACTATGACAAAGCGAAAGAATGATATAACATGTATGTAATCTAAGATAGTCAATATAACAATTAAATTTCTATGTATATGATACAAGTAAAATATCATACTAGATCCAACACACACTTACAAGGTATATAATATTCATATATTATGGTTGTAAAGGAATCTATTAAATAATAATACACTCAATATCAAGTAAGCATTCCAAAGCCTGTACAAAGGATATGGGATATGGAATCTAACTAGAATCCTAAGGGTTACAAGGAATAATTATGGTAACAAGTAATGGCTAATCCTAAACTAATGGTTGTAATTCCATTTTGAAGTAACCATGTGTTATAAAGAGAGGAATACTATGATAGAAAAATATGTGATACACTATCCTAGTCTAATAAATAATATATTAGAATAATCAATGAAACCAACATAAAGGAGAGAGTTTAGGGTTAGGGTTACATTCTCACCAAAACATTTGTCACATTAATCTTCCTCTTTGGTTTGTTGCGTCTTGTGAGATATTTTTGAAGGTGGATCACAATAGAGATAGGTATGGAAGACTTAATTAGAACAAATTTGGGGACTCCAAAGACTAAGGAAGACCTTGATGGCTCAAATCCTATTCATGTTTATCCTATTAACATAATTCTCCAATTATGATCTCCAATTATAATCCCAATAAACTCTAAAGTCTCTTGACCTTTAAATGCAAATTTGTGAGTGTAGGAAAAGAAAGTTCTATTTGATGAGATATTTTAGAAAGGAAAATAATGATGTCTATAAACACGGTAACGTGGCCTAAATTCAAAATTCAAATTATCATATGCCATCGGCCACAATTGATGTCATCGGCAACGTAGATTCTTATACCATATGTCATCAACAGGGTGGATGATATCAGGTGCAACTAGTCTAATAGAGAGTGAGGGGGAGGAGAAAGAAGGGTGAGGCAAGAAACTTATAGATCGGGTATGAAGGTTATATGAATGTACTATAAGGGGGTAGTATTTAGTGGTACAAAGTGGTGGTGTGGTGGTAATGAGAAGGTAAAAGAAAGTACCATGAAATTATTTTACAAGGTAATAAAAATGGACCGCAACCCTTTCCCATTGTACCCTGTAAGGCATGCATTTAGAAATATTAATATGCTAACAACATGTAAAAAAGTATTAGTAGGTGAAAAAATATTGATCGATAACATGAGGGTTGGTAGGTACCCTCATCTTTTATATTTAAAATTAAAGGAAAAAAATGAATACAAATGGAGATCTACACATAAAATTAAACTCATAATCCATGTTTTGATGACAACAAAAAAGAGAATCCCCCACCTAAAAACATTGAAGTCATTCATCCCGACATTCAAACCACATCTTCTTTCCCTTCAGTAAATTTTGAAAGCATATGCTTTCCAAAACATAAAATATCCATACCTCCAATTAGAAACCCACACTAAGCATGTTGTTTCAAAACCACTTCCTCCTTCATCCTGAGTAATATCTAAAATTTGTAGCAAAAATATTCATCCCAACATTGAAACCATATCTGGATTCCTGCTACCCACAAAAAAATTATAGGATGGATCAAATTATCCTCCTTCTTAATCTTGTACAATATCCATAAGCCTTAGCCACTCAAAAGGATCATTATTGATAATTATAAATAAGGATTCAACATCATACTAGTAATCACAAGATCATATGCATCCTTATTCATCTCCTGAACCAAATACTAGAAATAACCATAACAAAAATTTGCTGACAAATCATGAACCCCTTGCACTAACTTCTAATTGGGTGTTTCTTATCGTCTCATATTTTTTATTATGATCATTTAGTCACACTCCAAAACCATATCATTGTGACCTTTCTCTTTAACCAATTTCAATCCTTACAATAATTCCATCACTTAGGCCTCATTGTTAGTATCTTTTGGGATAAAAAAGACACATCCGATAGTATTTAGTCATTATAATAACAAAGAATACGATGAACACCATCAAATCCAGGGTTTCTCTCTAAAGCACCATAAAAATTCTATTTTATTACCCCAATCTTGTAATATAATGTTGTCATCAATATAGTGTAATGAAATATGGTCTTTGAGAAGAAACATAATACATTTAAATTAAAGTAAATGATTATAAATGAAGTGATAAAAGAGAACTCAACTAAATGAAATATACTTACATCAACTTACCTTTTTGTGAAAAATGGGCATATGTTAAAGCATGTGTCTCATCCTATATATAGGTCCCAAGTCTTTTGATTAATCCAAATGATAAAAGGCTAAAAGATACATTACTAGAACCAAGTTAATCTAAGAAGTATGCATAAACAATGTAAATAAACATCATACGAGGCCACTAGTAAAAGTCCGAATAGTATATAAATTGAGGTTGAATTAGGTCCAAAGGATGAAAGAAGGTAATAAGTGGGCTCTATGTAAAATATTGAATTCCTATATAGAGAGACTATTTATTAGGCATGTGAAACCTAGGGAATGGTCAAAAAACAAGTTCTAGGTCAAGTTTGGATAGCCAATAAAGAGTTTAAATTAGGTTTTTGAAACCTAGAAAATGGTGTAATATGCATAGATGATAAATAAATAAAAATTTACCATAGAGTAAGGTACAAAGATAGAAAATGGGTTTGTTCATATAGGCCTAAAAAAGATGATTTTTCAAAGTTTTTATAACAAATATCCAAAAAATCATAAAACTGTAGATATTCAAATATGGCAGTTTATCCTTTGAAATGAAAAGTGTGGCTTTGTTCTAATGTTAAGACAAATGTTCACATTCTAAGCCTAATCATTCTCTCTCTCTCTCTCTCTCTCTCTCTCTCTCAACACATTGCTTTATCATTCATCCATGAATTATTAATTATCTAAATTATTAATTCATCTATAAGCATCATTCCCAAACTATGGTCATTTTATTTCTAATTGATTGCATAGGACAATACATAATAGGTTTAAATCGTACTATGGTTCTAGCATATATGTATTGTCCTGAACCTTTCCATCTAATGAATGTTTTTTTTCAAAATATTATGTGAGTTAGTTTTTCTTCCGTAGGTCATCCATAATGCGAATGTTTAAATTATGGAAGCCTATATGAATAATTCAATTGCACTTTAAAAATCACCTTACATTCTCATAATATCCTATTGCAAATATAAACACTAAAGCACTCAATGATCTCCTAAATATTCCTAAATCATTTTCACTTCATTAGAGCATACATCACATATATATATATATATAAAGCACTCAAACCAAGTTCTAAATTCCATCTTGCTCCATTTCAAAGCATGCAAAGGTTCTAGAGCCCTGTATTAACAAGAGCAAGTCATTCCATACATTTTAAAGGTCCTCAAGGAACAAAGGGGTTTACTCTTAAGCATCTGAATCACACCATATCACACTACTACCATGCTAGGTACATTTTCAACTTTATAGTTATCCTACTATATTTTTTTCATGAGAAATAAGGGAACTAATAGAAATTGGATTAGATATGCACGCACACTTGCACCTACACTAGGAGAACTACACGATGCTTACTCCTATTTAATGGGATGTAGTGAAAAACTTGGATTGATTTAGTAAGGGTTGACCACCAAGGGTAGTCCATCTTTACCCACGCACTGATTACTTCTTTTTTCATCGAATGCTTTCATGAAGTTTGTTGCAATTATGTAGGGTTATATTTTTTTGTATATCATTTAGATTGGTGTCGAAGTTGTGTGAGACACAGTGAAAAAAAGTGATACTCATTTCCAGAAAAGAAAAGGGAAATTAAAGTTGAATAAATCCACTATGCATAGGTACAAGAATGTATGAAAGGATTTAATACCATACCATGGTTCAAGTAGAGTTGTGCGGTCTTGCTCAAGAGAGTTTTCCACTTCCAATTTAAAAAACAAGGTATTCCCAAAACTAGAAGATCTCTTTCAACCAGTTTGTACACTCAGATCATCGTTGTACCACTTTTCACAGTTGAGTATCTTTTTGTGTGTTTTAAGAAATCATTGTCTAATAGTTGTAGGTATTAATGATTTATTATGAATTTTTATTAATTAATTCAGAATAATCCACATGTAATGAACCCTTACATACTATATATTGCATATCATAATATATTTTTAGGTCGTAAAAATAATATGTGAACTTGACTGTTGCTCTTGTGTAATCTTATCTTACCCCAGGATTTTATATTTCGTCAATCTTTTAGGGTGGGTATTTGGATTTAACTTTTAATTCTTTATATTTTATACCCTAAATCTAATTTTCAAAATTTCCCCTAGGGTTTCATTATTAGGTATTGTTGATGTTTAATCACAACACCCCTAATTGTTTACAACACGATAGATTGAATCTGTTCGTGTGATTGTATATCATGGAGATTTTCCCAAAGTGTGGGAATTTACGATCGGGAAAGCTATTTGGAGAAGGCCAACTTCCTATCATATCCTAGTGCATACTACTCGAAAGTGTAGAGAGTTGCAGATCCAACCCTAATCTAATATTTCCAAGGAGACCGAGATAGAGAAAATGCATGAAAATAAAATCTACTCTAAGCAAAGGTGATGTACCAAGAAGGATATTGAATAACCCACATAATAAACATGACACTACCAGAACCTTGTAATGAAAACAACAACCATACACATTAACCTTGCATGTAATGAAAGATTAGAAAGTTGCAATATAACATAGAAGATGGTTTGAAGCATCCATAGATCTGATTTCATTTCTCTGAAAGTTGATACAATACATCACATTTAGGTCCAAAGGCACAAATTTTGCATTGCAATGTTCAATAGGGAGGTTTAGAATCTCCTCAAAATATCTTATAGACAAGAAGAATAAGTGAGGGGCATATACAAGTTTTCCCACCTTTGAAATGAGCCCATCCTTACAATATATAGGAAGAATGAGAGAAAGGAGAGAGAAAGAATTCAAAATCTTGCTTCAACCACCCTAAAATGCATTAAAATAACCTACAACAATGATGGATACCAATGCAAAACCTATGCCTCCATGTACTTTTCCTTGTTGGAGAAGAAAGGAAACCCATACTTCATCATTTGGGTAGGTGAGAAACCTGTAAACACCCTCTAAAATGGCGGACTGTATTTATTAATTTTTAAATACTTAGTCCACTAAAATTAATAAAACCATTCATAGTTATGTAGAGGACATTGAGATCTTTCCAAAAAATCTGATTTTGTGCAAATCCGAGCTCCGAGTCAAAAGTTATGGCCATCTGAAGATGAAGGTGCCATACTGCAATAAATGCAGGTGGTTATCTACCTCTTTTTGGACTCTGAAACTACATCGCAACCTCCAAAACCTGAAATTTAGGACTTTTAGGATTCATAATTTTAGGAATTATTATTTCGGAGTTTGGGTTACCATTCATTGCTCAAGAGTTAGTGAAACCTCCGAAACTCCGAAACACAGAAGTCTGAAATTCAAACTTTAGGTTTTGGACTTCAAGTTTTGATTTCTTGCACATTGGGGCTTCAATGTTCTGAAATGCCAAAACCACAAAGTCCAAAATTTGAAATTCGAGTTTCAGACCTTTTCTTTTTTAGGGTTTTGGGTTTCAGGATATTGGGGGTTTGGGTTTTGTTATCCATCCGGGCGCATGAAACCTCCGAAACTTTTAATTCTGAATTTTGGACTCCGGTTTTTAGACCTTTGACCCTCCTCCACGTGGCACTATTCACTGCTCAAACCTTCTAAGTCTTCTGAATCCCTGAACCTCCTAAGTTTGAAATTTGGACTTCGGAGGTTAGACTCCACCATCCCTGATCTACGGTGCCGTTGAACCAGAAAGGGGAGTTGACCCTAAAAACCCTGATCTATTTCAGACTTCGGGGTTTCACGATTTCATGCCTTTAAGTTATTTTTTACCTTGCTTTTCCACTAAAACTCTGAACTGTAAAACCTCTGAAGTCTAAAATTTGAACTTCTGGGCCCCCATTTTACGCTTATCTCGACTATGAGATTCCTTCAATTTCTTTCCTCCAACATCATTTTCGTTGTCGATCCTGCCTACAACCTGACCATTAGAATCTTAATGTGAGCTCCCATGGCTGAATGATCCCTCCAATTTATCATTGTGCAAGTTCATGTTTGTTCAATTTTTCTTAAGGGGAAAAATTGGATAATAGGTATTTTATTCGGGCTTCATTCTTGAGTCACTTTTTTTTATCAAAAAAATATTTCATCACAGGAGGCGTAACGAGATGCCTCCAAATGTTTGGTCGTAAGTGGGATTCAACAAATTATTTAATATAAATTGAATTAAATCTAATTTTAGAGTAACTACTATAATGAATCATATACAAGTGATAAAATACAGTAAATGTACAAGAAATAAGCATGCAATGATATGAAACCATGAGCAAGAGAGAGAGAGCATGACTTAATTGATTTTAAACAATCTGGAGATGGTCTGGGTAGGTGAATAGCTAAAACAAAATGGAATCAACGTCGTTAAGGCTCATTGGAGGTTCTGAGACCCATAATTGTGCATGATAGAAGTTCCCATGGGAGGATAGGAGTGCCTGAGTGCTAGTGACTGAATCTGAGCGCTAGTGTTCACCCATATGTTTAGGTTTTGATCCTTGCTCTATATGAGGAGCTTCATTGTTAGTTTTATGTTATCACTATGATATTTCTCCAATGTTGTCGATTATACCTATAACCTGCAAAACAAATGTCTAGCTGTGCATACCCATAAACCACATAAAATCCTAAAAAATAAAGATGTGGTATGTAGAGTTTGAATGACCCTAGAGGTCACCCGAAGAGTGAAATTAGTTTCAAGTGGTGCAATACATTTAAGAATCGATATAGTTCCATGTGTAATTATTCCTCAGGATGGCCCAGGTGTGTAAGTTGTACAATGATAACGAGCTAGATCTATAATGTAGCAAATATATAGAATGTGTGAGATAAAATTGAATAAATTTCCCCTCCTATGTTGTGTATGAAGAGTAATTCAGCCCTTTTCCCTTCAATGAATTCCCTAGATGGATGATTTATAATGCTCTTGTGCCTTTGGATGCAAGCTTAGGTGATAGTAGATAGTGGTAGTGTTTGTCCCATTATTTGAGAGATATAACTATATATATATATATATATGATTCCCTTGTTTGAATTTGACAACTGGAAGGCTGACCCAAAAGTATAAATGATGCCTAAGAAGTAAAAGAGACCAAAAGAGTGAGAAAATGGGAGAAAGGGTCAAGAGTGCACATGAGGGACATGTGCATCTAGGTGCTAGTTTCCTAAATGGGCGTTAGTGTTTGACGCCATAAAAGATAAATCAATAAAATAATGACAAGATTGTAGGGTGTGTAAAGTCAATAAAAGTATAACAAACAAAGAAAAAGGCCCAAAAGACACTGTCAATTACTAGTTTTCTTGCTTAGGAATTGATTAATTGAAATTGGAATAAACACTAGTTAATCTAAGCTATGCATAGTTGTAAATAAAGTAAATACATGTTGTAAATGAATATAAATATGACCTAAGAAACTGCACAAACAGAAATAGAAACCCTAATGTGCAAGAGATAAGAGGAAAGAACTCAACTAAATAGAAGATATTCGCAGGAATGCGTCGTAGAGGTGACTGTGGAAACTGAAAGCAAGAACGACTATGCAGGATCGCCAAAAATGATGGATCTGGGCTGATTTTATGGAATGGGGCACATAGAGAAGGACTGGGGTGCATGCGAGCACTTTGGTCTACAAAATGGGTTCCCTAGTATGTGCAAAAGCTGTAAAACTGATCTTCACAGGTTTGACAGGTGGTGTGAAACCATCGCTATGTGTCACATCAGATTTACTGTACTAGACTAGGTGTCACTACTAATCCAAGATGGAGGGAAGACCCGCAAAACCCTAAACAAGCATCAATCCCTAAAAAATAAACATGTATATGATAGGGTTAGACTAACCTCAGCTATCACACTAATGGGGGTCTTACTAACTAAGCACTGCACTACATTCCAGACCCGAATGTAATTTTGTGTGTTGTGTGTGTGTGTGAAAAATGCCCTAGATTTCTCGTATGCCTCAGTCGCACTTGTTGATGTAGCGAGCTAACCATTTGTAGAAAATTTAATAGAATGGTGGATGGAATAGAATAAAATCCTCCCCCTATGATGTGTGTGATGTAAATGTCCTAACCTTGTGCCTTGCGATGGAGCTATGTGGATGCAAGTGATCTCCAATGCAATAGATGGATGTAACTTTAGGTGGATGATAATAGTGAGTAGTGCTTGGTCCCTCATTATGGTTTCATAACTTTATATTTATAGGATTCTCTTGATCTAATTTCATAATTAACCCCTAAATGGTCAATCACTAAAAAGATAAGAACCTAAAATGGCTAGAAAGAGCCCAAAAAGTGGTGGGAAAGTTCAAAATGGATTGGGGCGCCCATGGTGGGACCAGGGCACCCATGGGAGCCCCAGTACTAGCCTGGGTGCCCCAATTAAGGCTAAAATAATGCAAAAGTGATAAAACAGACTAGGCATATGTGTGGTATAGGTCGGGAATGACGAAGTAAAATAAAGCAAGATGGCTAAAATACAGGAGTTAATTAGTACTTTCTTCACTTTAAAACCCTATAAATAGTAGTATGAGACCATAACTAAATATTATCTAAAGTGCATGATTTTGTGTCTGCATTTTGCCCCCACTTTATGTTTTTGAGCAGAAATCTTGGTAACATAAAGTAGATAGAGATGTGTACCTGATGCTAATGTAGAGTGATAAAGAAGGCATGCCGAAATACTAGACAAAGTGTGGAGTGATAAAAAGATGATGGAGCATGGAAACTAAAGATGGAAAATGCATTAAAAAGTGATGAGAGTGAACCTAAAGCGGAACACGTGTGCTAATGCTAATGTGTGTAGTGTACTTGCATGGTTAGTATGCAAAGTGTGTTGTCGCGAAGTGTCAGTGTTGATGCCATTGTTTTTATTTCTATTTTTTCTCCCATTTGACTGCTTGTTTCTCATACGACCGGACCTATAAGGAAAAAATGATCAAGTAGTCAAATATATATGTATGTATGTGTTAAAAATCCATGTAAAAGACGCATGTGTGTATGTAAAAAATATTTAAATGTAAATTATGCAAATGAAAAATGTAAATGGAACATGTGCACCTGATCCATATTGAGAGATAAAGAGTGTAAAATGATATCATGTACTGCTAGGGGTTTTTGGGTGATCCGGTGCCATAGGCTGAAGAAGTATAGGGAAGAATTGATCTGTATTCTTTAACCTTTAACTGTTTCCTTGAATGTGTGTGAAGAGAACTTTGTACTGTCCTAGTTTTTTGGGCGATCCGATGCTAATGGTAGAAGAAGTATTGGGAGGAATTTTGTTGTATACTCCAACTAGTAACTGCTCCCTGAATGCTAAGGATAACCATTTCCTATAAAAGCCATTGTGTATGGAGTTCGTAGATTGGTCTGAACTCACTCACTATTTGTAAACCCACAATGCCAAGGGTGGAAAGTGCACTGAACTGAATCGGTGTAAACGCATTGTGTAGATTGTAAAAAACCCCAAATAATGCCCCCCTCTTTGGGGGTGCATTCGACGTCACTGATAGGAGAATGCAACCCCAAAAGAGAACCAATCACATGAAATCTATAACTCTACCCTATAGGGGGAAGGGAATGTGCTTGGTAGAAACTAAGGCACACACAAACAAGATGGCTAGCCAAAGGCAAGTGTTAGTATGGAATATCATACATGTGTAAGAAAATGTGTAATGAACGCAAACAATGTATGAGCTACGAAGCAAAGTAACGAAAATACACAAGAAGAGACGTAAGCCACACAAAGTGGGTCACAAACATGGGACATCACTCACGATGTCACAAGACATGCAAGGCCATCATGGCCACAAACAACAAACATAGTGTGCACACCAAACATGGGGCAAAGCCCACATATAAGAAGCAAACAATGGCAGAAAAGCACAGATAAAAAAAAGTAGTCATGGTAGTATGTAATGTTGTAAATTAAGTGCTGCACATGAAACACCCATTAGCATGTTAGAGAAATAACCAATATGTCAAAGGCGTGTATAACCAAGTAAATGTAAAGTTCTAAGTACAAAATGAAATTATAGCACCTGTAAGAGATGAATGTGGATGCCCCCAATGACCAATGTAGTAAGGGTAGAAGGCGAGCACCCATGTTGCGTGAAAAGGATCTGTATCTACGATCAAAACTAGATAAATAAGTGAACACACATGTGTGTATGGTATAGATAATGACATATAAGAAATTAGTCTAATATGTGTAGTAAAGTGATCATGTAAAACACTAGTAGACAAGAGTAAATTCCCCCAAGACAATGCAATATGTTGTGGATGGATGGAATGGAATGTAAGATGGAATGATAGGAGTTGCATGTCCCTTGAATGAATGGAAATTTATTCAATGATGTTCATTTCCCCCCCTAAGCAGTCAAGAATGAACTGGAAATGAGAGGTCATCATCAGGAAATGGTCAGAGTGTGATTGTTGTGTCTAATGCACTATGCTGAATGTGTATGTGTATTAATGAGATGCAACCTAGAAATGACATGTGTGTGAACCCTATAGCTGAAGCATATATCACAACATGATGAATGGAGGAGTGATGATTTATCCTAAAGCATATATCACTACAAATGCGTAATAGGGGGTGGTGATTTAGCCTAAAGCGTATACCACTACAAGATGATATAGTGAGTGATGAGTTAAGCCTATAACATGTGTCACTAACCTAGAAATGGCTTATGAGGAAAGGTCAAATAATGAACGTGTGAGGAATGGAAATTCCATTTGATTTGTAAACCCTTGGCAGTCGAGTATGGACCAAGGAACTAAAGTGTGTCATAGGGTAGTGAGTGCAGTGTGTAGAAGACAATGCAATATGCATGATGATAAGTGACGACCATGATGGTGTGTATGTAGTGTAAGATGAGTATAATGTGTAAAATTTAATGTATAATGTGACATGTAATGTATGCAGATAAACTAGTAATATAGTATGTAGGATGAATACCATATGATGCTAGATACATGATGAAAACTAGTATGATGTAGAAGATGTGCCATGATCAGAATGTATATGGTATAATATGTAATAAGAGTAGGATGTAATGTATGATGTATAAAATGTAATGTAGTGATGTAGAGTCTAATGAGTGTAAGATGTGTGCGATGTAGTATGTAATATGCTAGATTCATTTACCATGAAAGTGTTGGATATGTATTATGAATAATTGGTATGGTATATGTACTATGAGATGTGAAAATTGTCTAAAAATGTGTATGATACGTAGATGTTGAAATGTCTAAGTGATGTAGACTAAATGTACAATGTATGATGTATGATTCATGATGTGTGATGAAACACAATGTGTAATCCTTATAGTGCAGTGTGCGGGGTTCATGTGTAGTAATCCTTCAACAGTCAAGTGTGAACCGAAGCACGAGAGTGTGATCATCGGGTAATGGTCGGTGTTATAACATGTGATGATGAATGCCTATATGAAAATGCAAAGATGGTATATGCCAAGGTGAGTGGGGGTTATATGTAGATGTGATGCTCCCAATATATGTGTGATGAAAGAGGATATCATGTAATGTCATCTAGGATATCATCTCTCTTAGGATCATAGTTAAATGAATAAGCATTGGTGACTTGATAAGAAATAGTGTCTAGTTGATCACATAATGAGCCATTAAGGAGTAAGTTGTACATGCCCATAGCATATTCATCATCGGTGAATTGAGGAAGTGGGCAACCATGGGCATAGCAATGAGTGAGATTTTGAGTGCATCCTAAGAAAGAGTTATTGCAAATGAAAAAAACATCCAAAGGGCATAAGAAATGAAATGTCTATATGATCATGATCTAGAGTTCCCCCAACATAATCAAACCATGATTTCCCTAATGTGAGTGGTGAAAATCGAGGAGTGCGTGTGAGAAATATCGTGAGGTGAACTATACAAATACCATAAGCGACAATGATGGTGACATACCCATAATAAATATGAGGAGCATATGGTATAGGATAGAGGTCCTTAAAAGCAAAGCCTAAGTGAGCCAAACCATCATGTCTACATGATAGTGTCATCGCATGTAGGATAAAAGTGGAATATGTTCCCAGTATGAATTATTCATGAAGAGTGTGCAAGTAAATGGTGGGCGTGCTGATATAGATGGTGCATATGAAGTTGTGTGTGATAGAGCGACTTCCATGGATTGGACATGGCCTTGATATGGAATCATAACAGTAGCAGTAGCAAATGGCATGAGAGAAATGACATCTATCACATAAATGGTCACTGTCTAGTGGTAGTAAGTGAGGTGGTTCTTTTGTAGGTTGGGGCTTGTATGTAATATATGTGCATGGAATAAAAAGGTGGTATTAGGAGCCCTATCACAATACTGAAATGGGTCACAGTCATGAAAAAAATGTGTTCAATGCCTTCATGTAATAATTTGACACAAATATGGCACAGTAGAGGCAATATCTTGCATGGCATGAAGCCATGGCCTACCAAGTAGAGAGTTATAGGAGACTAGAAAATCAATGAAGGGAAAAATAGTGTGGATAGTTTTTGGACCAATAGTAATAGGTAATGTAACGTGAATGAGACATGGAAGAACATAACCATCGTAAACATGCAATGATATAGAAGATGGACTAACCTCACAAAAAGAAAGACCTAAAGGCTTCAAGGAATGTCATGGGACACAAATTGAGCTCTAAGAACCATTATCAATCAAATATCGAATTTAAAACCTACAGTATGAATACAAAAGATGATATGGAGAGGTGGAATAATTACCAAAATTATGAACATAACAGGAATATTAGACTTGAATACTATGTGTGAAGAGAATGCATCAAAAAATATTTGATAAACTGAGTCTGGATGCGTGCCAACATGAATGTGAGTAGTAGATAAAAGATGTTGGACTCTATGTAATAAATAAATATTTGTAAGAAAATAATCATTGATTGAAATAATCGTGATGACCAAACCCTAGGATGACAAACAATGAATGAAGAAACTAAAAGTGTGAATAAAGGAAGTGTCGAAACATTGGGTTCACCAAAATGATTAACTAAAATGTGGAATAAGCACTAGTTAATCTAATTTATGCACAACTGAAAATAAAGTAAATAGATGTTATAAATGAATATAAAGATGACCTAAACCACTAAAAAATAGAAATAGAAACCCTAATGTGCAAGAGAGAAGAGGAAAGAACTCAACTGAATAGAATATGTTCGCAGGACTATGTCGCAGAGGTGACTATGGAAACCGGAAGTAGGAACGACTATACATGAGCCCCAAAAATGATGGATCTGGGCCGATTCTCTGGAATGGGGCTACTACAGGCACTTTGGTCTACATAGTGGGCACCTTGGTATGTGAAAAATCTCTAGAATTGGTCTTCAAAGGTTCGGAAGGTGGTCTGAAACCCTCATTGTGTGTCACATCAGATTTGTTGTCTTGCCACGGGTGTCGCTGTTAATCCAAGATGGAAGGAAGACCTGAAAACCCTAAACAATCATCAATCCCTAAAAAATAAACATGCATATGATAGGGTCAGAATGACCTTAGCTGTCACAATGGTGGTCTTACTAACTGAGCGCCGCTCTACATTCCAGATCCAAATGTAGTTCTATGTGTGTGTGTGAAACATGCCCTAGGTTGCTCTTGTGATAGTCACACTTTGTGATGTAACAAGCTAACTATGTGTATAAAATGTAATATAATAGTGGATGGAATATAATAGAATATAATCCTACCCTATGTTGTGTGTGATGTAGATGTCTTAGCCTTGTGCCTTGTGATGGAGCTATGTGGATGTAAGTGATCTCCAATGCAATAGATGGATGCAACTTTAGGTGGATGATAGTAGTGAATAGTGCTTGGTCCCTCATTATGGTTTCACAACTTCATATTTATAGGGTTCTCTTGATCTAATTTCGTAATTAACCCTGAAATGGCCGACTACCAAAAATATAAGAACCTAAAACGGCTAGAAAGAGCCCAAAAAGTGGTGGGAAAGTTCAAAAAGGATCGGGGCGCCCATGGGTGCCCTAGTACTAGCCTGGGTTCCCTAGTCAAGGATAAAATAATGTGAAAGTGATAAAATAAACTAGGCATATGTGCGGTATAGGTTGAGAATGACAAAGTAAAATAAATCAAGATTGCCAAAAGACGGGGGTTAATTAGTACTTTATTCACTCAAAAACCCTATAAATAGTAGTATGAGAAAGGGACTAAATATTCTCTAAAGTGCATGATTTTGTGTCTACAGGAATCATGTATATATTAATATGCTTTAGGAACTAAAAATATACCCAAGTGCGTGATTTGGTATCTACACTTTTCATTAATAATCTCTCTAAAACTAGTCCTCAATTACACTTCTTTGAGCTTGGAAATCCCTTTAATGGCAGTAAAGAGAAATTTAAGGCAGCAATACACTGTATAAACATGAGTAAAGTGGGCTATAATGATTATAGGTCAATAATACACGGTAAAAACATGAATAAATTGGATGAAGGAATACACATACTTTATTAATGGGGGAACTCATTCTTACAGCACAACCTTTTTTATCACATTAATGAATATTCAACAAATGAGATTTAAACTTGACAACATAACTATTAATCAAACAACCAAGGAACATGCCCTTTTGTCACTCAAATAGATTATATTTAGAGATGGGAAATTTAGATTGAATCTTGTATATTAACATCGAGTCAATCTAAAAACTAATCTCAAAATAAAAGACATGCCATAAATGAGATTTAAAGATTGATGGTTAATATTGAATCACTAGATCAATTCTCAATATTAGAATCTCCTACGATAAACTTGAATCATTTTCTAAATAATATTACAATATTGATGGTCTAGATTAAATAAACATTTACATTGACAGACAATCTTGAAATCAAAACTTGAATATGTTATTATATACATCAAAATCAAAGATTTAAACTTGACACCATCACCATCAATACGACAATCGATGACCATGATTGTTTGTAACTTAAATAGATCATATTTAAATATGGACGATCTAGATTGAATCCCGCATACTAACAATTAAAACAAGAATATGATCTCTAAAGAAAGGGCTTCCATCACAAATGAGATTGATGGTTAAGATTGAATAACTAGATCAATGGTCAATATTAGAATCTCTTATGAAGATTGACATCATTAATCCTTTATGACATAAAGCAGAGCATCGTGGGGTTCTCTACATGCACAAAGAACAAAAACACTAGAGGGAATATATAATTCATAAAAATAAGACAAGCGCTGAAGAGTTTTTGACTTTTAGAGAACAAGGTTAATAAAATGACTAAGGAAGAAATTTAGTTAGCAAAAACTTATATTAGTGGGTTTTCTTCCTCTATCTTCTTATTCCTTTGGGAACTCAAAATCTCTATGCCCTTCTCTCCACACCTAAAACGTGTTTCATTAACTCCATGGCCACAAATGCACCCAAAGGATCCTCCTCCTATATACAAGGTTTCTCTGCCCTTTTGTGCATCTTCATTACGTACAATAATGTTGGTCTTTCCCTCTAACACAAAACTCCCCGTGTTTCTACCTTGTCTGTGGCATTGTGGGAACTTATCCTTGCCCCACATTTCACCATTTTATTTATGCAACAATTTCTTTTTCTCCCTCAGTGCACATTAAAAGACTTTTTCTATAGATCACACTTAGATCTTGAACTCAACCTGAATCAAGAGACACAACTCATTCATATACTATGTGTTTTCCTTTATATCATCCTCCACATGAAATACTTGGATAACGAGTCTATAAAACTCATCAATATATTATTTCACATTACAATCTTTTGTGACAAATTCTACAACTTCTTGAATAAGTTGAGCTAGTAATCAACATGCAAGAAATTGGCCTTCAATTTTTCTACCAACATTTCCCAAGTCTTGATCTTCAATTTGCCTCTCTATACCCTCTTTGTTTATACATGCTCCCACCAAATACCTACATGGTCCTTAAGTTTGGTGCAAATAAACATTAATCTACTTGGATCCTCCATAGCTTCATACCCAAAATATTAGTTGAGTTCCATTATCAAATCATAGAGCTTTTTTTATTTTAAAATTCTAGAATAACTTAGGGTATTTAGCCTAGGCTTACTCCCACTCTTATAATAGTGTGTATGAGTCTTTCCTTTGGACCTTCATCTTGCACGTCCTATCCTTCGAATGTGGCTTGTGCTCTTGGCTTATAATAGTTTTCAAACCAAGATTGGAAATGAATTATGGACGGTATTTGGAGTTCGAGCATAAATGCTTGAAAATTATTATTCAACTACTAATGATCAGTTTGAAAGGGTGGTGATGTAGGCTTCCAAGCTGCCTCATTACACCGTTTTCTTTCATCTTTAGGCTTATTGTAGGGATATGGGCGTGTGTCGAGTATTGGTCTTAAATTATGGTTATGTTTATAATAATATTGTTGTTATTTTTAAAATTGTTTAATCTTAATTTTTATGTTTTTTTCCTCTGTTTTCTCCTATATTTTAATGTTCTAATTTTGTCTAGAATTGTTAGGGATTTTTTTGGTGGCAAATATTCGTAATTTGGTGAAATTTCTATTTTTGGAAAATTTGAAATGACAGATTTTTTCAGAACAGGCCAGTGTCCTATTTGCCTAAAATTTCTAGTATAATTTTTTAGGGGTCGGCTTTGCCTACCATTGAAAAGTACTCCTATATAAAGCTAGGTAATTCACTAGGTAGTATACTCGTATCAATTACTATGAACTTGTAGGGCAGGTTAATTACACAAGATAGGAGGTTGTTGATGTACGACAAAAAGTTGTTGAGGCATGACAAGAGCCTGGAGGTTGTTGACGTGTGACAATAATGTGTTGTTAATGCATGATGGGAGGATGCAGATGCACAACAGGAGATTTGTAGTCGTGCGACAACATGTTGATATACGACAATAATTTTTTATTGACACACGACAGGAGGCTCCAGACGCATGACAAGAGAGTCGATATTTTCAGTTGCGTTATAGCAAGTTTGTTGTTGTGCGATAACAAATTTGTTGTCATGCGAAAGTAAGTTTATTGTCGTGCAATAAAAAAATTGTTGTCGTGCGAGTGCAATCATTGTGTTGCAACATGCACATCGCATGACTTGAAAATTAAAGCTTTTTTTGGTCAAAAATTTTGCACATAAACCCCAGAAAATTTCCCTGTTTCACGAAAGTGGTTATGGGGATATTCGCCAGGGATTTCCTAGAGGTCTCTTAAAATGAACCCTGAGAATTGTACAATTGTAATATAAAGAATCATGATCATGTACAATTTTGAGTTTTTTGTGTGGGTTTTTTCAAAATATCTTTGTGTTTTAAAGATTTTTGAAGCATATAATTTCTTTGTCAATTTTTACACTCATATATATATATATATAATTGAGAACCTATAAATTACAAAAATATATTAGTATGTTTTAATAAAAATAAAATTTTAACAATAGAAGAACATTCCATGTCAAAATAAATTATTGCAAGCGTTTAGAACGAACATTCAAGTATCTAAGGAAAGTTAAAGCGCAAATAATATTACACTAAACATTCATCATAACATTCAAAGTACTACATATTTAAGCATTTACACGACACTCTTACTATATTTAACCCGTTGTTTAAAAAAAACATCGTAAAGACCTGATAATAATAGACATGTAACAGAAGGCCCCAAATACATCCTCATTTTTCTATGTTCTTAAATAAATATTATTGTATTATTGAAATTTTAAAGAATGATATACATTTCTTACATATTTACACAAAATTTTAAATAAGCAAACAATTTTTTTTTTGAATCCCTTCAACTATAAATTACAACTATTATTAATTCTATTTTTTCTAAATTAATTTCATCTCAATATTATCTGTCTAACAACCATCTTTAAATTTACACCAAATCATATATTCTTTTAAACCCTTTTTCAATTATTACTCTAAAAAAATATGTACATAATTGAAATCGGATTTAACTTTTTCAACTCTAATTAAATTTAATTACAGATCACATTTTAATGCAAAATCATTTTCCCATACTAAAAAAATAAAAAATAAAAAAGTACATTGAAAAGAGGAAAAAGCTCCTTGTTTGATAACTTCTCTCGTCAATGTAGTTGTTTGAATATGTGATAAGAAGTCGTTTCCACTTCCTTTTGACGAAGTTAAAGAAAATAAATGTTTGATTCTCTTTCACCGTGTTAAGTCATTGTCACTTTCTTATCACCTTCCACTCCACTTATAAAAAAGCATCACGTACCTAAAGTCTTAATATTTCTCACTAGTATTTAACACCAAATTTCATATAATAATATTTAAATTTCTCAAGGAAGAGTTGCTGATTTTTTTAAATTTTGATTTCCTAATCCCCACACGCTTTTAAGTAGAATATACGCTAACTTGATAAGGTTGTGAAACACCAACCATTTCTTTCACTACCTAAAACTAAGATAGTGAAGTGGTGAGGTGACATTAGTGTTGTATGTTGGCATAGATTTGAGAATTTAGGCCATCGTTTTTTCCTCTTCCATATGTACTTAAAGCTAGGATAATGAAGTGGTGATGTACCATTTGTGTTTTATGTTAGTATGGAGTGGAGAATGAATACGACCTTTTTCTTTTTGTGAAGGTGAAGTCTTTCACAAGAGGTTAAGAAATGTGTCATTTTAGGAATAAACGTACTTTGAATATTTTAAAATTTTCAAATTGCAATGAGAATAAGAAAGTATTGTGACTCAAATTGTCAATCCCGCATAATATCACATAATTAGATTGGATAGGTACCAAAGAAATCATTTTTCTTTCTTATATACACATCAAAGGTTGGTTTATGTTAAGGACAAATTGTTTTATATAGACACCTAAAAGTGCCCCCTAAGAATTTATGTCATTGAATTACATGTTATTAGACTGCTTATGTGTTTGTGGATTGTTGATTCAAATTATAACTTTACTAGTATAATTTATTAACGTTAAATGATCCTTGCTCATCTATGTAGACACTTCAATCATTACTACACCTATTCCCATTGATTATACATTTGTTTGACCTCCTAAGTCTAAAACGTGTCCAATGCAAGAGTTGATGTCGTTTTTTACTAGGCCCTTCCTTTCTTTTCCGTATATGAGCCTTATACCGTTTTTTTCAAAACAATTATTGTTATATGTCCCTTCATACACCAATAGGATCTTAATTTGAATTTCAATTTTCTATAAATAAGTAATCAATCTAGTTCACTTACGCATCCATTATCATCCACTTTATATTTGGTGATGCATCCATTATTTTATCAAGACATTCAAGGTTATTTCAAGTGAAGGTTAGAGAAGGCAGTTATTGATTGTTTATTGAAAATCAAGCATTCAACGAACAATGAAGTTCATAGTAGATGTACACATTACATTACATTGACTTGTTTGGTTGAATAATCATTGTATATACTTGGTTTGTTACTTTTGATATTGTATCAAATGGATGGATTTTATAATAATCATCTAAGTGGAACACAAATCCTTAAAATAAACCACACCTTTTTGCAAGTCTAGGTTGGTAACCATATTAGGGTTAAGAGAAAAAGGACTAATTTCCAAGTGATCAAGTAGTTGTTCCAAAAATAGAGAGGTTTTTTTTAAGGAAAAAAAAGGTGAATGTAGGACCGTAAAACGTTGAATTATGAGAAATTTATCTCGAATTCATATAACTTCACAGTTCCAAGAACGAAACTTAACAATTCAAACAATCTTATATGTTCATCATATAAAAATCCATGTCTACATAGTCAAAATCTAATGATTTTCTTCCAATTTTTAGAGTCTAATCCAATTCATTCACCCCTCCTTTTGTAGGTCTAGGTTGGCGACCAGATTAGGGTTAAGAGAAAAAGGACTAATTTCCAAGTGATCAAACAATTGTTCTAAAATAGAGAGGGTTTTTAGAGGGGAAAAAAAGGTGCATGTAGGACCATAAAAAATTGAATTATGAGAAATTTATCGAATATAAATTCACAGTCCCAAGAACGAAACTTAACAATTCAAACAATTTTATATGTTCATCATATGCGAATCCATGTCTACATAGTCAAAATACAATTATTGTCTTCTAATTTTTAGAGTCTAATCCAATTCACTCACCCCTCATGTCTGACCATGTTAAGAAAACTAATTAGTTCATATTCATTTATTAATATACTCCAACTAAACCAATTATTATCATCTATATCACCCTAAATTTTGTTTACTATGACAAAGAGAAAGAAGAATATAACACATAGGTAATCTAAGATGGTCAATATAACAACTAACTTTCTATATATATGATACAAGTAGAAGATCATAGTAGATCCAACACACACTTACAAGATATACAATGTTAATATATTATGGTTGTATAGGGATCTATTAAATAATAATACACTCCATATCAAGTAAGCATTCCAAAGCCTATACAAAGGATATGGGATATGTAATACAACTATCATAATGGTTGTAAAGAATTGTTATGGTAATAATCAATGGCTAATCCTAAACTAATAGTTGTAATTACATTTTGCAATAACCATTTGTTATAACGAGAGAAATAATCTAATAGAAAAATATGTGATGCACTATCATAGTCTAATAAATAATATATTAGAATAATAAATTAAACCAACATAAATGAGAGAGTTTAGGGTTAGGGTTACATTCTCACGTAAAATGTTGGCACATTAATCACCCTCTTTGGTTTGTTACATCTTGTGAGATATTTTTAAAGGTGGATCACAATAGAGATAGGTCTGAAAGACTTAATTAGAACAAATTTGGGAACTCCAAAGACTAAGGAAAACCTCGATGGGTCAACTCTTGTTAAAGTTTATCCTATTAACATAATTCTCCAATGATGACATCCAAGTATAAGCCCACTAAAATCTAAAATCTCTTAACCTTTAAGTGTAAATTTGTGAGCGTAAACAAAGAAATTTCTATTTGACGAGATATTTTAGAAATGAAAAGAATGATGTTTATAAAAAAGGTAACATAACCAAACTTCACAATTCAACTTATCATATTCCGTCGATTGGCCACAACCGATAACATTGACAAGGTAAATTCTTATACCATATTTCATCAACATGGTCAATGATATTAGGTGCAACTAGTCCAATAGAGGGTGAGGGGGAGGAGAAAGAAGGGTGGGGAAAGAAACTTGTATCTCGGGTATGAAGGGGATTTGAATGTACTATAAGGAAATAGTATTGAGTGGTACAAAGTGGTGGTATGGTGGTAATAATAAGGTAAATAAAAGTTCCATGAAAGTATTTTACAAGGTAATAAAAATGGACCACAACCTCTTTTCCATTGCACCCTACAAGGCATGCATTCAAGAATATCAATATGCCAACAACCTATAGAAATTTTTAGTAAGAAAAAAAATATTGATTGATAACAGGAGGTTTGGTAGGTCCCTCATCTTTTATATTAAAAATTTTAGAAATAAAATCAATATAAATAGAGATATACACATAAAGTTCAACTCATAATCGATGTTTAGATGACAACAACAAAAAGATCACCCTGCCTAAAATATTTAAGTCACCCCACCCAAAAACATTGAAGTCATTCATTCTGACATTCAAACCACCTCTTCTTTCCATTCAGTAACTTTTGAAAGCATGTTCTTTCCAAAACATAAAATATCCATACCTCCAATTAGAAACCCACACTAAGCATGTTGTTTCAAATCCACCTCCTCCTTCATCCTAAGTAATATCTAAAAGTTTCAGCAAAAACACTCATCCCGACATTGATGCCACATTTTGATTCCTTCCACCCACAAAAAATCCGTATGATGGATCAAATCACCCCCTGCTTAATCTTGTACAATATACAGAAGCCTTAGCCACTCGAAAGGATCTCTATTGATAATTACAAATAAGGATTCAACATTGTACCAGAAATCACAAGAACATATGCATCCTTATTCATCTCTTAAACCAAATACTAGAAAGGAATATAACAAAAAGTTGTTACGAAATCACGAGCCCTTGCACCATCTTTCAATTGGGAGTTTCTCCTCATCTCATATTGTTGATTATGATCACAGAGTTACCCTCTAAAAACATATCATTGTAACCTTTATCTTTGGCTAATTTCAATCCTTCCAACAACTCCATCACTTATGCCTCATTATTAGTAGCCCATGAGATAAAAATACACATCCCATAGCTTTTAGTCAATATAATCACAAAGAATACAACTAGCACCATCCAATCCAGGGTTCCCCTTTGAAACACCATGAAAATTCAATTTTATTACCTTAATCTTGTAATGCAAGGTGGTTTTAAATATCATCAAATGTCAGTATAATGTAATGTAATATGGTCTTCGAGAAAGAAACATATTACATTGAAATTAAATTAAATGATTATAAATGAAGTGATAAAAAAGAACTCAACTAAATGAAATATACCTACATCAAATTAGCTTTTTGTGAAGAATGGACATATGTTAAAGCATGTGTCTCATCTTATATATAGGTCCCATGTCTTTTGATTAATCTAAATGATATAAGACTAAAAGATACAACACTAGAAACAAGTTAATCTAAAAAGTAAGCATAAAAAATGTAAATAAAAATCATATGAGGCCACTCGTACAAGTCCAAACAGTATATAAATTGAAGTTGAATTAGGTCCAAAGGTCAAAAGAAGGTAATAAATTTTTTCTAGGTAAAAATTTTATTTCCTAGACAAAGAGACTAAATTAGGCATGGGATACTTAGGTAATGGTAAAAAAAACAAGTTCTGGGTCAAGTTTGGATAGTGTATCAAGAGTTTAAATTAGGTCTACAAAACCTAGGAAATGGCATAAGATGCATATGTGATAAATAAATCAAATTTTACCATAGTGTAAGGTACAAATTTAGAAAATGGGGTTGGTACTATATGCTTGAGAAAAGTGGTTTTTCAAAATTTTTATAATAAACATCCACAAATTCACAAAACTTTAGATACTCAAATATGGCAGTTTATCCTTTAGAAATGAAAAGTGTTCCTTAGTTCTAATGTTAAGACAAATGTTCACTTTCTAAGTCCAATATATATATATATATATCTCATTCATCCATGAAATATTATTAATTATTCAAATTATTAATTCATCTGTAAACATCATTCCCAAACTCTGGTCCTTTTATTGTTTATTGTTTATTGATTTTCTAGACCGTACTATGGTTCTGGCATATTTGTATGGTCCTAAACCTTTCTATCTAATGAATGTTTTTTTAATTTAAAAATCTTATGTGAGTCTTTTCTTCTTCCCTGGGTCATTCATAATGCAGATATTTAAACTATGGAAGCCTATATAAGCAATTGCACTTTAAAAATCACCTCACATTCTCATAAGATCCTATTGCAAATATCAACATTAAAGCACTCAAAGATCTCATGAATATTACTAAATCATTTGCATGTTAGTTAGATCATACATCATATATATCTAAAGTACTCAAACCAAGTTCCAAAGTATATCTTCCTCTAATTCAAAGCATGCAATGGTTCTAGAGCCATGAACGCTTATTTCACTAAATATGGACATATTCCAGTGAATCTGGACTCCAGTATTACATGTTTTGGAAGAAATCTATCACCATTTTTTCCTATATTGGATTCCATTATTACTATTATTGGATTCCATTAGTAACAATATTGGATTCCAATATTGTCATTATTGGACTTATTTGAGTTCCAATTTCAATATTCTTGGATTCCAATTTCACTATTATTACATTCTAATATCGCTATTAATGGATTCCAATATTGCTATTATTGGATTCCATTTTTTTTTTCCATTTTTTAGATTTTCATGTTGGGAGTAAGTAAGGCTAGTAGCCGTTGATTATTATAAGGCATCATCCCGTTGGATTAATAAAAATAAAAAAATTAACAATAACTTCCTACAAAATCCTTGATGTAAGGTGAGCCGTTGCTAACTGTAATAAGTCATGAGCCCGTTGTATTAAATGAAAGTACGAAAGCCTTGATGTAAGGTTAGATTATGCTAACTATTATAAGTCATAATCCTATTGTATTAAATGAAAGTGCAAAAGCCTCAATGTGAGGTTAGCGACTGCTAAATATTATAAATCATGATCCCGTTGTATTAAATTAAAAATAAGAAAACTAAAAATAAATCCTTGCAATAACAAGTTCGAAGTGCGAACCGCACACTTTCAAATGGCAAGACTCACATAGTCAAATTTGTGAGACTCACACTTTTAAAGTTGCGAAAAGTTTGAGACTCACACTTTGAAAGTGTGAGCACACATTGTCAAAGTTGTGAGCCTTGCACATAAATATTATTTATGCACCCCACACTCTGAAAGTGCGAGCCTTGCTCTCTGAAAGTACGAGACTCGCACTCTGAAAGTGTGAATCTCGCACTTTCAAAGTGCGAGCCAAAAACTTTGAAAGTGTGAGCCTAAAATTTGAAAGTGTGTGGCTCGTAGTTTCAAAGTGCGAGGTTTGCATTTTTAATTTTTATTATATGCATCTTTAAATTTGACACTAGCCTTAAATGCTAGTGGTGTTAACAATAAATTACGTTATCACCCCAAAATATACCTTGTAGCAACTCAAGTATTGTTTTCTTATATTATACGCAAAATTAAGTTCACTAGTGTTTATTATTATAAATTATATCTCTGAGTAATCATTAAAATAAAACAACATAGTTGGGAGTTTATGTATATCACAAATTCTATTACTGTGAAAGATAGTATAATTTATTCTTGTAAATTGTTCCATTCTCTATAAAAACGATGAGTCACATCTATTAGAAAGAAAGTGAAATAATTCTTTGACACAATGAAAGATTTTTTTTGTGAGAAACATAGTCTTATGAACACAACATAAGAGATAAGGGTGGTCAAGATGCCCAAATATTCAATATACATAGAATAATACCCTTAAGGTAAGGAAACACCATACAATGCTCCTTAAGGAAGGAGTAACTCCAAAATCTCCCAAGATGGGAATCCACTTCAAGGGGGACACCTCCAATATACCTCTACCAAGTATAAGACTCAACTCCTCTATTTTTCCCTGACCTTAGTATGCTCAACCTTATAAATCTTTTCCTCTACTTTCTTTTCCTCTTCCAACTTGTTTGTTATTTCTTTTTTCTCTTGAGTAGAGAAATTATTTTTGACTTTTTCATCATGTTCTTTATCCTCTTCATCTGATTCATCCTTATTCCCTTCTTCACCATATTCAAATTCATCTTCATGATCCAATTTCACATTACTTTTTTCCTTACTAAGTGTGATATCTTGCAATGTAATTTTCTTTCTCTTGTACCATAATTTCATGAATTTCCTTTACACATTAATATTAATTGTTCCCAATGTCTCTAACCAAGGATATCCAAGAAAAATATCCATACCATCCATATCTAAAGCATAAAAATATGAATGTAAAACATATTTATCCATAGAAATCCTTACATCTTCAAAAACTTGACTTTGCATACCATCCATTTGAGATTCCTTGATATGCTTTGCTTGAACATGTAGATGTTGAGCTACATCCATATTGATGAAGTTATGTTTGCTTCTAGGGTTTATGAAAATAATTAATTTTTTCCTTTGAATGTGCCCTTCAAATTGAAATATTGAAGCTTCCTTCCTTGGAGATGCATTATTTGAACTTGTATCTCGATCTGTTGTCTCTCCTTCTAAATCATGTGTAGCAACTTCAACCTCAACATTTTATTCTTCTTCTTCTTCTTCTTCTTATTCCTCTAATATTTACTCTTCCTCACTATTACCATTAAATTCTTCTACCTTTTCTTCTTTTATTTCCCATCCGTCCATGAAAACTTGTTCCAATTCCTCTAAAGACCAATTAGACTTTTCCTTTTCTAACTCATAAAACCAAATCTGTGCAAGGCCACTAATCCACAACTTGAATAAACAAATATATGATGGTTTAGAGAATTTATCCATAAATTTGTTCCACCATTCTCTAGCATCAATTCTGTCATCTCCAAAAAAAGTTACCATCCCCATGATCCACAAAACTAGGGTTTTAGGAATAGACCCTTTTAATCAAAACTTATTCTAACCATTTTGAATAGAGGTCGGCCAAAAATCAGATACCACAAAACACAAATCCCAACTTAATTTTTGAGAGATTTATGAAAATGTATAAAGTTAAGGAAAATTCCTATGATTGCGGTCTGTGGAGCAAAATATTGAAAAAACATAAAACTGTGATAAATATGAAAAAATAGATCCAAAAATTCTGAAATTTCAGTGGTACCACCTTTGAATTTATTCACATCAACCCAAAAAAATTAATTTCCTAATTCATCATTTTTTAGAAGATATAGATGAAACCTTAGAATTAGGGTTTCAACTCTAAAACAGACATATCTTTCGCAAAACAGCTCCAAAAAATATGAAATTTGGAGGGAAGATCATTTGAATTATGTATCCACTCCCAAAAAAATATCTAAAAAATTCCAAGTTGATCTTCAGATATAGGTGAATCACCAACATTAGGGTTTCATCCGACAAATTGCCCAGATCGATGCTCTAATACCACTTAATAAGATATTTGCATAAAATAAATCAATAAATTGTAGAAGATAAGACAACACATAAGATAAGGGTTTCCAAGATTCCCTAATATTCATTATATGTAGAATAATTCCCTTAAGGTATGGCAACACCATATAATGCTCCTTAAAGAAGGAGTAACTCCACAATCTCGCAAGATGGGAATCCACTTCGAGGGGGACACCTCTAATATATCTCTACCAAGTAGAAGAATCAACTCATATCTCCATGACCTTAATACTCACATCCCTTATATAGACATACATTACTCTTAATAGATGGGTAACACCTAATCTCAAGGTAGGCCGATTCATTACCCAGTATAACTAATTCATATTTGACCCCATATAACTAATTAAGGGGATGTGTGCCACATGCCGACATCTTCATCAAACCATATACATTATATTATCATATCCCAAGGTACATAGCATCTTATGCCCTCAGAGATACATTGAACCAATATTTCATAAATTACATGAATAAAAAGACTCATTGTACCACAATAGTGTTCTTTTTGAGTCAAGAAATGCCAACACCTTTTCCCCAATGTTGGCCCATGTGAATGAGACAAGTTTACATCACACCCCTTAATGTGTTATATCACTTTTATACTATTTTTTATCACAAATATCCCTCTTGTAGCCCATTCTCTTAGCCTTGTAAAAGCTGCCAACCCCTTACTATTCTTGAGGATTTTGATTGGAATATCATTTTCAAAGATTCTGAAATCCAAATCAATGATGCATGTTTCAGAGAACACAGTAAATATGAAAATATTTTGTAGGTTCAAACCAGAGGTATATATGCTCCTCCATGTCTCCTTTCTCTTCACTGAGCACATAGGTTTGGAGAATGAATGGCTGCCTATGCCTATGAACTCAAAGTATATCCTATCATGCTATGAGTTTTGTGATGATAGAAGTAGCTCAGAATAACACAACTGATCTGTCATCATCTTTACATTGAAAGGTTCTATTTGTACATTTCAAATTTGTTACAAATTCATACATATACATTTGTAAATCTTATATGAGGAGTGGTCACCTTTTGTGGAAAATTTTATTTGCATAAAACATGAATACATTTGCTTCCTCTTGAACGGGACTGTCGCTTTGGATACAAGTAGTGTTGAGTAAAGTAGCAGTGGAGGTGTTATCAAAGTAGAGACTAGTATTTATGAGTATGATAGCAACATAAGAGTGTACTACTACTAGTACGGAAGTGGATTGATTTAGCTATGACGAAAACAATCCTATTGGGCAAGTGGAAAAGGAACAAAATTCCCAAAACCCAATTTTACCCCTTCAAAAAGAAATTCGGGCACACTTTTATATATTTTAAGGGTTCTGAGTGGTCTGAATTATTATGGAAAAAATTTGGACTATAACAGGAAAAATTGGTCATTGTTTACTTGAAAATCATCTCAGCCATTGAGAAAAGTAGACCCCAGGATAGAGAGGAATCCTGGGGATGCTTTTTTTCCGTCACAACACCGTCCAAGTCTCGTTCCAAGTCAAACAATGTTTTGTGAAATCATCTCACTAAATCTCACAAAACAAATCCTATCATAAGCGCAACTTGTGCTCCCTGTAACATCGTTGTGCTTACCATATGCATATCCATCCAAATACCTCCTGTAATTATTACTAGGGGTCAGTTGGTTTGTTCGGATACTAGGAAATTGCGTAGGAGCAAGCACTTGTGACGTCGAATTTAGAACTTTGGAAACATCATGCATGGTGGGTTGATTAGAGGGTCATTTCTTGGTGCAAAGCAAGGCCAACTGGAAGTTTTTTCTTACAATCCCAAGATCCTTGCAGGTTGTTGCAACTTTTATATCAACATAGTTTCCATGACTGTGTTGTTGTCTGCTTTTGATAGAATCTGGGTTCACTTGCTAATGTTAAAGAAAATTCCATCCACATTTGATTTATCCATGCTCCAGACAACAAACCTAAAAAATACTTAAACAATGTACAGTGTAAGCTCCAAATGAAAATTAACAAACATAAATCTTACCAACTTTGGTAGATTTGAGTTATTGGCCACAACTTCCTTCAAGTCAACAACTCCAGAAGAGCAATTCTGTAACTATATACATCATATTTCTCATCAAGCCTTGATGTTCTTGCATATTCTGGGTCAATTTAACCAATGGTACCCATAACATAGGTAGAGGTGTGGTTTTTGGCCGAGGAAATGCACTTGGCAATGCCAAAGTCTGACAAATGTGCATCAAAATTATAATCCAAAAGAATGTTAGAAGTCTTCACATCCTGTGAATAATGCATGGGTTACAGTCATAATGAAGATATGGCTATCCTTCTTCAACACCATGAGAAATATTTAGCCGAGTGTTCCAGTCTAGCTTAATCTTCTTTGATAATCCTATATGAAAATAAAAATTAATAAAACACTTGTTAGATTTTCAACAATCCATTTTAATATGAAGGTTAGAGATTGATTGGATGATTCTATTTCAAAAGATGAATCTACTAATGTACAGATCCATTTTTCTTCATAACAAAATCATTTTACTCACCATGTAGGATGTCCCACAGATTTCTGTTTACCATGTAATCATAAAACAACTATGTTTCCAAGTGGAGAAAGAGAATATCCATGCTAGATTCAAGATTTTGATGCTTGATGCTTCTAACTTATTTCCACATCAGTTTCAAATGCAAGCAAGATTAGTGGGTAAAAACTGTACATTCTCTTTATCCACAGCAATTGGCTTAGAATTCTTTAACTCACATTTATAAATAGTACTTGTAGCACCATAGCCAATTACATATTTCTCATTTAGATATTTTATTTATTTTCATTATGTCGTCGTACATGTAAAGAGCCATGTTAATGTGCAGTATGACCAACCTTAAGAACCTAAATGGGGTAACAAATAGATGTGTCAATAAAGAAATTGTAATAAGATATTACTTTCTGATTTGTTGTCTGATAATCTATACAATATGAAATCATGTCTAGCCATGTTAGTTTTAACACCTTACTCCATTTTATTTACAGAGTCCTTTTGTAAATGTGTTTGGATGATTTGAATGGTACATATCTATAATTATGCACAATAGTAGTACTTAACCCAAATAGATGCAAACAATTTCCAATTTTGAGATGGATGTTGTTCATTGCATTGGGAAAAAAATTTGCCCTTACACAACATCATACATATCCAAGTTTTCCAAATTTTTTATAACAATAGAAGAATGTCTCTGAACCTGAGCTATTTAAAAGACAACTACTATTTCTTGCATCAGTTAATTGTTGATATCCAAAAACCATAAGAAACAAAACTGAATTGTTCCATAGAGAAAAGTTGTGCTTATATCTACACCTATTAGGAGGAAAACATGAAAAGTTTTTAATGACAGGAATTTCCCTAGACAAATTGTTGTAGGAGAGGTTTCTGTAAAAGAAATAGAGCCATTTACAGTATCTTCTATTATTAGTGAAAGAGAATTAAATTTATTCCTTTCTCAAAGACCTCCATACCTTTGACAGTAAAGACCTCCAAGTTTCCACAATGATGTAGTGTAACTCAATTTTTTTTTTACAGTGATGGGAAGATATTCTGCCATCAATCCACTAATAGCTACTATCGATAAGGTGCTATACAGGAATTACTTTTTTACATTGATGGAAATATATCCTAGAATATATAGATGCTAGTGGTGCTAGTATTCACTTCTAGCAACAAATGACAACTTCAAACAAAACAAATTTAATAGTGATTAATTGTTTAAATTTCTTAGTGCAATGCTTAACAAAAACTTTTATTAATGATTTCTTGTTTTTTATAACTAAAGGAGGGTTGAAGGGTCCCTTTCCATTTACAGTAAAGATATAATGAGAGGATCAATCTAAAAACCTAAAAAATCCATTAATACTTTGTTGAAAAAATGCAAGGGCCTATGCCAAAAACACAAGTGGTTGGGAATACAAAAAAATGTATTGGACCAGTAAGAGTAGACATGATGATTCGATAACAATGGAACTGAAATGCTATATAACAACCAAAACAAAGATACAGAATGATAGATTTTAGAATCTAACTTATTTAATTGAATCAGATGACACCTCGGTAACCTCCACTTTAATGGGGATGAAAATGGTTTCCGCAGGCAGGTTCTAGAAAAGATGCTCTTTTCAGCAACAACCCAACTCTTTAACCAATCGTACACCTCACGACCTTTCCATGGACGAAGAAGATCCCAATGTGCTGATTTATACATTTATTAATGCAGAGAAAACATATCATCCATTAGTCATGAAAGTGGAGTGAACTAGGTCCTTGCCCTTGGTCTCTCACCCATTTGGACACACCAAACATGAAACACATTAGGACATCAAACCATTTGTACAACTCTAAAAAAATGGCCACATCCATCAAACCTTCATGTATATAACGAGTCTTAGAAAATGAAAGTGCCACAACACACTTAATTTTTTTTCCATTTCACTTCCATGCCAACCCTATACACTGGCTTGATCCAGTGAGGAACCCATCTTGAAAGCCCAATCCTTCATTGGATGTATGATAAGAAGATTAAAATGAATGTTGAAGAAACTTATGCATTTACCCTCAGACGTCCCTTTAGAGAAAGATAATCATCTCCAAGAACTCCCTCAATAGAAATCATGTCTTGCTCTAATTCAATCCAAAAAAATGGATTTCAAATGATGACATGAAATTTTGGTATAAAATCCCATTTCATGCACTTATGTGAAAATTACATGAAAGGAAACATTGGAAAGGCCATGACAGACGAAATGAAAGCAGTGAAATAAACCAAAAGGTGTGAAAATAAGGGAGAGCGGATAGGTAAATATATGGAGTGACTATGCCATCGGATGCTTGTAATTAATACAAGCTTGATAGGGGCTTTAATATCAACCTTTATTGGAAAAGTTGATGAGTTCAGACCAATCAACATATTTATTACCAATCTTATCACAAAATGCTTGGTCAGTCCCTCAATTTTCTATAAAATCCACCTATTTAGTAGCCTCCCAATATATAAGATTTAAGGTCCAATATAATTAATGAAATCAATAAAAAGGAATTTTATTCACACATTTTTTGAGCGTTAGCAATAATATGAGAGTCACATTCCAATAATTAATTCATTACTATTCAAGTCATTAGCCACGGACCAAACAATGTTCCAACACTTTAATTTATTGATTTATATTTATTAATTTACAAAAATTCTAGTCATTAGTCATGTTATTAATTATGAGATTAGCCTCTGGAAGAAGGTCACCCTTTTTTCACGTGGCTATCTTGCCAAACATGCTTTGAGGATTGGAGAGAGGCTGACACACACATTTAGCACTTAGACCCAGATTTTTGTTTTTCCTAGTTCAAAATCCCCTGCTTCCCCATAATATTTAAAAAGTGAAACATCGACCCATTTAACAATAGGTATTTTCTTGGTCTATTCGGTTCCTTTCCAAAGATAGGATAACAAAATTTTGTTGATTTTATCAAACACACAATTGGGGATCCTCATAATAAAAAGCATATAAATGGAAATAAAACAATAGTATATCAGCAAGATTAGATCAATGCAATAAATTTTATCATTTAATCCTAGTGAGAATCTTGTTCACCTTCACCCTGTATATGTGGTAGATCGCTTAGGTCTATTTTCTTTGAAGGATGATTTTAAGAAAATATGCAAGGCCAAGATGGAAAGGATACTTCTTCATGTTTAAATGATGTAACATTTGTTACTATGATCTAACCTTTCCTAACTATGTGGCTATGTTTATTACTAGAAATTGTTGATCGTAGCAATACCAAAGCCTTCCCTTTCATTAACTAACAACGCTTATCGGTTGCAAAGAATTTTTTTTATATGAAAAAGATATGAATTATGTTTTATGCATAATATATCAAATGAGAACTACATAAGGCGTCAGCCTTCTTGAAGGTATGTATTCAAGGACTTGGCTCTGCCAGGGATAGTCCATCGAATATAATATAATTACAAATAATGAAAACAAACCTGTTGAGATTGCTTTTTGCATTGTTAAAATGGATTCATCAACAATATAGAGGCTAGTGGATGATAGCCTTCTCATCAAAGAATAATTGGTAAACATAAAACATGCATTTCTCTTCACGGACTTGGATCATTTATTCCTGAGAAAGATTCATGTTCATCTTTGCCCTCATGATTTTTAGTAAATAGTTTAGGACTATTTTGTTTAATGGGTTATTTCTTGAAATATGCAAGGCCAAGATGATCAGGATACATCTTCAGGTTTAAAATATGTACTTCTATTATTATGCTCTAACTCTTATCTTTGTCGCTAAGGTAGACAATGATTTTTATTAGGTTGATATTTTTAAAAACAAAAACATTAGAGCCTAGTGAGCGCCAAGCCACTCCTTTCAATAAGTAATGTAGCTTAGTAGTCACTAATGCATTTTCCTTGATACAAAATGACATGAAAAATTCCTAGTGACCACATTTTATCCATTCATATGATCTATTTTTCAAGTGCTATGTTCTGTAAGTATTCGAGCTTAGCGGTCGCTAAGCATTTTCTTTAATACAAATTTTTTTTATCTCTATTTTCATAATTAAGAAACAATTTAGCCTAGAGGCCACTAATCTATTCCTTTCTCAATAAACAATAAACAATAAGGCCTAGAGCGCTATGTTATGTAAGTATTCGAGCTTAGCGGTTGCTAAGCATTTTCTTTAATACGAACTATTTTTTTATCTCTATTTTCGAAATTAATAAACATTTTAGCCTTAGAGGCCGCTAATCTATTACTTTCTCAAATACCTCCATAGCTTTCGAACAATAAAAATTTTCATATCTCACATATTTATCATCTAAATATATTATGAAAAATTCCTAGCGACTGATAATATCTATTACTATGATATGTTATTAGAGCGCTATGTTCGAAATAAGATATTGTTTAGCCTAGTTTTCTACCAAATCATTCATTTTATGTAAGTATTTGAGCTTAGTGGTCACTAAGAATTTTCTTTAATACAAACTGTTGTTTGATCTCTATATTCAAAATTAAAAATCAGTTGAGCCTAGCGGCCACTAATCTACTCCTTTTAATAAGTAGAGAGCTTAGTGGTCACTAAGCTTTTTCATTGATGCTCACCGATGTGTAAAAAAAGAAATATGCAAAGGTGTGAGCCTAGCAGTCACTATGATGTTATATGAGCACTCTGAAAACATTTTTAATAACCATCTTTCTTCCTGACTATGCAAAGACCTCCATAGCTTTCGACAATAAAAATTGTCCATATCTCACATATCTGTCATTGAAATATATTATGGAAAATGCCTAGCGACTACTAATATCTATTACTATGATTTGTTATTCTAGTGCTATGTTAAAATAAGAAATTATTTAGCCTATTTTCCACACAATCATTCCTTTCTGTAAGTATTTGATCTTAACTCTGCTAAGCATTTTCTTTCATACAAATTGTTTGATTGATCTTGTTCAAGTAATGGAGCTTAGCGATCACTAAGTATTTTACTAGATATAGGAACTAATATAAATTATGTGTAGACACAAAAAATAAATATGAGTAATATAGAAGTTGTGATATCTTTCAAGGGTATGTAGTTTCCACACTTGGTTGTGCAAGGGATTGTATAGCCAATAAGATATGATTATAGTTAATGAAAAATACTAGGGATCCAAAACTGTAGAGATATTTATTTACATTGCCAGAAAGGAAACCTAGGAGTTGTAGAGGCTAGCGGATCATCCCTAGGATTCTTCTCAAAAAATAGATGGATAACATAAGACATGCAAAGTTGTTCATTAACACATACTGAAAAGAATAGCCTAGTCCCCTATAAAATCTAAGTATTTATTATTTTAAATTTGGTGTTGCAAAAATATCATTCTAATGGAGATTTAGCGGTCGCTATTTTCTTTCCTATCTATAAGGTACTCTCAAATTCTTGTGAAGCGTAAAATTATGTTTTAGTTTTTCTAGAGTAAAGCTGTAAATAACACCAAAATATTGACGATCACAAGATATATTAGAAATTTCATGCCACGTGTCAAAATTTTAATGGATTATTATTACAACTTAATATGGCAGGTTTTTTATAGGATAAAATTATTTGTTAATTTTATCGCTAATTAAAAATTTCAATAAAAAATGTGTCCAATTATACAATTTTGCAATTTATTTGTTAAACTTGCAAGGCGTAACATTTTATTAATTTTTTTATAAATTAACTCACACGATATTTAAAAATATTGAATTCGCATTCAATAAAAATTAATAATAAATGTGCATATATTTGTCACCAATGTTTAAACATTAGTTGTTTCAATTAGAAATGAGCACATGTCATTTTCTAAATTTAAATTAAATATAAACTTAGCCAATTCACATCAAAAAGGTCAATGAAATGGTGACACATAAATTCCATATGGTGACTTTATTCCCAAACCTAATGTCACCTTAAATGTTCACTTTTATTAAAAAATATTAATTTAAATGTCTTTTAAAATTATGCTTTCCACACAATTTTAATGCTAAAAAAGAAAATTTGTATTGACAAATTCATAATCTATTAAACCTTTTTTTAATAATAAATGTCTTTATAATAATTAGATTCTGACAACTTCTATTTTCTAAATGGTTTTTTATTATGCTTAAATTAATATTTTTCAGTTTCCCATGAGTTCACAAAGAAACAATTGTCGTTGTCCCACTTGTTTCTAAAGTAAAATTAATAAATTTGATTTCCCTGTATCCCACACTATCCCTTGAATTAAATGCAAATATTAATGAGGGGTAAATTCAAAGTTCGATATACAAAATCCCCCACATTAAATGCAAATATTTGAAATTTCAAAATCCCACACTTTCTCTTTACGAAGGGGAAATTCAAATTTTGAAATTTTCCTATTCCCCCCTTTTTTTCAGTTTTCGGAATTTCTTTCGTTGAATGTATTGGGAAAAAATTAAATACACCAGAGAAATATATATTAGGGTTTCTTTTTTATTTTGAAATCACAGTAAAAAAGGAAGATTCTTGAAATCAGAATACAACACATGCATGCACTAATTTACTCGTCTGAGTGCTCGATTCCTGACCATTTTTTGGAATGGAAAGATGAGGAAGTGATTATAATATCATTTGGGGGTGCACAAATGAGACAAAAAATAGTGATTGTGGATAGATCATGGGTACGAGTGCAGATCAGGAGGCCCACAAAGGATGGAATCAAAAGAGACAAGAAAAATAGGTTGCAGATAAAATCTCATAGATAGTTTGTTTAAGAGAGAATATGGAGCTTTAACAGACATTATCAAGCATGTAAAAATTTTAGATACTACTAAAACAGGTATTTATCAAAAGAATCTATGTTATTGTATGTGTACCTGTAGTTGATGGCGGGCACTTTTAGTCACTTTGTATTCACCTAGTTCTTGTGTTTTGCACCACAATCTGTCCTTGCCTTTCCCTTTGCCACCTTTATAGTTTCATTTCATCTCCTTGTCAAAACGCGTTGCTCTGTCTGAAACCACATTTTTTGTCCTGCCCTGACCGAAGAAATTGTAATCCCTTTTACAATATTTATTCTTTCAGAAAACCCATTTTTTATGTTCAATAGTAGCTCATATTCGTGTCTGTTAAACGGGTTCCCTTTTTAGCCTTCTATGTGTCTCTCTGGTTAATTTTTTGTGGATTTTTTGTTCTCCTTCCTGCATTTATTATTTCCCATAAGTGGTGGCATCTATCCCCAGTTACAAAACACAAGTCACATATTCATTTTTTTTCAAAATCATAATGGTTTGATTTTGTATAGTTTAGGTAATCATTTTGACCTCCTTTAATGATTTTTTAATATGAAATAAATAGTCATGACTAATTATTTCAATGTTCAATGCTTACATTATTACCACGTTGATATATATAGTTAATTATATTCATTTTCCCACATAGAAATAGTTAAATGTAATGTCTTTAGAAAGTTTTTTTATGTTTAATAAAAGGTAAGAACATTATATGTACTCGTAAATATTATTAAATATAAATTTTAATCATTCTATTTACAAACATATATTTCATTTTGTGGACCTTATGTTATGCCATATATTTTTATTATGCTACATATCATTGGTTGAGTTTAGAATTTTTTGAAATATATTAATACAAGATTGTACTCATATATTTATGTACCTTTTTGTAAAGTCAATCAAGAAAAATGTTGTTTAACCTAGCTTCCACAGAGGTATAATTCTTCTTTGTCAAAAACATTCATGTAGAAAACAATTAGTAATGACTTACTTGATAACTGAGCCAACCTAAAGTAACAATTTTTAAATTCTCCAATACCATATTCCAAGACTAGCGGCCACTAAGCTAGATGTTTATGACATTTCTTAGCTATTACAAGACAACACAAGGAAACAAATATTCCAAGACAAGACAAATATTAAATATTTTCCTGAATACATTTATTCAAACAAGAATGGAGATTAATGGCCACTAAGATACTAGTTGACTGCATACAATACAACTAGTGATAACTCACCTGAAAATCGAGCTAAGCACCATTATTATATTTAGATTTTCGTATTATGATATCTGAATCCTAGCATGATATTCGAAGCCTAGAGGATCCTAATGTCAAAGATTATTAAATAGCATTGGTGCAACATAACAAAGACTTGAGATTAGGGACGCTAGGATATTTGCCTTGCCTTGCAGGGTAGGATGTATTTTTACAATACTACTTCTTAAACTAAGCTAGGGTGGATTTTTTAATTTATTTATTTGATGTTCCAAGACAACAAATATTCCAAGACAAGATTAATTTTAACGATTTTCCAAAATACACATATTCCAAAATGAAATTTTCTGGATTGTTGAGTTCAATATGTTATTATAAGTCTAGCACATGATATTCGAACACTAGGGTGCTAAGGTTGTAGATTATTCCTTTGCGTTGGTGTAACATAACGAATACTTGAGATTAGTAGCCACTAGGATATTTTTTGTCTTGCATTCAAGATAATGTGTAACGACTCTACTGAAAACTATGAAAACTAAATCCAACACCAAATTTTAAGCCTAGCATCCTCTGAGTACAACATGCTATTCAAAATTTATTACATGATATTCCTATCCTAACATGATATTTGAAGCCTAGTGGCTGCTAAGGTTGAAGATAATTCCATAGCACTAGGTGGAAAATCATAAAGACTTGAGGTTAGCGTCCACTAGGATATTTGTTGTCTTGCAAACAAGACAATGTAGTAACTGAATCGACTGAAAAACTAACTATGCTCCAATTATCATTTAAATTTTACAAGACTATCTTCAAAGTAGCAACATGCTAGGGTGGATGATTACTACATTTATTTGATGTTCCAAGATAAGAGAAGACAAAGCCTAAAATTCCTAAGAGAAGAAAATAATTACATGATTTCCTAAATACACATAATTAAAAATGAAATTTTAAGCCTAGCGGTCACTGAGTATAACATGTTATTTGAATATATTGACATGTATTAATATCTTAACTGAAAAAGCCTAAGTGGCCTGCTAAGGTTGAATATTATTACATATTTGGAAAATTACAAGACTTGAGGTTAGCGACCACTAGGATATTTTTTGTCTTACATACAGGACAAGTAGTAACGAATCGACTGAAAAACTAACTATGCTCCATTATTATATTTAAATTTTACAAGACTATATTCAAAGACTAACAACTGCTAGGGTGGATGCTTACTACCTTTCTTTGATGTTCCAAGACAAGAGAAGACAATAAATATTCCAAGACAAGAAAAATATTTACAACTTTCTTGAATACACGTAATTAAAAATGAAATTTTAAGCCTAGCGGCCTCTGAGTACAACATCGACTATTCAAAGTTTATTACATGATATTTTATTCCTAGTGGCTGCTAAGGTCATTGATAGCACGGGGGTGAAACCTCACAAATACTTTAGGTAAATCATTTAGGATATATTTTTTCTTGCATACACGAGTAAGTAGTAATGAAAATAAAAAAATGATAACTATGCTCCATTATTATATTTAAATTTTAAAATACTATATTCAAAGACTAGAAAACACTAGGGTGGATGCTTAACTACCTTTCTTTGATGTTCTTGAAGGTAACAAATATTCTAAGAGAAGAAAATAATGACTTTTTTGAATACACAGTAATTAAAAACAAAATTTTAAGCCTATGCCTGCTGAGTACAACATGCTATTGAAATATATTACATGATATTCCTAGCCTAACATATATTCAAAGCCTAGTGGCCACTAAGGTCGAAGATAATTTCATAGCGTGGGTGAAAATCACAAAGACTTGAGGTTAGCGGCTGCTAGGATATTTTTTGTCTTACATACAGGACAAGTAGTAATGACTTGACTGAAAAAATAACTATGCTCCATTATTATATTTAAATTTTACAAAACTATCTTCAAAGACTAGTGACTACTAGGGTGGATGCTTACTACCTTTCTTTAATGTTCCAAGACAAGAGAAGACAACAAATATTCCAAGACAAGAAAAATATTTATGAATTTCCTGAATACACGTAATTAAAAATGAAATTTTAAGCCTAGCGGCCATTGATTACAATATGTTATTTGAAATCTATTACATGATATTCCTATCCTAACATGATATTCGAAGCCTAGCGGCCACTAAGGTCAAAGATAATTACATAGCGCTGGTGGAAAATCACAAAGACTTGAGGTTAGCGGCTGCTAGGATATTTGTTGTCTTGCATACAGGACAAGTAGTAACAACTCGACTGAAAAAATAACTATGCTCCATTATTATATTTAAATTTTACAAGACTATCTTGAGGTTAATGGCCACTAGGATATTTACATGTCTTTCATACAGGAAAAGTAGTAATGACTCGACTGAAAAACTAACTATGCTCCATTATTATATTTAAATTTTACAAGACTATCTTCAAAGACTAGTGATTCCTAGCTAGGGTGGATGCTTACTACCTTTCTTTGATGTTCCAAGACAGAGAAGAAAACAAATATTCCAAGACAAGTAAAATATTTACGAATTTACTGAATACACGTAATTAAAAATGAAATTTTAAGCCTACATGGCCACTGAGTTCAATATAATATTTGAATTCTATCACATGAGATTTGAAACCTAGAGGTCCACTAAGGTCAAAGATTATTAAGTAGCATATTTGAAACATCACAAAGACTTGAGGTTAGTAACCACTAAGATATTTGCTTGTCTTGTATACAGGAAAATTAGTAATGACTCGATTGAAAACTGAACTAAGCTCCATTATTATATTTAGATTTTACAATACGATGTTCCAAGACTAGCCACTGCTAGGGTTGATGTTTACGTATTTTCTTGGATATTCAATACAAGACAAGACAAAAATATTTAAAGACAAGAAAAATATTCACGATTTTCTACAATACATGTAGTCAAACATGTAATCTTAAGCCTAGCACCCACTAGGTATATTAGTCGCCACTAGGATCCTAGCAGACGCTAGGGTTGTCCATGATTTTTTTTTATTTTAATTTTAAGAAACTATTGATTGAACTTTCAATTACTATTGCTAGCCCGCTAGGCATTTTCCTTTATACTAGCCTGATTTGAATTATGTGATATACACGATATATCTTATGAGAACTATAAAATCCACCTAATTACAACACCCAATCACATCATGACATGTAATATTTGTTATTATTAAATATTCAATTCTTGACCATTATCACCCATGTTGGATTCCAGGTTTCCACAATGATGTAGTGTAACTCAAATTTGTTTTTTACAGTGATGGGAAGATAGCCATCAATCCACTATTAGCTCCTCTATCCTAAAGCTATATTGATTTTTTTTACATTGACGAAAAGATATCCTAGAATATATAGATGCTAGTGGCCGCTAGTCTTCACTTCTAGCAACAAATTGACAACTTGAAACAAACCAAATTTAATAGTGATTAATTGTTTAAATTGCTTAGTGCAACGCATAACAAAATTTTTTATTAATGATTTCTTGTTTTTTATAACTAAAGGAGGGTTGAAGTATGCCTAATGACCACTAAGCTATAAATATCCATTCCTATTGAATTTTACTCTATGAAAATAATGACATCAAGATACAACATCTCCTTGTTATTGCACTATTGAAAAACAATATTTATCCTTCCCAATTACTTACGAATTATTAATTTGTTTAATTCATTTTTTCAGGTAATATGTCTTCCATTGGTCACACTCCATTCATGAAAATTCCTTTGATTGAAGGAGCAGAGGATATGAAAAAGAGAGATGATGAATGGTTTGTAGAAATGTATTCCCCATAAAATTACCACGGTGATCTGTGGTTATTTTTTTTATGAAGATGTTGTCAATGAAGTTGGTATGGTACTAACTTCAGAAGTTATTGATCAACAAACATTGTGTATTCAGGTTGAATGCATTGACGTTGAAATGAATAGTGCCTTATTCTTGACATGGATTTGGAAGTTTCATTGTTCAAGAAACTAGAAATGAAGGCTTCTAGAGAAAGTAAGACATGTTCTTGTTCTAAATATGGTTGGAATTTAGGGAAGTTCATACACTCAGAAAAAGTAGGCTGTGAAAATTCCCTTGAAATTCATAATAACATGAATTTGGTATTCAAAAAATTGTATAGAATCGATAATACCTCTTCTATTTGTCATTATTTGAATAGAAAAAAATTTCTTTCTCCACCGAAACATGCAAATCTATTTACAACACTAAGGTGATATTATTTGTCTAAATTAGAGATAGATCCCTCTAAGTCAAATTTACAAGGGCTTAAAAAGAATAAAAAATCATTACATTGTATTGTTGAAGAAAGTGACTAGTATATTTGAGAAAGCAGAATCTTCAACCGTTGAACAATTAAAATTATTTTTGTTCAATGGTGATTCTTTTCCAGTTGAAAGTTTCTAGGTGCCATGTGGCACCTCCACAATATCAATACCGTGTAGTGCATGATGAGAATGTTGACCTTCTTGTCCATTCAATGTTGATTAATGTTATTCCTACATTGAGGGATGTAATTCTTCTTCCCTTTTTATATTCTACAAAGGAACTTGTGCAACTAGAGGATCCAGATGACCTGAAAAGGGATGATGTGCAATTCTACATTCTTGATGGCCAACATACCATTTGTGCCCAAAAGAAAATTTAGCTGAAAGAAAATAAAAGTCATTACATAATAAACTGCAGGTTAGAAAGGCTCGCATTATGTCTTCAAATGTCCTGGCGAAGACATTATTAATATTTGCAAGTAGCATAATGAGGTAAACAAAAATTGGATTGAATCCAATTTTATTGATGTACTCTACAAGGCTCAAATGATTTGGAGATCCCTAGGATGTCCTTAGAGGCCCGGAGTGGGAAATGCAAAGACAAACGAGTTGAAGGTAATGAAACTTAATTTTATGAACATTTTTACTTAAAATTTAATTTTTGTAATATGTAGAGAGTAAATATATTATTTCCTCTTTTAATGTAGTGTTTCAAGAAGCAATGTCTTGTTATTTTCAAAGTGGCTAAGACAAAGAGTCTTTATGAAAAAATGACATTTCTATTTTTTCTTGAGGACATATGGACAAAATGGACAAAAACCTTTGAGTTATTTAAATCAGGTGGCTTCTTGTTCTCCTTTTAAGGATAACCAACCTAACTTTCAAGAAAATTCACTGGCAAGGTTCACGGAAAATTCCTTCAGGCCTGCAAGAGGAATGATCGATGAGGAGCTATCAATTCTAGTAGATAAAGTGTAATTAGGGAAAGTATGGATAATTGGCTCTATTGAAGTAGGCGTCATAGTGGAGAATTTTGATTCTTACTGCCAAAGAGTAAAATATGAGAGAAGAATGAGAGGAAAATTTATAAAATATATGAAAAGTAAATATCCAGGTAATATTGTATTGGTAGAATGCACTAAAAAGAATATTGTTGAAAATTTGGTCTGCATGAATCTCATTACCACCAGTTGTGTGTACTCTTGGGAGAAGAGAAGAAAGGAAAAATAAAATTTTATTCAGGAGGAAGTGAAAAATTGGCAAAAAAAAAAATTGATGCTGAAGTGGCAGAGGTTCTCCCAATGACAACTCAAACAATTATAGACAACTACGTGATTTCAATGGAAAAAAAATTCCAGTAAGGATGGAAGACACCGATGAGTTTACCTATCAATGTGCATATCCCTTCCAACTCCAGTAAATAATATCATCTATTCCATAAACTAATCCATTCAATGCAAGAATGTGTGATCACATATTTCTGTAATTTGTCTAGTGTAATAACTTCTGATGCAATAATGGACCTGCTTACAGTTGTCAGATCTATTATGCTAAATTGTGTTATTATTTTGCTCTTACTTATTTCTTCTTCAAAAATATTAAGAGAGACGATAAAAAATACATGTAAAAAGTTAAAGACAAGGGGGAATCAGTTGTGGAAGGTTGTTACAGATTTTATGACAACAATGGAAAATTTAAGAGCTTGTGTCTTATGTACACAATAAATGATGTGCACAATTGTGATGTTGGCGATGGGGATAGAGAAGAAATCACCATGGATTGGATGGACCAACTTCCGCAACAATTTGTGACTGCAAGAGAAATCATCCTACGAGGAAAGACCACATCCTTTTCTTTACGAGATATCTTATGAGTTTTGGTCTCATATGTTCACTTGACTCACTTCTGAAAATTCTCTGATTATAGTGCTTTACAGTGGTAGTGTTACATTGCATGCTTTGGTTGACTCAGGTCTATCTGCAGTTTTTATTGTTGAATCACATGATCAAGATTTTTTTTTAAAACATTACTATTTTCATTTAAAAAAAGGTATGTTGATTAAGATCACTTTAAACAATTCTATTAGTTTAATGCATTTGAACTGATACATACAATATTTATGCAGACAACCAAACAATAGAGGAAGACACCATCTCTTCCTCTCCACATACAAACAAAGGAAGACAATGTCATTCTTAACATGTCACAACCAATTCAACTTGTTTCCCCAAATGTCACTGACCATCCATCTGATGAATCTATAAAAGGTGAGTGGGAAATACTCGTTTTATAAATTTATCACTACAAGAAGTTTTCGATTGTCATTGTTTACATATTTTTAATAAAAATTCAATTTTTTTTTTTTTCAGATTTGATGCCAAATGGGGAGGCTATTGGCACGTCACACATGAACTCATAGACAAAAAATGGTATGATAGTAATGTACAATTATAAAAAAAACCATTTATAAGCCCCTCATAATTGTAGGAACCTATAGCGAAGTAGTTTATTTGTTATATGTATAACCCTAGTGGTCACTAACATACATCTTTTAATTAGATTTATTTTGAATTGAGTAAATTTTTGTTTTACTGGTTAATATTAAATTGTGGACAATTGAAAAAAATTACTTCTGTACAGTTGGCTATTTGTGATCGCTAAGCTAATCAAAGAATGTCATACCAACCATAGTCTAGTAAATAATGGGTTAGCCTAGCAGTCGCTAATATACATCAATATCTATGTAATATTGTCCATCAAAGGTTTTTTCATTGAATAGAAGCAAGTTATATCACAGATTTAATTACGTTGACATGGTATTTATTTTCAATTGATTAATGTTTTTAAAATTTGTTAACAATAAACTAACGAGAATTGAAAAAATAAATACTTCTATGCAGTTGGTCATTAGCAGTCACTAAGCCCATCAAAGACTGTCAAATCAAACATAGTCCAGGAATTAATGGCTTACGCCTAGTGGTCGCTAATATACAACTACATCTATTCAATATTGTATAAAATCAAGTTGTATCACGTATTTTTTTACTTTGACTTAAAATTTATTTTGAATTGATTACTATTTTAAAAATAGAATGTGCATCACAAGAACTTGCAGAGGGGGAGTGCGAGGGAATCCAAGCTAGAATCTCTATCAGTAAGTATTAACATGCTGAAATTTTGATTATTTGAATTGGTTAATATCAAATTGTGGACAATTGAGAAAAAATTACTTCTGTGTAGTTGGCCAAAAGGATTATTTAATTATTTTAGATTTGGAGGGTTTTCTCTATGAGAAAAACCAATCCCATAAGGAGTTGACAATCAAGTTCAGTAAGGAGACTATCAACTTGCGAGGTGGGCTCAAGGAATTGATAAAGATACTAGCAGTAAAATGTGAAGTGGGATTTTGGTCTAGCTATCTCTCTTCCGCCGAAGTTGAAAAGATGATTAAGGCTTTGAAAAAAAAATAGTGGTTGAATTCAAACTAGTTCTTTTTTTGGGTAAAGAACATTTTTGTGTAGAAGAAGAAATTGCAGTAAAAGATCTCCAAAAGATTTGGAGTAGAGAGGATATTATTTTCAGCCCTACACACACATTGTGTATTACAATAGGCCCAAAGGGAAACCCTCCGGAAAATTTTATGGTGGGGAGGAAATCCAATGAAGAAAATTGTTTCAAAGATAAGTGGTTGATGAACAATTTGTATACAAACATATCAGAGATATTGTCTCAAGGTTTGAGTGTTGTTGAGGGCATCAAAAAATCGCAGCAAACAGAAATTATATAACTATTAATTATTTCAAAAATTTTTTACAATGATATTCATTCGTACAGTCATATGGTCACTCTTTATTTTATATGTTGAGATTAAAAATTTAAAAGTTGGCAGTATTTATATCTTCACTGTGATTGAGTTGATATTATAGTTTTATAAGTTGTTTGTGTGAATTACCCAAAAAAATATTATCACAATACTGACTTGTTTTTAATCACTTTTTGGAAGCTTACATTAATTCTGAGTTTTTTTTATAGATCCAATTGGGAAGCCTCAGAAATTACTAGTTTTGGGAGTTGAAGGTTTGTTGTTTGGAATTTCTGGTATTGGCAACAAAATACCTCGTAATATGGTTCCATATTTTAGATCCGGGAATAATGAATACTTTAAACGAGAATTTAGTGTTGACTTGATAAATACTGCATCAAAATATTTTGACACTACCTTATGGTCTTCATGTATGGATTCATCAATGGTGAAGTACATGTTCATCAAAAAATTTAGTTGGCTACAAGATACCCACTTCGGGTTCATTTGGGGATGCCACAATGTAAGCTCAAAAAAAATACTAGTCAGCAGATAGTAGACATTTATGGTAATTTCTATGGTGAAAACAATATACTTTTGATTAATGACGTGAGATTCTTATCACACAAAGTCAAAGAAAAATTACTCTCAAAACCCCAACATACTAGAGATTTGATGGAAACTATAAGATTGATTCAAAAATTTACATTGAATTATGTACATGGTTAAAACATGCAGGAGAACACAAGAACATGTGTAGATCATTGAAAAATTTCAAACACACCATTGGCATTTGAATTATATACTTTGCTTCCAAATCCAACAATGTATTGTGCATTTTTATGGAATAAAATAACTACCTTAAGGTTCTTAAAGATTCGCAGTGCACAATCACTTTTTTCAATTCTTTTTTTTAAAGAAAAACATTTTTTTCTATGGGTGAAGAGACAATCGTGGATCATGGACCAATAAAAGAACGAGTTTTCCTAGATATACATAGTTTAAACTTAAACACATTTTAAAACTGGTAAGAAGCTTATTCCAAATCAAAAATTAAGCCTAGCAGCTGCTAGCACAGAAAAAAACATAAACATATAATGTTTATTGTTTCGCAGATCAATGTTGGCTTCCCTAAAAAAAAAAAATGATTTTTTCCTAGTTATGCATGGTTTAATCTTAAAGACATTTTTAAAATTATAAGAACCTTATTCCAAAGCCAAAAATAATCCTAGCGGCCACTAGACCATATAAAACATAAACATGTTATGTTTATTGATTTTCAGATCCATGTTGGCTTCCCTGAAATCATAAAATTAATTTTTACTAGATCTTCATATGTTAATCTTAATGACATTTTAAAAATGATAAAATCTTGTTCCAAAGCAAAAATAAATCCTAGCGGCCGCTAGCACGTATAGAACATAAACATTTTCTGTTTAATGTTTTACAGATAATTATTTTAAATATTTTATATTTATTGTTGTGTGGAAATAACTAAGAATGTAAAATTTTAATGACATGATGCCCTCATTCCTACGATACATAATTTGGCTTGGATGTTGGCAGAGCTTCAATATTATATTCACACAAGAAGATTACATCGTGACCAAATGTACCATTTATTGAGGATCCAGGAATCAAAACCTATATTCCTCTCATAAAATCTCAAATATTTTCTGTTATTTTCCCCTTCCCTCTCATGGCATATACCTATGTTCCTTTCATCCTCTTGCACGACAGGAATCTACAAAGGGCTTTCCTCTCTCCTGTGTCTTCCACTCGTCTTCGCAATGTCTTCCGCATATGCTCAACACCTATTCTGAATGCGATTGAGAAAGTCTTGGGTGTCGATTATCTTCAGAGCATCGGGAGAGCTCATGTCAACTCCGAGATTGCAGGCATCTTTGTGTTAATTTCTTGGTGTCATGTGTAGATAAGGCATTGGTCATAATAGTCATGTCTCATTTCATTTACCCACATCATCATGTGGGTTAGGCCAAAGCTCTGGAAGAATTATGCCTTCCTATTCTCTTTTCCAATTTGTATCCTTGTTTGTCTCCTTTCTAGGTTGAACAATGGGATTTGTGATGCCCTGGAATTGAAAATTTGGGCCCTTATTTCCAATTTAACGAACACATTTTTATTTTTTTATAGGACGATTTGAGTGTCTGCAAACCCTTAAAATTTACTCCAAACGTGTGAAGATTTCTTGAATTTTCCCATTTCTTGAGTTAGGGACAACAATGATGGCATCTGACAGAGTGAGATACGGGAATCTTGAATAGGAGGATAATGAAGATCTCAAATTTCTTCTGCCACTGCCAAATATAATCGGTCAACTCTGGATGAACAAATCTCATTGAATAGAATTTAAATGAGCAGGGCTAGAAGGTGGTTCGCACCACTACCATGTGTATCCACATAAAGTGACCAAATCTTGCATCTTAACAAGTGCACTCTTGAGCAGCGCAAGTGGCGCAAGTTTCAGAATTACTGCAAACTAGGTACCCTACTGAAGTGACCCTTCCCACTCAAGGCCAAAAATTCCAAGTCTAATAGAGATGTGTTGTCCACCCTTTCTAGATGCAAGGGAAGTGCATTGCTCATAGTTTTTCATATTTGCAATAAGAAGGGTGACCATTTCACATAAAAATTCCCTTTCAAGGATCTCATCCCCATCTAGTGCCATAGATACCTTAATAATGGATAAGGACATTGAAGGCCTCACCTCCAGTGGAAGAATTGATGGCAGGGCTGCCACTTCCTCTGCTGTTGGGTGCATCCCAGTATCAGGGGTGGCATGGACCACTCTGGCGATAACATTCATCATGGAAATGATGGAAATTCTATTATAGTTACAGTCTATCTGAGGACCATGAGGGATGTCAATATGCATGATATTTTCAAGTCATTTAGACACATCATGCGTTTTTTGTGGATGGATCAGAAGATGGATTAGAAGGGGATTTGGTTTTGTTAATTTTTTCAACAGGGAGGACACTCTATGATGTCACAAGGGAGGCACACATTTCTGGCTGGATATTATCTTTGTGTGTGGGGTTCTTGAGTGTCTATAAACCCTTAAAATTTACTCTAGATGCATGAGGATTTCTTGATGTTTCCCATTTATTGAGTTAGGGATGATAGTGATGGCATCTGATAGAGTGTTAATATACAAAAAAACTATACATAACATTTTAGATGTGGGGAGCTTGAATGGGAGGATAATGAAGATCTAAAATTTCTTCTGCCACCACTGAATATAATTAGGCTGGACAAAGAATATCATCGAATATAAGTTCAACGACCACAGCCAGAAGATGGTTCACACCACTACCATGCACATTAGAAGACAACTTACATCTCTTGAAATTCATTATCCTAGTGACCACTAACCTGTATAAAAAATAAACATGATCAGTTTATTGTTATATTTATGGTTTGTAGATCAATGTTGACTTCCATGAAATCATTTAACGAGTGCACTCTTGAGCATCCCGATAATTCAAGTGATGCACAAGTTTGGCTGTCGCTACCAACTAGGAATCCTACTCTAATTTCTTCTGACCCCACTGGAATATTGGGATCCAAGGTCGATGATTCAATAATTCTGGAGGAGATGTGTTTTCCATCCTCTCTTAGAAAGGAGCTCCAAGTTTCTTTCATATCCTATATTTAATAGTGTGGTGCTCATAGTTTTTATTTCTATAATAAGAAGGATAATCACTGCACATCAAAAATTCCCTTACACGGATTTCTCCCCCGGTGCCACAAAAACCTTAACAACGGATAAGGTCATCGAGGGTCTCACTTACGATAGAAGCATCACTAGTGGGGTTATTGCTTCGTCCACTATTGGGCACCTCCTAGTCTCAGGGGTGGCATGGACTCGCTCCACCGATAGCATGTGCCTTCTCAAATGAAAATTTTGATAGAGTTACCAGTCCATCTGAGGACCATGAGGGATGTCAATCTATACGATATTTTCAAGTCATTTATACACATCACATGTGTCTACGTGCCCATGGATCAGAAGACAGATTAGAAAGGGATTTGGTTTTGTTAATTTTGTCAACAAGGAAGATGCTTAGAGAGATATCAATAGGCTCAATGCCTTTGTCTATGATAATCTTATTCTCAGAGTTGAATGGGACAATCCAAGGCAGACTTTTTTTAATTGAAACAAGGCAGACTTAAAATCAGGTAGTGTTCCTTTTTTCTATGGACTTCTTTTACTTATTTCCACTTTAGGTTTTTTAGAGTTTTTAGTGTTGATAGGATCAATTGTGTTTCACTTGAATGCAATGATTATCATTTTATTCTGACTTGCCCTATTTAGTATAATGATTTATTTGTTTTCAATAAAGAAAACCTATCAAATCTCAATTTTTCAAATTCATTTTGACATTTTTCTCATGGTATATTATTGAGAAATCCTTTTTGTACTTACAAAACTATTTTGTTTAAAATTAATGGTTCCATATTTGAATCCTTTTAAGTGATATCACTTTATGGTTTGGAGAGTATACTTGTTAAGGTAAGCGAGCCATTTTCTTTTCTTGATTAATTTTCTATTTAAGTAGAGAATTTAATCTAGATGATTTGTATTATGCATATTTTTTTCCCTAAGACAATGCAAGATGTTGGAGTTTTGTATTATTTCATGTCTTCCACCGAGCTTAATGAAAATGATGATACATAGCTTTATTCATAAGTTGTATTCTTTAAGTCACATTTAGACTAATGCTGTAATTCAATAGAATAAATGCAATTCAAAATTTTACGAAACATAGCTATTTTTATCTGACAAATTGCAAGCTTATTAAAGCAAAACCTACGGTTTACATGTTACACTTCATTACCTTTAATAATATACTATCTGTTCAATTATGTTCATCACCTAACTGGAAAATGTTTCAATATACACAACCAAGAGAATGGTACCTATTCTGCATATAAGTGTGCATGATTTTGTTAGTTATGTTTACTCTCAGGTAATATTTTATATCTTGAGAAAATGTTCTTAACATAGTACTTGAAAATAAAGATTTTATCTTGCATTTATTTCAATAGTACTTCAATTAAGACTAAACTTTTTTGGCTCTTACATTATTCTTATCAAATCATGTGAAAGCAACAAGTACTGTAAAGTCAATCATTATTTGATTCTCTCTATGGTGAGCAGTGTAGGTTTTAGATATATGATTCTGGAAGGACTGTGATGTGGAAATATATTTACCTATTCTATGAGTTATAATATGGTTCCCCCAACAATAATGATGTCATAATAAAAGGAATAAATTTTAAAATTAAGTTGTACCGAAATATGAAGCAGATACATAGATGCACTATAAAGGAATTGAGTTGGTTTCTTTATTTTTTCTAAGAAACATGTTCTCATAAGAGTGTCTTGATGACATGCGCATAGAGATCTACAACCACTACAATGTCATACGTCATCACTCACAAACAAGATTATCCACCGTTGATTACGATCAACATGTATCCACTTTAACGAACATGTTTGTTTATTTTTATTTGTAGGGAGATTTGAGTGTCTGCAAAGCCATTAAAATTTACTGAGGACATGTGAGGATTTCCTGACGTTTCCCATTTCTTGAGTTAGGGACGATAGTGATGGAATCAGATAGAGTGAGATGCGGGGAGCTTGAATAGGAGGATAATGAAGATTTGAAATTTCTTCTGCCACCGATGAATATAATCGAGTTGGAAGAAGAAGATCGTCGAATATAATTGGCATGGACCACTAAAAGAACATTTTTTCACAGATCTACAAAGTTTAATCTTAAACACATTTGAAAAATCGTAAGAACCTTATTCCAAATCAAAATTTAAGTCTAGCAGCCGCTAGCACGTAAAAATAGAAACATATAGTGTTTATTGTTTCACAGATCGATGTTGGCTTCCCCAAAATCAAAAAATGATTTTTTCCTAGTTATGCATGGTTTAATCTTAAAGACATTTTTAAAATGATAATAACCTTATTCCAAAGAAAAAAATAATTCTAGTGGTCGCTAGACCATATAAATCATAAATATTTTATGTTTATTGATTTGTAGATCCATGTTGGCTTCCCTGAAATCATAAAATGAGTTTTTACCATATCTTCATATGTTAATCTTATTGACATTTTAAAATTTATAAAACCTTGTTCCAAAGAAAAAAAAATCCTAGCATGGCTGCTAGCACGTATATAACAGAAAAAATTCTATTTAATCTTTTACAGATCATTATTTTGAAGATTTTCTATTTACTGTGGTGTGGACATCGGCAAGAATGTCAAATTTTAATGACATGATGCCCTCATTCCTACGATACATAATTTGGCTTGGATGTTGGCAGCTTCGAGTTTATATCCATATAGGAAGATTGCATCATGACCAAACGTACCATTTATCGAGGATACACGAATCAAAACATATTTCTCAAAAATCTTAGAATCATTTAGAGTAAGTGTAATGCATATTACAATTGTAAAAATACACCTGTTACAGGATGAATTGTGTCCTATAATACATATTACAATTCTACTTGATAGATGAATTGTGGCCTATATTACAAATATTGAAGGATGTGGAAGATGATGTGGTGACATCCGCAATGTCATTAAATCAATAACCCAATTACAATTGTGTAATTTTTCCCTAAATTTACTTGATAACACCTTTCTGTATAATGTGTGCGACTATCTTTAGTAATGTTATTTTCTATAATGTGTGTTTATCAATCAGTGGAAGCTTATTCATAATCTATCAAATGCATGGGAAAATGTCGATGATGCCATATGTTTTTTTTATTATTTGGACCTCCCTCACATGAGTCAAGGGACTACTTAATTGGGTTGTGCTTTCGCCTACCCTCACTCGTTTTCTCATGTTTCTATCTATTGTTTTCCCCTTCCCTCTCATGGTATCTACCTATGTTCCTTTCACCCTCTTATGCACAAAAATCTGAAAATGGCTTTCCTCTCTTCTATGTCTTTCACTCATCTTCACAATGTCTTCCGCATAGGATCCACACATATTTTGAATGCGATTGAGAAAGTCCTAGGTGTCGATTATCTCTAGAGCATCGGGAGAACTTGTGTCAACTCCAACATTTCAAGCATCTTCATGTTTAATTTCTTGGTGTTGTGTGTAGATAAGGCACTGGTCATAGTGGTTGCATCCCATTTCATTTACCCACATCATCCTGTGGGTTTCGCCGAAGCTATGGCAGAATTATGCCTTCCTAGTCTCTTTTCCAATCTGTATCCTTGTCCGTCTCCTTTCTGGGTTGATATCAAGATTTGTGATGCCTTGGAATTGAAAATTTGGGCGCTCCTTTTTTTTTGATTCTATTCAAAGCTTCAGTAGATTCAATGGGGTGTCTATCTCTAGAGTGCCATCCCTGGACGTGGTCACGCTCTCAAAACCTACCCCGCCCCTTCTTGATCACGTGGCGTAGTTGAAGATTGTTGTTGGCTTGTCCTTTTCATTTCTCAGGAATATTGCAACGCTTGGCTCAGTGGACCCATTAGAGGTAGAACTGTAGGGTTTCTATATCATTCCCCCTATTTTTTTGTTCATAGCTCTATGATTTTTGTAGGCATGGTTATTCATGTTACATTCTGGCCTCGTTATTTACATTCTTTCCTAATGGTTTTTGGTTTTTGTATGTAGCCCTTCATCGATCAAATATTTCAATACTTTTAGGGTGGGGACCCATCAATTGTCTGGTTGATAACTCTGGTCAAAAGCGTTTAACTATCTAAAAAATAAAATTATGTAATTTGTACCTAAATTTATTTGAGAATTTTTTTGTGTAATGTGTGTGACTATCTTAATAATGTTAATATGTATAGTATGTGTGACTATATTTAGTAATTTTATAAAACAATAGAGGATTTAAATGATAATAGATATGTTAATATATATAAAAAAGTGTACATAACATTTTAATTTCTGGTGAATTCTAATTTGATTAATTTTAATTTACCTAGATAAGCTACACTGGAATTACCTAGCAAGCATTAAGTTTTAACTCTCTTAATTTTATTTTTTAAAGTCATATTATCCTCTTGACTCGGAATTGTCCGTTGAAAAAATTGTTCGCATCAGTTTAAGGAATTGAAAAATTATCAACCACCTCAAAAATTAGTGCATTCATAGATATAGTGTAAACAATTTTATTTTTCTATGATTTATTCTATCAATTTGGGATCCCAGCGTGACAAATAGTTTTACAATGAAATTCAAATAATTCTTATAATGATTTACCATAATTCTACCTTTAGAAAAGGAGTTTTAATTTATTTCATATCTATATTTAAATACAAAAATATATCCCTCTGATAAGGGGAGTAAGGAGAATTTTAATAGTCATTTACAGTGTTTGGTGTGCGAGGAAAATTTCCACAGTGATTTCATGTCCCTTCTTTCGAGGCACGCAAGGATGGCAGAAGGTGATGCGGGGGATTAATGATGAATGTCATCACACATTTATAACTAATAAGGGTATGCTAATGCTTTTGTAATCTAGTTGTATTGCTCTCTTGGAAACCAAGTTTATAACTATTAAGGAAATGTTAATGCGCATTTATTCCTCTCTTGGAATATAGGTTTTATCTTTTTCCCTTGAAAGTGCACTCTTGAGCACCACGAGTGGAGAAATTTCGGTGTCTATGCCAACTAGGAACCCTACTGGAGCAACCCTGCCTGCCGGGATCCAAGGCCGACAATTCCAAGTCTGGCAGAGATGCGTTGTCCGCCCTCTCTCGCTCTAAGGGAAATCACTGCACATCAAAATTCCCTTACAAGGATCTCACCCCTATTGGTTCCACATACACCTTAACAATGGATAAGGTCATCGCGGGCCTCACCTCCAACAAAAGCATCACTGATAGGGTTGCCACTTCCTCCGTTGTTGGGTGCCTCCCACTCTTAGGGGTGGCATGGACCACTCCAGCAACAACATGTGCCACAGAAATGATGGAAATTCTGTTAGAGTTACTAGTATGTCCACGAACCATGAGGGATGTCAATTTTCTCAAGATTTTCAAGTCGTTTGGACACATCACGTGTGTCTACGTGGCCATGGATTAGAAGACGGATTAGAAGGGGTTTTGGTTTTGTTAATTTTTTCAACAGGGAGGATGCTCTATGATGTCACGAGGGTTGCACACATTTTTGTCTGGATATTATCTTCATGTGCGGGGTTCTTGAGTTTCTAAAAACGCTTAAAATTTCTTTTGCTAACCCTTATAAAAAAAGCATGTTATGTTTATTTTATTGCAAATCAATGTTGGATTCCCTGAAATCAATGAACGATCTTTGCAACAACTGCATAGTTTAATATTAAGGACATTTTAAAATTGATAAGAAACTTATTCCCAAACAAAAATTAAGCTTAGCACCCGTTAGCCCATATAAAATGGAAACATGTTATATTTATGGTTTTGCATATCAATGTCAGCTTTCATGAAATCATTAAATGATTTTTCTAATAACTACATAGTTCAATTTTAAATAATTTTTAAAACACACAAGAACCTAATTCCAAAGTAAAAATTAAAGGCTAACAATTGCTACCTCCTATAAAGTAGAAACATGTTATAGTTGTGGTTTTTCAGATCAATGTGGGATTCCTTGAAATATCTAAAGGATTTTTCCAAGAATTGCATAGTTTAATCTTAACAAAAACAAATAAAAACCTTTATTCCAAAGGAAAAATTAAATCCATGCGGCCGCTAGCCCCTACAGAACAAAAACATGTTCTATTTATTATTTTCATATCAATGTCAGATTCTGATATTTTAATTTTTGTATTCCAGTATATGTGATTTTGGAGTACACTAAAGTCCAATATATGTGATTTTGGATTCCAATATATGGGAATTTGGATTCTGATATAGGTGATTCTGGATTCCAATATGTGAGATTTTGGAGTCCAGATAATTCCAATATTTAACATTTTGGAATCCAAAACTAGTAATTTTGGATTCCAATATTGGCTATATTTTTTAGCTGCTCAGACTGGAATAAGTTTAGATTTAGTGAAATAAGCGTTCATGTCTTAACAAGAGAAACTCACTCCATGCATTTTAAAGGTCCTAAATGGAAAAAGGGGATTACTCTAAGCATATGAATCACACCACATCACACTACTACCATGTTAGGTACATTTTCTACTATATAGTTATCCTACTATATTTGTGTCATGAGACACAAGGGAAATAATAGGGGTTGGATTAGATATGCATGCACACTTGCACCTACACTAGGATAATTACATGAGGCTTGCTCCTGCTTAAGGGGATGTAGTGAAAAACTTAGATTGATTTAGTATGGGTTGACCACCAAGGATGGTCCATCTAAACCCACACACTAATTTCACCTTTTGTCATCTAATGCTTTCATGAATTTTGTTGCAATTATATAGGGTTATATTTATTGTATATCATTAATATTAGTGTCGAAGTTGTGTGAGACATAGTGACAAAAGGTGACACTTATTTCTAATAAAGAAAAAGGAAAGTGAAGTTGAATAACCCCACTATGCATAGGTCCAAGACTGTACAAAAGGATTTAAAACCATACCATGTTTTAGGTAGGATTTCAAAAATGAAGCATTCCCGAAACTACAAGATCTCTTTCACCCAGTTTGTACACTCATAACATCTTTTTACCACTTTGCACAACTAAGTATATTTTTGTGTGTTTTAAGCAATCATTTTATCATAGTTGCGAGTATTAATGTTTTATTCTAAATTTTCATTATGAATGTTTATTAATTAATTCAGAATAATCAACATGTAACGAACCTTGACATCCTATATACTGCATATCATAATATATTTGTTAGGTTGTAAAAATATTATGTGAACGCGACTGTTACTCTTTTACAATTTTATATTTCTTCAATCTTTTAGGATTGGTATTTAAATTTACGTTTGATTTCTAAATATTTTATACCCTAAATCTATTTTTCAAAATTTCCTTTAGGGTTTCATTCTTGGGTATTTTATTAAGGCTTCACTCTAGAATCACTCTTTTGTAAAAAAACATCTTTTGTCACATATATCTAAATTAATAAATATTTTATAAGATTCTTATGAGGTTTTTAATTTTATCTTGATAAATTAAAGGAAGGTCTCTTTTTATTCTTCCCTTTTTGGTACAAATTTTGGAATTTTAAAATTACTATTATCATTTTCTCATCACCTTCCTACATTATTAACTCCACATATACCCCCAATTTAAAAAAGAAAACAGAAGTATCATAATTCCTAATATTTCTCGCTAGTATTTAATACTAAATGTCTTATAGTAATATTTAAGTTTTTGAAGGAAGAGTTGCTGAATTTTTTTATTTGTTTATTTATGGGGGAGTTGCTGAATATAGACCATTTTTTTCCCCAACCTCTTCTATATATATACCTAAATCCAAGATAAAGAAGTGGTGATGTGAAATTTTTGTTTTATGTTAGTATGGAGTGGATAACGAAAACGACCATCTTATTATTGTGAAGCTGAATTCTTTTACAAGAGATCAGGAAACACGTCACTTTAGGAATAAATCTACTTAGATTATTTTAAAGGTCAGTCATTCTTAATATAATGAGAATAAAACATGACCCAATAACTTTTGAAAGTATATTGTTTCATGTAGATTCCTAAAAATAGGACAGGTACCTCAAAAAAGTCCATTATACAAATACCAAGGTTGGCTTATACTAAGGATAAATTGTTTCATGTAGATTCCTAAAAATGGATCATAAGAATTTGTGTCATTAAATTGCATGTTATTAGAGCATTTATGTGATTGTGGATTGTTGGTTCAAATTAAAACTTTGCTAGTAAAATTTATTGAATTTCAGTGGTCCTTGCTCAACTCTCTAGGCACTTCAATTATTATTTCACCCATTTCCATTTATTCAACAGTTGATTGACCTCCTAAGTCTAGAAGGTGGAATGCACACTCCATGTAGGTTTTCACAAGTCCTTTCCCGACATTTCCCCATTTGAATTTAATACCACATCTTTCATTTTTATGATCATTAGAGGTCTTTTTGCATGTCAATAGCTAATTTGAATTTTAGTTGTTTATAAATAAATAAACAATCTAGTTCACTTATGAATCCATTATCATTTATTTTGTGTCTAACAATGCATCTATTATTTATCAAAGCATTCAATATGGTTTCAAGTGAGAGAGAAGGAAATTATTGATCATTTAGAGAAAATCAGAAAATCAAGTATTCAATGAAGCATTGGAGTTCATAGTAAATATTACACATTGCACTACATATTTTTTTGGTTAAAATATTACGTTTATTTCTCTTGGTTTATACCCTAAATCTATTTTTCAAAATTTCCTTTAGGGTGTCATTCTTGGGTATTTTGACAAGTTAAGGCTTCACTCTATTTTTGATATGTATCTTATAATAATCATCCAATTGGAACACAATTTCATAAAATAAACCTCACTTTTTAGCAAGTCTAGGTTGGTAACTAGATTAGGGTTAAGATAAAGGACTAAAGGTCTCCATTTTTATAATCTTCCCTATTGATCAAGGTGATGTTTCAAAAAATAGAGTGGGGTTTTTGGAAGGTAGAAAATTGTTAATATAGTCACAAAAATTTAAATTCTATGCATTTTGTCTCAAAGATAACTTCATGGTCCTAAGAATATAACTTAATAGTCTCGCTTCAAAAAAGGTCCTTATTTCATCATGAGTGTTATGGGTTCTCCCTAAGTGTTAGAAAAATTAGAGTCTACACAATCAAAATCCAATGAATGTCTCCCAATTTATAGAATATAATCCAATTCATTCCCTCCTGCCATATTTTACTATCTTAAGAAAATTAATTAGTTCAGATTCATTGATTAGTATACTTTATCTAAACCAATTATTACCATCTATAGTACCCTAAATTTGTTTACTATGTGAAAGATAAAGAAAGACATAGTGTACGTAAGTCAAGACTTTAGGCTAATATGATCAATATAATGATTAACTTTCTATATATGAGGATACAAGTAGAAGATCATACTAAAGACAACTCACAAGTAAGAAATACAATGTAAATATGTAATGGTTTGGATTTGTTGTTGGGTCATTTGATCCTAATTCATTTAAATTATATGGAATTAGGAGTCTTAGGAGGTAGCATGAATGGCTATATAAGTGGATCCAATTTCCATAGTTCAAGTGTTGGTGAGAACTCAAAGTGCTTAAAGAGCATTTATGTAAAGATTGTGGATTGTTGCTTCAAAGGGAAACCCTTAAAACTTTGCTAGTAAAATTTATTGAATTTCATGTGGTCCCTTGCTTATCTCTCTATTACTATGATATAAAATAACTATGCTAATGGTGTAAAAATAACTCTACCTAAGAGTGTTGAAGCATTGAGTAGTAGTACATAGATAAATCTTCATGTTTAGATGTTGTGTAGATGGTTGAATCATTGTATTAACTTAATGTAGAAGGTTGAATTTGGCGATTGGTTTAATCCTATTGTTTCTATAAGTAAGATCTTCCAAAAATGTGTTGTTATTTTAATTTATTTTTTTATTTGAAATTTCTATTGATACATGTTTTCTTTTGATTGGTTAAATAAACATTTTTGTGTTTTGCATCTAGTTCACTTATTTTTCCATGTGCATTCTGAGGGATACAAGGTTTGAGATTTTCCTTCACTGGACTCCTTGACCTCTTCTATGTCATTTCATATAAGAGTGTGGTTTTATTGATCATTTGAGGAGAGAAGAAAAAAAGATCTTTCAGCTTTCTAATTTTGAGGAGAGGAAAAAAAGATCTTTCAGCTTTCTAATTTCTATGAGTGTCTATGTGTGGGAGTGGATATATGTTCTTAATATTTATATTGTTCAAAGCACGGTAGTCTATGCACATTCTCCAAGAACCATCCAATTGGAACACCAATTTCAATAGGCAAATAAACCTCACTTTCATCACAATAGGCAAAGTACATGGTGAGGTGTTTGGTAACATGGTGAGGTGTTTGGGCGTATTACCACTTTATATAATATATCATGGAGTTGTTTATTTACATTTGTAATCTCCAACAAAAAATAGAGTGGGGGTTTTTGGAAGGTAGAAAATTGTTAATATAGTCACAAAAATTTGAATTCTATGCATTTTGTCTCAAAGATAACTTCATGGTCCTAAGAATATAACTTAATAGTTCAAAAAAGGTCCTTATTTCATCATGAGTGTTATGGGTTCTCCCTAAGTGTTATAAAAATTAGAGTCTACACAATCAAAATCCAATGAATGTCTCCCAATTTATAGAATATAATCCAATTCATTCCCTCCTCATATTTTACTATCTTAAGAAAATTAATTAGTTCAGATTCATTGATTAGTATACTTTATCTAAACCAATTATTACCATCTATAGTAACCCTAAATTTGTTTACTATGTGAAAGATAAAGAAAGACATAGTGTACGTAAGCTAATATGATCAATATAATGATTAACTTTCTATATATGAGGATACAAATATCATACTAAAGACAACTCACAAGTAAGAAATACAATGTAAATATGTAATGGTTTGGATTTGTTGTTGGGGTCATTTTGATCCTTTCATTTAAATTATATGGAATTAGGAGTCTTAGGAGGTAGCATGAATGGCTATATAAGTGGATCCAATTTCCATAGTTCAAGTGTTGGTGAGAACTCAAAGTGCTTAAAAGCATAGTAAAGATGTGAGCTTAATTATCTCTATATTATTATGATATAAAATAACTATGCTAATGGTGTAAAAAATAACTCTACCTAAGAGTGTTGAAGCATTGAGTAGTAGTACATAGATAAAATCTTCATGTTTAGATGTTGTGTAGAAGGTTGAATCATTGGCGATTGGTTTAATCCTATTGTTTCTATAAGTAAGATCTTCCAAAAATGTGTTGTTATTTTAATTTATTTTTTTATTTGAAATTTCTATTGATACATGTTTTCTTTTGATTGGTTTATTTTTTCCATGTGCATTCTGAGGGATACAAGTGTTTGAGTTTCCTTCACCGGACTCCTTGACCTCTTCTACGTCATTTCATATAAGAGTGTGGTTTTATTTCCTTGAGGAGAGGAAAAAAAGATCTTTCAGCTTTCTAATTTTATGAGTGTCTATGTGTGGGAGTGGATATATGTTCTTAATATTTATATTGTTCAAAGCACGGTAGTCTATGCACATTCTCCAAGAACCATCCTTCTTTGGCACCATCACAATAGGCAAACTACATGGTGAGGTGTTTGGGCATATTACCACTTTATATAATATATCATGGAGTTTGTTTATTTACATTTGTAATCTCCAACTAGGATTGCCTATACAAACCCCAATATTTGGTAGAGGGGACTCTGGAAATAGCTAAATCTCATGCTCTACTTCTTGTTTCTGTGGTAACTCATTGGGAGTTAGAACACTTTCCTGAAAATATTGAATTACACTATATAAATCCTTCATCACTTGGTTAGAAACATCTGAAATTTCTACACCATCTTGCTTATATTTCAATAAAAGTAAAAAAAAATTGATTATGATTTTCCTGTTCATTAGTTTCTTTTCTTGGCTAGCACTTACCATGGCAAGTTTTGGCTTATGTTGGTGTGCTCGGATGTTGTAACTAACTCCCATCCTTACCCCCATATATATCATTTATCCCTTATCATAAATATCCTTGATATATAAGAAAGGACTCCCGAAAACAACATCAAATGCTTCAAGTGGAATTGCATCAGCTTCTAATACATCTATAAATTGAGAATTTATCCCAAACTTAAACTTACATCTTTATGTTATTTGAATTTCTACACCCTTCTTTACCCATCCAAAAGGATAAGTATGTGGATGCTCATAAGTTTCAAGACCAAGATTCTTTACAACTGTATCATAAATCAAATTAGATTGAGAACCAATATCAAACCCAAACATTTACCTTAGTCCTTTTAATCTAAATTTTGATTTGAAATAGCTTACTCATTTCTTCCTCTTGTTTTTTGTTTTCCATATTAGTGGTCGTGCATCCCATCTTCTCATCTACATCAAAATCATCCTTTATCTCTACCTCACCATCTATCTTTACAACTGTCACAGAATTCTTGGAGTCCTTGGTTCAGTTCTTTGGATGCAATTCTGGATGCAACTTCAAACATGTAGCGTCAGTATGACCATTGATATCACAATTATTACAAAGGTTCTTAGGATCTTTACAAGTATTCAAGGTGGTAGCGGTTTTTTTACCTTTCCATTTACCCATGTTACTTATTTGTCCCTACTCTTCTTTGGTTGATTTTTTGAATGCTTTGTCCTAAAAGGAATGATAACCAAATTGTACTAATCCAAGAACTTAGATGCTAATAAAACACCATGATCAATAAGATGAAATAAATTCACCAGAATAACTTTACATAAACCTTTGAAAACAAATGAGTAGCAATATCATATATTATTATGGAACTCAATGAAATACAATGAGAATGAGCCTTTCTTATATAGGAAAGGAATAACAATCTCATAACCAGTCAATGTTGTAGAGAAATCCATAAATCAAGGAAAGAACTAGTAAACACCATAGATTTAGGAAAGAACTAGACATCAAGGATCTAGTCAATATCATAGATCAAGGAAATAACTATACCTAACAACTAGATAATATCCCCCTACTATCTAAATAAATAAAAAGAAATATCCACACACATAAGTGGGTGAGGATAAATACAATAAAGGTAAATAAAGTACCTCAGTGAACATGAGCTAAGGTAAATACCTACTCTAACAACCCCCCTCAAGTGAAGATAGGGGCCAAAATAGAAGTGACATGTCCACAATATGAGTCCCAACAACTAGGCCTGGTGAGGTACTCATGTACAATATATCCATAAAGAAATATCGAACCAAAATAAGGAAAGAATCCTGCTAGAGGAAAGAGAAATAATAAGAAGAATAAGGAATATTTTCTCACAAACACCCCCCAAGAACAACTTTCGAAAACCCAAGCATTCCACATAACTCAAGGTAGCGAGGTGATGCAAAAGGCTTCGTAAAGATATCTCCAACCTATTGTTGAATTGGAATATACTCCAAGAAAAGAACTTCATCCTGAATGTGTTGATGAATGAAGTGTATGTGAATCTCAATATGCTTGGTCCGCTAGTGCTTAACATGGTTGCAAAAAATGTGCAATGTACTTTGGTTGTCACACTAAAGTATAGTCAGTGAATCCTATGGGAATCAAAACTCTGTATATAATTTTTGAATCTAAAGAGTCTGCTGACTCACTGTAACTACTTCCATGTACTCTACCTCTAAAGATGAAAGTGTAATAGCTTATTGATTTTTACATGCCCAAGCAACTGGAGAAAACCAAGACAAAAAATATTTCCATAAATGGAATGTTTGTCATCAATAGAACCTACCCAATCTGAATCTATATACCAAACCAACTGAGTAGAACCCCTAGTGTAGTGTAGGGAAAAGTTGGAAGTGCCCTACAAATAGAAAAAAAATCCTTTTAGCATCTTGCTAGTGACTACTATGAGGAGAATGTGAAAACCAAGATACAAGCCCTACCGTAATGAAATATCAAAGTGAGTATGGGTCAAGTACATGAGACTCCCAACCAACTATTGATATAATATAGGATCTAAAAGTGGTGTGGTACATGTGGAAATAAGAGTAACCCCAGACTGAAAAGGAGATGGACTTGGTTTGTAATCAGCCATATTAAAGCGTTGAAGAAGATCATGGGTGTATTTTTTTGATTCAAATGAATCCCTGAATCTTTCTGAGAAATCTACAATCCAAGGAAATAATGCAATAACCCAAGATCAAACTATGTAGAAAGAGCCCTCTGAATAGTCTGAATGTGGGAAGAAGAGATGACAGTAAGTAACAGATCATCAAAATACAAGATAAGTATCACAATATTCTCACCAACATGTTGGAGATACATTGTATGATTGGAGTGGCAATGAACAAAACCAATAGATAGAATAAAAGAATCCATCTTCTCATACCAAGACTGAGGGGCTTGTTTGAGACCATAGAGAGACCTTTGGAGCCTATAAACAAGAAAATAATCCTGAACAAATCCAGCCAGTTGCTCCATGTATATTTCCTCTTGTAAATATCTATGTAAAAAGGAACTCTTTAAGTCCATTTGGTATACAGACCACCCCTGTGATGTAGCAATAACAAGTACAAGGTGTACAAAATCCATCTTGGAAATGGGTGCAAAAGTCTCAGAGTAATCAATACCTTCAACTTGTGAAAACCCCCTTGCAACAAGATGAGTGTTATATTTGTTTATGCACCCATCAGCTGTGTATTTTATTTGGTATACCCACTTACACCTAACCATATTTCTTCCTTTAGGAAGAGACACCAAATCCCAAGTATGATTCTTCATCAAAGAAGAATACTCATTTTTCATCGCATCATCCCACTCATGTATCCCATGGGCCTTTTAAAAGGACTGTGGATCCTTAGAAACTACCTGACACAAAAGTCCAAAACCTATAGAATGTGTGTGATAATGCCTGGTGGGTGGAAGATCCTGTATGAAAGGTGTTTCCTTAGAAACTATAGTACGAGCCCACTTAGGCATAGTGACAACATTAGTGGGAATAAGATACTCAAGGAAATATTTAAACTCCTCATCACACTCCTCAAATAAAGGATCCTCAAGATGAGATGAAGAAGAAGGAGGCATGGAAGAAGATGAAGAATCATGGGGAGTGAAGCACTCGTCAAACTAAACATGTGTTAAAAAAAAACATCATGAGTATCAGGATATAAAAGTCGATAAGCTCTCATGTCCTCACAATACCCTACAAAGATCAAGGGTTTTCTCTTATTATCCAAATCTTTCCTTTTCTTATTTGGCACAAAGGCCCAAGCATGGATCCTAAAGACTCAAAAAAATGAGACATCTGGCTTAGTGTTGGACCAAGCTTCCTTTGGATTCAAATGCTCAAGTGCTTTGTGTGGTGTGCGATTTTGAATGTAGTTATCACAATTAACTACTTCTGCCCAGTAGATAGGAGGTAAATCTCTAGAATGCATCATATAGTTATCCATTTCCTTCAAAGTTCTATTCTTCCGTTCGGCTAAGCCATTCTGTTGTAGAGTATGAGGAACAAAATTTTGGTGAATAATGCCTTTAGTTTGCCAAAAAAATAGAAAAACTCATTGCTGATGTACTCCCCCCATTATCAGTAAAAAGGTTCTTTATGCAACTAGAATATTTTTTCTCGACCAAAGCCTTGAAGAATTTGAAGTGTGAAAAAACATCACTTTTTTACTTGAGAAAATAAACCCAAGTACACCTTGAGAAATTATCAATAAAGGTAAGTGCATACTTATCTCTATTGAAAGGGGAGGGTAGGAAAAACCATCAAGTCACTATGCACAAGCTCAAGTGGTGAAGAAGCTCTCTTTGACAAATTCTTAGGAAATGGATCTTGGTGTTGTTTCCCTAAAGCACAACCATGATAAACTCCCTAAAGACAAGAAACTCTAGGAAGACCATCAACCATACCATGAGTTCTCAAATCCTTCAAATATCTATAGTTGAGATGTCCAAATATTTCATGTCAAATCTTGCTCTCTAAATCTGCATGAGAAACCAATCCTGTCCCTATAGAGGAAGTTTCATCAAAACCCTCAAAGTGATATAGTTTAGAACTATGATCAACAATACCTTGAGCAACAAGTGAATGAGGCTCCAAAAAGTTTGTACTTCTACCCCATGTGGTGTAAAAGTCACTATCTTTCCCTTGACCAGAATGACAAATTTGATATACATAAAGAAAATTTGTAGTGATGTTAGGAACATATAATGCATTTTGGATACTACCACCATCAAGTTGTATATCACATTTTACTATAACAGAAAGAAAGGAAGAATCTCCATCCTCGAATTTTGGAAGTATAACTCAAACCTAGAGAAATAAAACACTCCTTGGAAGAAGTCATGTGATGAGAAGCACCAGGATCTATAACTCATCTTTCTGTAAGTGGTGACTGAGATCTCCCAAAAAAATTAAGATCTTTGTCATGTTGATTAGAAGGAGGTGGAGTGGAGATCAATTTTTTCTATTTCTTGACTTCATCCTCTAAGGGCTTGCATTTGCTTATAAGCACCTATGTTCTTCATGACCACTACCCCCACAAAAAATCATGAAAGGCTAGACTTATTCTTGGATTTAGAAGACTCATTGGGTTTAGAATTGTTTTCTTTGGATTTAGGAGCATTTTGAGATGGAGAAGGGGTGGATTTGGTTTTACTTTTTGGTTTTCCCTTTCCCTTAGGATTAAATGCAAATAATTCCTTTTGAGAGGTGGAAGACTCAAGGTGAGACAATATGGATTCTTCCCTAGTAAATCTTTCACAAATTTTTTCTAAGTCAGGCATTTGAATGTGTCACATAAGACATTCATGCTAGAGAAAAAGGTAGATTTTTTTTTTAAATGGTCCTCTCAACTTGTATAGAATCAAGTAAACACACTCTTCATCTTTCTTATCTCTTCCACTCCCCTTCAACTGTGTCAAAAAATTATTGAACATGGTAAGATAGTCTATAATTGTTGGAAAATCGTTAGGATTAAGAGAGGTGAACATCAACTTTAAGTTACACGGCTCTCATATGATCCACCTTACCAAATAAATCCTCTAATTTCTCCCATATTTTGAAAGGAGAGTCACATTTTTAAAAATGAAACAAAATACGTCACTTACATAAGTTCCTATCAAACCTATAAACTCATCAAATTTTCACCGAGTACTGAAATTTCTCATATTCTCTAGTGAACATTGGTTGTTCTGAAGAAGTTAAAGCCCATAATCCTTTCCACTTAATTATTGTTTCTATGTGTGGTAATTATCTGTTATTAATGGCTCAACATTATCTAATGTAGAAGTAGATGCCATTCTTAAAAAATCACCAAAATAAATACAAGAAAAAAGTAATGCAACAAGACCCCCAAGCAATGCAATAAGAACCCCCCAAAATTTTGACACTTTATAATGAGTGTGTGTTACAATATGGAACTTTATCATTATAGTGTAATTCTCAAAATAAATATTTCTAATGGAAATAGCATTCGAAAAAACAAGCACTTTTGTAAAAAATGGCACGCAAATCTAAGTTTCCGATTCAAAAGATACAAGTTTATGCTCTACTATTTATTTTAGTGGCCACTAAAACAAAATAAAATGCTCTTGTCTTTACCACAAAAATCAAATGAAAGGGGGCTAGAGTTAAGCACCTATCAGTAGGAATCACAAGCTCTAAACCCTCATATGACCATACCATATAACCAAGGGATAAGGAAACTTTTGCACTTGGTACAGATATCCTCATCCTCCAAGTCCATATTCAACAACATGGCTTGCCTTCCGAAATGTCATAGTATAATCCTACACACTTTGACCACTGGTTTTTCTAAAAAACTTCCATTTAATCATCTGGTCAATCTTATGGCTAATAGGATAATTTTTTTCCTATAGTAATTCTTTAAAAACCCTCCTAACAACTTACAATAGGACATTTCTTCTTTTCACAAGTGGATAGATGGGTTTCCCACTAAACCAGAGCATGTCCTTCCATCTTGAAATGTGAAAAGGTGATATTTTTTTCCTAAGTGATATTATGCACACTAAAATATACCTCCAATTGTTTTAACCATTTATCTAGTAATTTCGCATCTAATTTTCCTTCAATTATTTTAATCTCAACTTTAGTTTCAACTTTAAAAGGAGCGAGATCAGGTTTTACCTTTCCCTTATCAACTGGATTTTCTCCTTCCAATTCTCCTATATCTTCCTCAACAAGGAGTGGCTCATTGATTTCCTATGCCAAATTTCTCGGCCAAAGCTTCAACAACTTAGTCTATGGATTCTTGCTTAGTCATTGTTGTCCTTTGTTGATATGAGAGTTACCTTTGGTGTCTCAATACCCTCTCCATAATGCTTTCCAACATCACAATTCTATGGTCCAAGTCTTATTCTTCCATTTTTTCTCTAATCATTTGATTCCAACTTTTCGTATCTATCTTCGGATCGCAAGGTATCAAATCTTTACTTTTAGACCTTGTCACTATCATAAAAATCACACAAGAATGAATTCCACATTCCTTTGGACATGTATTAACAACTTTTATACCAAAATGATATGTAAAATTCTAATTTGAAAATTTACAAAATCACACAATTGTTTTCCTACTTTCAACTTATTCAAAAATGATAATTCTAAAAGTTAGTGAATGAAATCTAGTGCTTTAGAACTACTTGCAATAATAAAAAAGTGAACAATTAAGCATGTAACACCATATTTTTATCCTAGAAACCCCCCATATTGAGGGATAAAACCATTCAGGAAGGGAAATTTATCTTTCTCCCCAGTATTATATTGGCCAATTAAGAATTTACAAATTACAAGAAGCTCAAGGAAGACAACAATGTTACTTACCCTCTTTACTTGCTATGTTCCTACACCTTTCTTCTGCAAGACAATTCTAGCACCAATGGATTCTTTCTCACTTCTCCCATTCCATATTTCCTCATTCCACATGATCTTTTCATCTTTATATCTTTCTCCCTATGTCCTTCTGTGAACTGGAGAATAGGAAGATACGTCCAAGGAAAAGAGACAACCTAGACATTCAAAATATGTGACAAAATTGTGGGTTTATATTTTTTTCATCATGATAGGACCTTCAGTGGACATATAGGGGTGGTTACACAACCTCCATGGAATTTACTCAATCTCCAGTGATCACAAAGGGATGGTTACGCAACCATCAGGGTGGTTACACAATCTCTTCTCTGCAGAAATTGGTGGTTCTGTCACCTGTCCATTTTCTCATGCTTCTTCTCATTTTTCCTTATGATCTTGCTTGTTATGATGAATCGTTGTTTCTTTGAATCCCTATGGATCACACTTCCAAAATAATCTCATCTTCATCTTATGGCTTGTTTATTACTTTACATGAAGTTTCTCTATGTTTTCACTTTTTGCGTGTTATGCCCTATGACGCTTGTTTGATTGCTTGTTGGCCTTGAGTGCCTTGAGTGTATTACTCAAATCCTGAGTGGTGTCCCATACATGTGGCATATTTTTTTCCATGATTATTCTATTTTACTGTGTCCTTGTATGCTTTTTCTTACATCTACTGTGTTATTTTCCTATTGTTTGTTACTAAAAATTTGCTAGTTTTTCTATTATATTACTATGTATGTGCCATGGTATACAATATACGCACTAACCCCCTTTTTCCCCTTTAGGAATCCTACAACATGTGTGCATATCAACTATGGGTTTTCTTGTTTGGGCTGCAATCACATTGCTCCATCTCAAGTGCACCATCAAGGGGGGTTGTGTACATGATTTAGTTAGCAATGCAAAGAGAATTAGAACTAACACCTAGTAGTTCTAAAACAAGGCTAAACTAAAATCTATGCACCATCATGCTTAGAGCTTGAACAAGACTAATCTACTAAAATACATTTGCATTAGAACATGAATAAACATTCAAAATAACATATTAATCCATTAATATCTATCTCTATTGAATGCTAATCAAATGAAATGAACCTATTTAGATCCTTAGCAATCAAAAGGGTTGATTGTATGTTTGAATCCCAAGGTTTCACTGAATGGGAAATTGACAATCCATGGCTACAAATATCAGTTTGACATAGGGAGAATATGACTTCAAATTTGGCTTGATGAATGCAAGAAATTAAGCATAGATAGCTCCTCTAATGGAAGAATAATTTAAGATGATAAAGAGGCTATAGCTTAGGCTATATGCTCATTTAGGTGTAAATAGAATAGTAAGAGGAGGGCTTCTTATATAGCCCAATGGATAAAATAATCTCTACTTCCCTTTACATGTGGGATTATAGTTAGGTTGAGTTAGTTAAGGGAGAATATGGTTGAAAAGTTGGCTGAGTCAACCTTAGGGAAGTTTAATTTGTCTTGTAGTGACTCATGGGGTTTTAGAGGATTTATTAATTAACCCAAGTGATTAATTAATAGGTGACAAACTTTATAGAAGCTTTTTAGAAGAAAAATTAGTATGATTTAGGGAATGCAAAAGGTTTTTGCTAAATAAATGACCATTTATTTTTCTAATAGAAGAGGAAACTTAATTAATTACTAATAATTTAATTAAATTCAAGTAGAAAGGGGTTTAATTAACGGAAGGTCGCTAATTTTCTTTTTTGTTAGATATAAGGGTCAATTAATTAGTGTAATGTAATTAATTAACGTCGATAAACAAGAAAGTGTGTTATATTGACGATATGTAGTCAATTTGATCATGGAAGTAGTATAATTAGTGCAGTTTAAGTATTTAATTTGCACATAGGAGTTTCGTGCCGCTATGGGCCAATCACTAATTTTTGTAATTTTTTATTTTTTTATGATTTTTTGGATTTTTGAGAAATGTTTAAATTTTTTAGGATTTTCCATTTTCTTGATTTTTTAAGAAAATTTTGATTTTTGTAAATTTTTATGGGATTTTTTATTTTTATGGAAGAAATAAAAAGGTATGAGATCACCTAAAAGCGAGAAAATTGTTCCAGGGAGAAGAAATGAGTGCCAAGTAATAAAAATATGCCCCAACGTGGTGAAAATTAATTTAAAATGATTATTTAATAGAAATAATCATCTCGGCGGATAGAAGAAGTGTGAAAAGAAACACAATGGTCTAAACATCCCCCTAGGGCATTACGGTAGGAGAAGAAGGCAAGATATATACCCCTCTTGAGGGGGGTAAATCATCGTGATCAATTTTATTTGTTACTGAGCTCTACCAAACTTTTACTGTGAGATACTGCAAGTGATTAACGAGATGACCAAAGTTTAAAGCCGCCATAGACAAGCCGACACTTTATGGGAGTATGCATGATACGATGAAGATGGACCATTTGTGAGTTTCCTAACCCTACCTTGTCCTTTTTAGCATTAAATATTTTATTTATTACTAATATTAGCTAGGTTAAAAATGTGTACACACGGCCTGGGGCACGTATGTGTCCAAAGGCTAGCATACATAACATAAACCATGTACACGCAAGCGTATATGCCAAATGACATATACAAGTGCTCATATGCATTCAATAGGGGGCGTATGCAGTGTTAGGTAGAATCTGTGTATGCTTAGGTGTACACATAGGAAAAGGTATGCATGCAGCAAAAGGGCCGCATATGCAATAGGGTTAGTGGGAAGACTAGGGTACACACACACACATGCACAACTACATGTATGTGCCACAAAAGGTGTGTATACAACCACATGCGTATAAATCAAAGGAGGTGTGTACACACCCAAAGGGGCATGTATGCACCATGGGAGGGAAAATACCAACTTTTCCAAAATTTTAGAGGAATTGTTAGTAAATGAAAAGAGGAGATTTAGATGAAAAATTAGTTAGACAAAAGGAAATAGCAAGAATTAGAATTGAAGAAATTAGTAACACATGTATTGTCTTTTTTAGTTCCATTTACCATCACTTTAGATGAGGGAGTGACAGAGCCGAATAGCTACCATAGAGGCTAGCTTCTGTCCACATCACCAGAAAATGCTTGCGATCTTACTAGATGTGACTCGACTATCTTATGTGGCGCATATGCCTATGATCACCTTAGACCATGGTCTCCTTACGGATTTGGTCAAGAGATGGCACTTAGAGAGCTAATGGTTCCGACTCCCAACAGGAAAGATGATTATTACACTTGAAGGTGTCTAGCATATATTTCATGTTCCTATAGTTAGCCAGTTAGTTGAATACACTACTAATGATGAGGATATTACAGGGTGTCTCATTGAGGTGTTTGGTTTCTTAGATATACCTCGCTAAGGGATGACATGGTTTATCTAAATCGTTACATTGCAGAGCCATGTTTTCATCGCATTACTATATACTTGATGACACTTGTCAGTGGCATTCTTGTCCCTGACAAGACATGTGCTACATTTCCACTTGGCCTCATTGGAGTTATAGTAGGGTTATTACTGAGGTGAGAGATATTGTTTGGGCTAGTGTATGTTGGCACACTTGTATTGGGATCATGCATCTGATTACATACCATGGTCAGAAGACTGTGGATTCCAACACTTTTGTTACAGATCTAGTCATGAGACCATATATCTATTGTCTCACCCTATAGGTGAGTTACAAGCTCAAGATCTAGACGATCCATCTGTTATGGGATGGGTCTTGACAGGTGGTGAAATTCGAGGACACACAGGTAGAACCTACCATTATAGGTAAGAGTTCAATGAGCTTACATGGAATAGATGATAGTGTGGAGGCCCTACCACTATTATCAGTGGGCTCAGGATGGCTAATGAGCTTAGTATAGATGATGGTAGAGCACTTTTTTGATAGGAAAATAGAGGGCTACATTATACAGTACTATTGCATGGAATGATGTTCCTGGTAGTTTGGGGGTATTCAGGATGTTCCCGATGTAGACATGTGGTATGCCCACAGGGCTTCTAAGAGATTTTACATGGGGCCCCAGATCCATCCACCAAGGCCCAGGCTAGTTTTGATCAGATGGTTCAGTGCAGTAGTGGCTTCCATTGAGGCATGTCAGAGATGCCAGGACCACTATCTAGTATACTCCTTGGTATGTGACAGTGTTACCATGCCATCTTACTATTCCATAGGAACCATGGGCCGCAAGGGTTAGGGAACCTGTAGAGGGTGAACAGGAGGATGTTGATGGTGGGGAGGAGGAGGAGGAGGAGGGAGGAGGGATAGTGTTTAGGGGATAGGGTCCTCCACTCGTACAATAGAAAGTACAAAGACAACATGTCCGGATATGACAGATTGATATGCCCTGCATGTGGGCATGGTTGTAGGACTAGATTTGTCACTAAAACAAGTGTACCAGTATAGAGAGCATCACAAGGTCCTCCTGCAGGAGGATTTCCATAGCAAGGGTCACTTCCTATCCCACCAAGGGATGGTGGAGAGTATATGATGGAGGAGATTGGAGAGGTAATTAGAGATGGGGGATGAATAGTTGTGCTTAGTTATAGATTTAGTAGGTCATAGTTGTCTAGTTGTAGGCTACAATAGAGAGGGACCAAGTCATGGTCACAATATAGAAACTCATGACCAAAAAGGATCAGGCTAAGGCACAGGCTTAGACATTGATAACTAAGTGATATGAGGCTAGGGCATAAGTTGGATAGGGAGGTGATTGTGCCACATGGTTCTAGATAGATACGGAAGATGGTGGCCCATATGTCGTAGATTATGATCACCCTGTAACAGTGCATAGGATTATGTCCTACACTGTTACTGTAGACAGGGATAGAAAAGTTTCCTTATTGATATAGGGCACAAGATGATGTAGGAAGGGTTACAAGAGAGTAGGATGGTGCTATAAAGGAAGCCAAAATGGTTAGAAAGACAAATATGCTATCTAGTATCATGAGAGCTAGTGGGGAAGACTCCTATTACAAGGAAACTTACCTCAAGGAAGTTCCAGAGGGTTAGAGGATTTCACCATTTTGAGAATCTTTCTATTAGTTGGTTGGGGACTAGATCCCACAGGACATCTAGATCTGTTCTATCTATGCAACAACCAATTATGCAGCAGAGTACAATGGTAGGGCCTTCTCATTAGCAGTACAAATGCATCACCTCCATAGATCATGTATTTTGTATGACTCTGATGTAAGCCCATATTAGTTAGCCCATGTGAGGGAGTAACCAGAGTCATGAATGACTCTTCCTTGCTAATCATGTATTTTTTATGAAGTTACTCATCTGATGTATGCCTCTTATGAAGGTAATTATTTTTTATTGATGTACATGTATTATTATTGTCATGCCTAGTGATGAAGGCTTATTTTGATCTATGCCCATGATGGTTGGTTTTGTATCCAGATGATGTACATTTTGAGACATACACGTATATTTAGACATTTGACACTTCTATTTATGATGATGATGATTGATTATTATTATTATTATGGAACTTGTGTTATTGATGATGTATGTTTATTGACTTCATGATATTTATAGATGCTATCATTTGTTATTGCATATGATGTTGTTTTGAAATGTACATGATGTATGATGATATATGTGAGGGGATAGATTTGTATATTTGCGACGCCTCTTTCCCCCATTTTGATGATATGATATGTGATGTTTTAGTGTACATGTATGATGTAAACTTAGAATTTTATTTATATGATGTATATATGATGTTAGATGTGATGATATAGATGGAGACATGATGATGTGATAAAAAAATTATGTACAAGAAATAAACAAGCACAATAAAATATTAAAAAATCTATCACATATACACATTAAATCAACCCTAAGAAAAACAACTATGTAAAACTACTTACAAACATGCAAAAACACACTCCATAAGCACACACATAAATCTATTCTAACTAAGAAATGATCAAATTGCAACTGGTAAGTATGTTTAAAGAAAGATAATACAAACGTACAAGCAAGTAAACACTATATAAATAATGTACCTGCAACCAAACAAGAAAATTAAGAAACCAAACAAAGAAACAAAGCAAGTAAACTAAAACTATTGTTTTTGTGGTACTATTTTTCAATGTGTTTTATGTTATTTTGAGAAGTTTGTTAAACAATTTTTTTATTGTTTTTGTATCTTCTAATTTTTCTATTATTTTTGAGGTTTTCAAGTGTTATGTGAATTTTCTTGGATATTTTGAACATATTTGAATGTTTTTATATTTTCTAAACATTTTTGAATGTTATTGTATTTTCCAAGGTTTTCCAAAGCTATGTACAGGAAACCAAGAAAAATGGATACCCCCCAGGGTTATATGGGAATAGACAAGGACATGTGCCACATGATATATACAAGAAAGTGAAATCCTAAAGGTGCCCCTGACATTAGATGAGTAATATATAACGGCAGTCCTTTCACAGAAAAATAAGAGGAGAATCAGCCGGATCAAGGCTTAACATGATAGGTTCACAGAGAATCTCAGATGTAGGTGTGGAACTAGCCTTAGGATAAGTAAAAGTACCCCCTAGATGTAGGATGCTTGTGAACAAAAAATCATCCCAAGGTGCTGGAAATGAGTTTTCACCAAGGGACCTATCTAAAGCGCTACAATTGCATGGTTTTCACATTTGGATGACATGTTTTGACTTTTTTATTCTCTCTCTCTCTCTCTTTTTATTTTGAATATTTTTTTACTTTTTATGTTGTTTTAATGATTTTTGTGTTATGCTCAAGCATAGAACCAATTTATGTACATGACATTCATGGGTTCATAGAGCTCAAATCCATCAAGATGAGAAAGCTTGTATGCTCCTGACCCATATTTGGCCACAATAACATAAGGTATTAACCAATGAGGTTAGAAATTTCCTTTCCTCTCTCTTTCTGCCCTTGTATTGAATTGGTTCTCTTTCATCACCAAATCTCCAACCTCAAAATGATGAGGTATGATTATTTTTTTGTAATTTTGTGAGACTCTATTTTGATACACCTTGAGATGGTTGAGATTGTAGATGCATCTTTCATCTAGGAGCTCTAATTCTGCAAGTTTTGGCCACTCTATAATCCTCATCCTTATCTAGGTAATCCCTAAGATATATTCTTAAAGAAGGGAGCTCAATCTCCAATGGGATGATAGATTCAGTTCTGAATACTAGGGAGTATGGTGTCATACCCATATGAGTGTGAATGAATGTCCTATAATCCTAGAGGGCTCGATGAATCTTCAAATGCCAGTTACAACCTATCTTACTCAAAATCTTCTCCATGATTAGAAAAAACATTTTCTTAGTAGTTTTTTATTACCCATTATATTATGGGTAATATGGCATGGACCACCTTAATATTATCTAAAATTGATGACAAATATCTTTAGTAGTATTGTTCTTGAATGATTTTTTGTTATCGGTAAAAATGGTGGCCGAGATGCCATACCAGAAAATAGAGTGATTCATGATGAAATTTGATATCTGAGAACCTGTAACATATGTCAACAGGATGACCTCTACCCACTTATTGAAGTATTATGTGTCTGTGATGATGTGGGTATGACCATAAAATGATGTAGGGGTGAGCTTCCCTATTAATTCTAATTCCCATTTATAAAATGGCCATGGTGTTGTTATCAGCTGTAAAGGTTATGACAGTGTATGAATGAAATTTCCATACTTTTGACATAAAACACACTTTATTACATGGTTGCAGCAATTTGTCTCCATAGTAAGTCAATAATAGCCTACCCTTAACAATTTTTTTCTAATACCATTCCATTTGTATGAGTGCCACATAATCATTCATGTACCTCTATGACCATTTGGAATGACTCTGCTACATCTAGACAACGTAATAGATTACCATCATAGCCACAATGATAAAGCATGCCTATTAGGAGGGTGTAATGGAATGTTTGGTAGATAAGGATTTGTTTTTTAGAATGGGTAATGTTGTGGGGAAAGGTACCACTTTTGAGGTAGTTAAAAATATGGGCATACCATGAGGAGTGGGGACCAACAACTTCACATGCTAGGAAATGATCTGACATGTCGTATGCAAGCTGACATTTTAAAAAAAAATGGCCTATCATTGGTTTCTAGTAGAATCTAGAGCATAGAACCCACTATTACCATTGCATCTGCAGATCAATTTTGTGCCCTTGGAATTTGTTCAAAGGTGATACACACAAAATATTCTTTTAGATTTTCCACCAACTTTCTATATGGGATTATTTTTTCATCCTTGACCTTGTACTCATCGTTGAATTTCTTGATAATCAGTTGTGAGTCGCCAATGACCCTAAGGTGATGGATATTCCATTTTATAGCTAACTTCATTCCAGCAATGAGTGCGTCATATTCCAAAATGTCTTTTGTGCAAGGAAAGTCAAGACAAAAAGCTTGTGGTATTAGGTCTCCTAAAGGATTTATTAACACTACACCTACCCCTAAACCATGGAATGTAAATGATCCATCAAAATGTACTTACCACATAATATATTCTTCAATATATATTAGCAATGTGTTAGGTAGATCTAGAATTATAGGCTCTGTGCCAGGTAAAGGTTCTTCTACTAATTGGTCAGCAAACACTTGTCCTTTAATTGACTTATGGTGTACATACTCAATGTCAAATTCACTGAGAAGAATGATCCAATTATCCATTCTACCCATAAGGGTGGGTTTTGACAATAGGTACTTGAGTGGGTTGAATTTAGATATAAGCTTGGTTTTGGTATTCAATAGGTAATGACAGAAGTTTTTGGAAGGTAAAAACAACAACAAGACAATATTTTTCAATTTCAGGATAGTTGAGTTCATAGGAAATTAAAATACTACTGACATAGTACATTGCTTTTTCTTTTTGGCTTAGGCCATATTGTGCGAGAAAAATGCCAATAGAAAATTGGGTAGTAGATATGTATAGCAAAAGTGACTCACCTAGATTTAGAGGCATGAGGATAGGTGGATTGGCCAAGTATTTTTTAAGAAAGGAAAAGGCCTACTATTTTTCTGGTCCCCAAATGAAGTCAACATCTTTCTTAAGAAGATTAGTTAATAAATGACATTTTTCTGCAAGATGCGAAATGAAGTGGCGAATGGATTGTATCTTCCCTTATAGGTTGCACATCTGTTTGATATTCTTGGGAGTAGGCATATCAATAATTGTAGTGACTTTGGCTTGGTCCACCTCAATCCCTCTCCTTGATATAATAAATCCTAGTAGCTTCCTTGATAATACTCCAAACACACACATCTTTGGATTCAATCTGACCATATAACTCCCACAAACATTCAAAGATACATCACCAAACTTTAGGGTGATCTTATCGTGTCTTATAATTTCTGAGGATATCATCTACATAGCCCTCTATGATGTCATGCAACATATCATGGACTATTACTGTCATGGTCTATTGATAGGTTGCACCAACATTTTTGAGGCTGAATTGCATTACCTAATAACAAAATGTTCCCCAAGAGGTTGTAAAGGTTGTTTATACTAATCTTCTTATGCTACCTTGATTTGGTTGTATCCTGAAAATCCATCCATAAGAGATAGCATTTCATAACGTGCAGTGTAATTAAAAATCATCTTTCAGACATGCCCTATTGATGTCCTAAAATTTTGTGCAAATTATGATGCAAACCAGCTTATTTTGTATTATAACTACGTTTGATATCCAATCAGAGTAGTCAATGGGTCTGATGAACCTTGTTGTTAACAATCTCTATAACTCCTCTTTAGCTAGAAGGGCCACTTGTGAATGCAGTTTACTTAGCTTATGTTTAATAGGATTTGTTTCTGGATGCACTACTAAGTTGTGCACCACCAAATTTATATCTAAGCCTGACATATATTTATAATACCATGCAAATATATCCAAAAACTCTCTAAGAAGAAAGGTGAATGTATTTTGTTCTTGTGCTAAAAGTGAAGCTTTGAGCTTGACTATCTTTGGGTCTTCTTCTATTCCAATATTCACATCAACAGTTTCCTGTACAAGAATTTTTGACATATCCTCCATATGCATAGGATCAGGAAGAAGGTTGAGGTCATCTTCTGAGGGCATCTCTACAAGATTTTCACCCTTAGCATGGTCACTTCTTTTGTCCATTTTTTTACTTGCTGGTCAATGAGTGCCTTAAAGAGGTTTTCACTGTGTGACTTATATGTACGTTTTTTTTCTGAGGATTTTATTTGGAAATTTTTTCCTCACTTTTTGTTAAATTTTTCCAACCATGAAGTGTAGCTTCCTCACCAAAGTATGCACAAGTATGTAAGTCAATGAAGAATTTTTTTTGGTGATCTCCTATAGGAATGGTATCACGTATGCACATAAATTTTGTAATAGCCTCATCATTCTCAAAGATATCCAATGTCATATGAATTTTTTGGTCCCAATCAACAAGGGTGGGGTATAAAGGGTAAAATTTAGGATCGGTGGGGGTTATGGTAAGGATAGCGGTATCCATGAAAAAATTCGTGGAGGCAAGATCCTCATATTAGCTACAGTGGGAGTTTTTTATCCTATCCGAATAAGTAGAGCTATCCTCATGCTTAGAGCAGGTAGCATCTTGATCCATGGGATGTGACCCATGTGGCTGAATACCAATACCATAGTGTTCTATTTTGAAATGTGAAAGTGGGACCGGTTTTATTTCTCCTTGTTCAAAATTTCGACATCCGAGTACTTTGTAACCTGTGGAATACATCATTATTTTGGATTGGGAATATTATGTGGTTTCGTAGAAGGTCGGCATAGTGTCCTCTTAGACTCAAGTTGTAGATGGGTCCAATAATTTCTCTTTTGTAAGAAGTTTGCAAGGTAAGAATGTACCTATAGTACATTCATCTTTAGACCATTTAAAGTGATAGTTTGGTCTGCCTCTTATTTTGATGATAAAGATAGATCTAAAACCAAGAGAGCCTGCTACACATTGTATTCTCCATAACCATACTCAAGGATTTTCATTTCCCATGAATCAAAGGGAGAAATGGATGCATAGGCCTCGTGAGCACAAGAACTTAGGGAGTCTAAATCTACCTATGATTCAAGAGATTTTGATTGAAGGGGGGTAGCAATATCAATGGAGGTACATGTATATGTAATCCTAGAAGCAAAGATATTGAGATCTCTGTAGGGATCAAAGGGTTCTAAATCACCTTAAATGGTAAAAAATGTGTCCCTCATGTTTCAATTTAATACACTAAGGAAATAATGATGGTATGGCCTACATGGCATATATCCATGGGTGGACAAGAAGCATATTGTATGGAAGTTCCAAATCTAAGACATGAAACTTTGTATTGTGGAAAATAATCCCTACTTCCATTAGCAATGTTATTGTTCTAGCTGACTCCCACTCCACATTATCATAAGTAGTTATGGTGATAATGTGGGACTCTACATCTTCCTCTGTGTGTCCCAGATGCTTGATTACTTTTAATGTGAATATATTCAACCTTGACCCATTGCCCACAAGAACCCGTTTTATATTCCGGCGGGTAACAAATACCTCTATATACAGGGGAAGATTATGTGTGTAATCATCATTAGGGTATTTCCTTTTGGTTAAATGAGATGTGTTCAGTCGGTGTAATGTTTTCCACTACAGCTTGTAAATGAGAAGGGTCTACTTCCATTAGTCACTCTTAACCCCTTGAGAGTTGTGCATAGGATGTCATTATGTATATTCAATATTTTAAGAAGGTCCAAGATTGAAATCTTAGTAGATGTCTTCTCAAGTTACTCTAAGATGTTGTATTGACCATCCTGAGGGGTAAACAGAGGAGGTTCTCATATCATGAGATGAGTGTGCCTTGTTACTGTAGTGTAATATTTTCCCTTGATCCTATTGTTATTCACATGCTCATCAGAAGAGTGAACACATATCAATGCATGAGTCATAATTATTGTTATCATTTTTGGTATACAGATAGTTCATGGCTTTGTATCTTTGGGATGAATCTCCCTGATCTAGATTCTTCCCATATGGAATATCATGTTTAGGGAATGGTTCTTTGAATATCCCCACACTTTCATTTTGAATCTTATTTCTCTCTGGTTATACTAACTTCTATCTCTCCATTATCAATAAGATCATGAATAAAGTGGTGAAGTTTTAGGCACTTGTCATGTCTTATGTCCGCTTCACACAATGAAAATCACAATATTCATGCTCTTTATACCATGAATTTTTAGGAGCATTTTCATCAAAGGGTTGTGTTGTAGGATAAGTCACCATGTGGGATGTATTCAATTGTTTCAAGATCATATACAAATACTTGTTAAGAGGAGTGAATGTTCTATGCTTGGCTAGTGATTTAATCATCCCTTTGGTCAGTTTAAAAGGTTGACTAAATTAGACTACTTGTATATGTTTAGAGTATGTGATTCTGTCTCCTACCACATTTTTTTGGTTAAATATCTTTGGCTTTTCCATTGGTTTGGTAGATTTATTATACTTGGAAGATTATTTTATAGTTCCTTTTGTCAATGAGATATTTTTCTACATGTATGCTCTTCTTGATGACCTCTTAAAAGCTCTAAACACAATGAATTTTTAAGTGAAAATCGATTTCTATATTTAAATTTGGTACAAATATTCTAACAAGTTTATTTTTAGGTATTGAGAAAGGGAAGTGGCTAACTAGCCCCCGCCATATTTGTAGAAAACTTGTGAAGGTTTCATTTGGACACTGTTTAGTGTTACACAAGTCTACCATGGTTATGTCACTTTCCATATTGTATGAGAAATTTCATACAAAAATATTTTCTAGTTCAGGCCATGTGAAGATAGACCCACAAGGTAAGGTGAGTAAACCATTCCAAGGTTTGTTCTCCTATAATTTTTCAGAAAGATCTATATGAGGTAGTTGTCATCGTAGGCCACTTCTTCACATGCCATATAAAATTATTTCACACATGATCATGTGGATCACCTTTCCCTCTATACTTGTTAAATTTGGGAATATCAAATTTCTTAGGGAAAGGGTCGAAGCAACATGGCCTTATCAAATGGATGGGGACATAACTCTTCACATTGATATCTTTTTCTATTTCCCCTGTTATTTTCTTGAAGGCTTGTGAGTGTTGCTTTTATCGATTGTAGTTATTGTGAAAGAAGTTTTTATTTAGTGGGGGAAGCTGGAATTTATACATGAATATATTTTGACTGTTCCTTCCTCTTTTTTTTCTATGTGAAGCTCACTATTTTTATCCTTAGGTTTCTCTCGATGTACATTTTTGTTTGTTTCTTTTTGTACATGAGATGTCAATACAACTAATTATTGACTAAGGTTCTGAATTTTTTGTGGTATAGTGACTTCTTCTTCATGAATATATTCATCATCTTCATCACATGGGGGTTGTTCCACATTTTCATGTTCTATTTCATACTCCACATGGAATCTTGATGAATGGTAATTTATAACCCACCATGTTGTTGTTTTCTACGTTTGATGTGGAAGCATGTCCATGTGCTAAAATGTAATCCACGTTGATGAGAGGTGGTTCTTCCCCATTAGCCTTGTTTGTGGGTGGAATAGTTTCATGTTCTATTGGCATTCTGGAACCTAATTCCACCACTCTCGTAAGTACCCTATATTATTTTAATAATAATGAATTAATTTAATAGGGTGGGGTCAAAGTCAAAATATGTGTGTGGTGATCTTGCTTCATCACCACTATGATCTATCATCTCTTCTACTTCCTTTTCTGTGGAAAGTAGACGTCCTAAATCATGACCAATATAGGGATTTTACCCTTGTTTTTTTGACATTTCTCATGCTTGTTTTTCAATGACTTTTCTTCTAGCTCCCAATCTTGTTTTGGGGGCCATGATGTGTGAGAACTTCACCAAGGTGTTTTGAATTTTTTCAAAAGGTATTGTCCCAACCTAAGTGGAAGTTTACAAATGTCCAATAATGTCAATGGTTCAAAAATGATGTCAAAAAGTCAATGTGTCAAAGTGATTTTCTTGAAAATACTAATTCAAAAGTGACGAATAAAATACAATCACTCTATGCCCGTTTTTAGACCAATCAGATGAAAATGTCATACTTCCTAAGTTTTTTCTCAAATGGTAGTTGGTGTTTCAAGATAGTTCAACAACATGTCACTACTTATGTCAAGTTCAAATAAATGAACAATGCGTAAGTAATAACAAGAAGTTAATACGATCCCCCAACAAAGTATACTAAAATCGAGTTTGAATCCAATCAAGACATATATCTCAAAAAGTGATAGTTACGATTATGAGCGACACAACAATACCACTAATATATGTTAACCATTTTTTTTTAGAAAAGTAAGGTATTAATACCAAAATGATATTGATATAATGCGCACAAATGGTAATACTCAACACTTTTCAAAATCGAGGTAATGTTTGAAAACAAACTAATGCTAGAGTATACCAAGGAATTGTTAGAATGCACGTAGCGTAACATTACAATCTAGACACTTAGGCCATGTTTGCAAGAAACACGATGCAAGTATCAAAATTGTTGTGATACGATACAAAAAATATAAAATTTCAAAGATGAATCAAGATGATGAATCATGCCTAACTACAATTGATGATCTTGACTTAGGTATTAAGATAAAATAGGCTACCAATGATATGAAAATGTCTCCATGCACTTTAGACATTTAACAACTCAGCCGCAAACATGGATGAGCGTAAAAAGACACAAAAGTGGTGAATACAATCAATTAGCAATACAAGGGTAGTCACTCTTCTCCTAATCAACAAAGTGTCAAAAGAAAGTGAAGGAAGTAGATCAATTGGTGTTGAAGAGAGTTTGGCGTCACTTCGGATAGAGTTTCACCTCGCCTTAGGGTGAGTGAAAAAATAAAAAAAAGTAATGCTTCACAATCTCTATGATGAATGACGCACAATTTGAACTTTAATGGAATCTCCTCTTGTTCAGAAAAACAAGATTTTGATTCCCAGAAATTTCTCCCTTTGTGATGGCTCTCAACTCAAATTGGTTTTGATATGGTCAAAGTTGGCTCCTGGACAAGATAGCTTCCTAGGTGGTTCACTCAACTAGGTGTCACAAGTTATCTAAATGTGAGCTCAGTTTTCCAAGGTTTCCCAAAGAGTATCATTGACTTTACTTTACCCCCTTCAAGCATCAGTGGGAAATAAATATGTCCATCATGTACTCTCACTGGGGTTGCGATACAGATAACTTTGACGCTGAAATCGCATGTGTATCACTAGTCAAGTAGGTAGTGCGGAAGCACTTCTCTGTTTCATCCACAAGGTTCCCTCTTACATGGACTACTTTGGTGGTTCCTAGGACCACCCCCATTGTTGTAGCTTAAGGACTTATGCCAAAGGGGTTATCTCCTAGTTAAGCGGATAGGGCGTACCCTTATCTGAACCTGACAAATACAATCTTTTGATTGTGGTGTGGCTTTTTTATCTTGTATACTTAATGTGGTTTGCCTTGAACACCGTTTGACAACCTGCATGGAAACTGTATTAGTAGTTTTGTTTTGTCTTGAGCCTTCGTTCTTTGACAAGCGTTTAGGTCCTGCATGACGGATTTAGTAGTTTTCCATACACATAAAGAGGATGAATGTTGTTTTTGATTCTCAAGATCGTCCTAGGATGCAAGAGAAGAGCATACACAACGTAAAATCCAACTACAAAATCAACAATGGAAAACACTTGATTCAAACAAAATTTGTTCATTTTAACCAAACTTGACATTCTTTTCAACGTTTTTCAAGGAAAAAGAGATATAGAAATCATTTCTGATTCCCAAGATCACCTAGAAGGTGTGAGGGAAGAGCATACATGACTCTAATGTCATGATTAAGCATGTAATCTTCATTTAACCCTTTAACAAATCAAATAAATTTAGCAAAAACATGCAAATAAACCCTACAAAACATAAGTTAATCTTCAATTAAAACCTGCTAGGAGTCGATAAATCCCTGAAAACATATTTTTTGTAAATTTTAAAGTGACACACAAATATGAACTATGATGTGTATGCTCAACTCTGGGTATGTACGCCTGCTTCAAGATGTGTACACCCACTCTATGAAAAATGACAGTGAGATAATGGGTACACAGTACTAAAGAGTTGTGTACACTAGCATTTGGATGTATATGCACATAGATAGAAAGTTCAAAGAAACAACACTAGCAGACTAGGTACGCTCAGGTATAGGTGTGTATGCCAGGGTTTGAATGCATACACTAGCAGACAAAAGGACTAGAAAAATCATAAGAAAAAAATTAATGTATGCCAACAATGAGATGTACTACGCTGGACTTTGGACATGTACACACACATAGTCAAAACGGGTCAAACAAAATCTCTACCAGATGGGTACGCCAGAGTATGAACGTGTATACTCGGTGTCAGGCATATGTTAGTGTAGGCTATTTTTTATCCTTTTATTTATTTATTAGGATAATTCTTACACTTGTGTTAGCCCTACACTTGTTGGGTTATCTTTCCTAGGTGTACTAGTGTGTGGAGTTCGCTTACTAGTTGTGTTGAGTTAGCTTACTAGTCTTTTAGAGTTAACTTAACTACCAATATCAGTTAGTGGGAGTTCTTCACCACTTATTTAGGTATTAGTTGCACTTCCCTCCTCTTATACGTACATCTTTCTTATTGAGTTCCATAATAATATATGATATTGTTGTTCATTTGTTTGTAAAGGTTTATGTAAAGTTATTCTAGTGAATTACGCTCATCTTATGGTTTATGGTGTTTGATTAGCATCTATGTTCTTGGCTTGGTACGATCTGGTTATCATTCCTTTTAGCATGTTTGCTAGTAAACAGAGAAACAAAACCACCATAGAGGGCAGGATATCATGTATGCTGGTAGAATTATGTATACTCTAGACTCTATAAGTATACATGCTAGCATTTAGTATGTGTATGCCCAGGTTTGGACATGTACACACCTCTGTCATTTTTATGTATGCTTGTACCTAGAAGTGATGTCAAAACATGGAAAATGACATAATAGAACTCAAAAAATTTCAATTTTTTGGATAGTTAGCCCAAAATTGACAAGAACCCATCTAAATTATACCTATAAAGAAAAACTCAACACATGTAAAGCTAGCAAAAATCTTAAGAAATTCTACATTAATTCACACATGTACATATCAAGGGTTAGTCAAAACATGGAAATAACAACAAGAATTTTGAACTAGCATGCTAAAGAACTAAGGATCCCGTCCCACTGGGCATGCTAAATGTATGTATAAGAAATAGTTAGCAATGTAAAGGAGAATCAGATCTAATACCTAATAGTCTTGAATACAAAGCTAAACTACATCATCTATGCACCATTATGCTTAGAGCTTAAAAAATAATAATCTACCAACATATTTACATTAGAATATGACATGAAGATCCAAACTATTAGGCTAAGGATATTAATCTCTGTCTCTAATTCAATGTTAATCTAATGGAGTGAACCTGTTTAGATCCTTATAAATCAAAAGGTTTTTATTGTACGCTTGAATCCCAACGTTTTAAGAATGGATTTTTTTCAATACATGGCTACAATTCCATTTGACATATCTTCATATGAATTTTAACTTGGAAGAATGAGTGTAAGAGATGAAAATAAGATATTTCCTCGAATGGAAGAATGTTCTAAGATGATAAAATGGCTATAGCTTGGGCTCTATGTTCATTTATGTGTGAGTATAATGGTGAGAGGAGGGCGGATTTTATATAGCCCAATGGATAAAAGAATCTATACATCCTTGTTACATGTGGGATAATAGCTAGGTTAAGTTAGCTAGGGCGTGACTATGGTTGAAAAGGGGATTGAGTCAACCTTAGGGGAGTTTAATTTGTCCTGTAGTGACTCATGGGGTTTGAGAAGATTTATTAATTAACCCAAGTGATTAATTAATAGGTGAGTGAAGCTTTATAGGAATGTTTTTTAGAAGAAAAATTAGTATGATTTAGGGAATATGTGAAAAGGTTTAAGCTAAATAAATGATGATTTATTTCTCTAATGGAAGAGGAAACTTAATTAATTAATAATAATTAATTAAATTCAAGTAGAAAGGGGTTTAATTAACGAAAGGCTCGATAATTGGTCATCTTTGTTGGATAGAAGGGTCAATTAATTAGCATAATGTAATTAATTAATGATGATAGAAGAGAAAGTGTGCATATATTGACGATATGTCGTCAATTTGTGGGAAATGGGATAATCAAGCATAATTTAAGTATTTAAATTATCTCAAGCTAAATTATAGGTGTCTACAGGGGCAACCATCGGGTGATATTTCACCCTCATAATAGCTCAGAATTAGGAAACAAAATAACATGTACAAAATTAGACAAGTCAAAGCCTCAAAAATATAATTGGGTTAGGAAATAAATAGGTACCAAACCATACAACAAGGACCAGAGAATATGAATGTTTTGGCCCATTCTATATACTTCTTTCTTGGGGGAAGATTCAATAATTTTCTCAAGGACATTTATAGGTTCATTACTTAGTTTTAATGATAGAATGCATCATATATTTTAGGTTATGGTGGCACAAGGGCACATGCAAGCTAGAATTTCCCTAGTACATTATTTCATCATTTTCAAATCAATTGGGTTTGTGTTCATCTGTAGTGACACTTATCTATGGGTCTTAGGAAGTATCAAGGTGACTATTATCCTCATATGTTTTACTTACCATTGCTCATATTTTATGGATGGATGTGGAGAAACTAGAACACTCCCCATTAAGTTCTCTTCATCATGTGGGTTGCATTTTCACTTCTTTCTATTATCTTTAGAACATTCCACTTGGAGAATGATCACCCCCAAGTCCTTCTAATCAACTCCAACACAAATTTTAGTAAATATCCATGTCAACGGTAGCATTAGTATGCTCTCCCCCTCTCTGAAAAAACAATCAAGTGTATTATTTCCTTTGTTTTACTTTTCTACTTTACATATTTTTATTTTCATACTAAGTTTGAAGTTTTCAAGTTAAAGTTAGATTTCTTGTTTTATGACATTGACTACAATATTTTATCTGTAGGTAATCATCCTAAAAGCAAACAAAACTAAAACAAAGACAAATTCCTAGCACAAGTGCAAGGCTCTCTGAGTTAAGGTAAAGTGTCTACACACTCAAGTGAATTTTCCTTTAAGTGTGTAATTTTCAATTCCATACTTAAAGGGGGGAAATGTAGACACTCATTTTGGTAATTCATGACTTGCAATAACAAAAATTATATAACACTCTTTCACTACTCCACACTTTCTCAATTTTAGCAAGTATCATATCCATATCTATAACACAACGTACTTGTTAACATCATCGTTATAGTTATCGATAAAATTAGGATATACCCTCACATATCATAATTCTAACTTTGAGATCACCCAAACATGCATCTGGGACCATAGCGAATAGGAAAATCGATAGCACCCATGTGTTGTGGGCCAACCTGACCGCTTTGGTCCATTTGTTGGAAGCACAACCACTAAGAGGGGACTGAATCAATGGGCCATTAAACTTTTCATTTTCTTAAACATCCACATCCATCAACCATTTAATTCATTCATCAAACATTAAACAACATATAGATTAAGAAATAATTAATCAAACACATGAGCATGCACCATGAGAACACAATAACACAATTACACCAAATTTAAGTGGGAAATCATCAAGTGAAAGAAAACCCGCTGAAAAAAAACTTTATTATATCCATGTTTCTAATTTAATTGAGCACCAACCCAATGATTAACACCAACCCCACAAGGAGCACCAACCCCTGGTTTTAATACAAAACCAACCCTACAAGGATGAACCAAACCTCTAGATGACTCATTACTAGATAAAGCCACCTTATTTGTTTTTCATCTCTAAAATCTTGCCCCAATAACTAATGATGACACCAATTTATATCACCTTTTCTCTATCTTTATCAAAACTACCTTCTAGCCTTCCATGCTCAAGAGCTTCTTCCTTCAAGTTGATTAGGTCAATTGACCTATCTCTCCAACATCTGATCTCTCTCTATAACATCATAGCATCATCATTTCCCTCTCATGATGGTCACACAAACCTCTCACACCTCCACAGTTTTCCCTCTAGCTCGCACTTTTCCACACTCTCAACTACTTCAAATGAGTCGTATAACTTGCTTTTATACTTGACTCAAGAACCTAATACATATAGGTCAGAAATCATATGGAAAATTAAATTTAAACAACATAAAAACATCCTAAAAAAATTATACAATGGACCATATAGGTCAGTAATATCCTCTAGAATCTTCACATCTCCGTTAGGACTCAATAAGCTCTAAAGCACTCCAATAGCCCACTCGCCAAAACTGAAATATCTTAAGCAAAAGTACCTTTACCAAAACTTGTAAACCACTTATACATGTTTTATAAGTCCACTAAAAACCTCCAACAAGCTCCTACACCTATGCACCATCATCTCACCTTATGAAGCCACTTGAGAACAAGGATAACCAACATGCCCCCAAACTACCCTTTAGGAATGAAGCTCAAACCCCCATAAAATGACCTCATCCATGAAATTGTAGTAAATAAATGGAAATATTATGACCTTAAGGTCATAATAAAATTAATCAGATACCCTAAATCGGACTGAAGATCCACCAAAACACCTCTACAACCAAGTCACCTGAAACTACTCAAAACTGCCCCAAAACCAATCTTGTAAAATAGACCACAATAGACCTCCTAAGAGCTCAAATATGATCTAAAACCATCATGTACATATATTATTTCTTCACAAATTCCTCAAACACCAATTTATTCAACATTTTTAATGCAAAACTTGAGATAAAATACAACTTCAGAAACTTTCCTTTTTGAGTGGGGTCCATACATAGCCAAGACACCTACCTTACACCCAGAGAAACTTGAGATATTACTCTACAACCTCAAATCATAATAATTTCACAAAAAATCCATTCTGGACTTCTATGAAGAATATCTTCTCTATCATTATAGACGTAGTCTTTTAGAAGGTTAAAAAGTTGTTAGCTTCTTAACGATTGTTCATAAATATCTGCACCTTAACTCTCAAACTAATGCTTGGAATGGCATCTCAAGACCCTTACCCAACTACCATGAATATATTATACCACCATGCAAAGGTTTCACATTCCAATGAGCATAAAATTTTCCAATTCTACCTCAAATTCTCACTTCCACAAACTCAGTAAGGGAAAAAATCACATAACTTGCTTAATCTTGCAATTCATGATATGAAACTTGTTCCACACCACATGAACAAACTAGTCCATATTTTAAAATGATTAAATTTTCATCACCATGCTGAAAACATACCAAATTAATTCACTAGGGCATTCTTTCTCAAGAGCAAGGTCTAGGAACATACCTAAAACCAATGTCTAACACCTAAACCAACACTATAGGACACTTGTGAGTGTCTCAACACCTCATAATCATACTCCTTATGCTCTCACCATGCATATCCAAATCACACATGTGTACTTCAATTCATCATGCCATACCATACTTGCTTACTATTTCTCAAGAACAAGCCCCTTGAACATGCTTGCTTCACAAAAATTGACCTTATCATTAGTTTACCGCTCCTACCAGCTAGCAAGAACCTTCTTCACACTTCATGACACCTTAAAAACATTACCAAAACACTTAATCACCTCTACAAGAAAGTAAACTAAAAAATAAACTCAACTTTATATGAAACACTACCAATCAACCTTCATGTCTCTTACCTCATTTGAATTCAATGACACTCAAATAATCAATGACAACATAACACTTTGACATCAATGACAACAAACTGTAAACACCATTTCCATCCAATCGGTGTTTTTCTCAATTTGAATTCATTTGGTACACTTCTAGTCAACATTATTTGAGTTTTCCAAATCTAGAACACATATATAAGCAAGTTTTTCATCTCTCATTAAGGGGGGAATTCATTTTATTTGGAACATAGCATCCTAATGATAAAATACTAAAATAAATCACAAGAAAATATACTCCAAGAATCCCTTGAGCTCCACATACTCTACATACTCATTCTAGGGTAGTCATCCACTCATATTTACAATTATAAAAGGCACATTACCATGGTTAAGTCAAGTTAGGGCAAGTAAAAAGTACAAACCCATTATTGCAAGGTCATAGTTATCAAGTTGGTTGCATACATTATATATATCACATGTTAGGTGAGAATGACATGTGGTTTGAGCCCTATTTAGAGTAGTGGTGATGTCAGTGGTGCACAAGGGGTGCCCACAAGCCACCTAATTTTTTTTGTAGGAATCTCTCACCATCTAGGATTTTGAAGATTCGATCATTCACAAAGCAAGTGTCACATAGTATTGAAGGTCTATATTCTATATAGGAGAAAAATAGGAAGTAATGAGCATGCATAGAAATTTGCAGAGGCTAAAATTATACAGGGAGAAAAATGTATAGAATGTGACATAGTGGGGTTATACTTTTGTATGTATCATATGTTATGGGCTAGGCAGATGTTCAAGTTGAAATTTTAAGAACGAGGATCTAACAATCATGTTCATCCTTTTCCACTCATCAAACCATCCTAGATCAACACACAATCCAGAATATCATCTAAGTCCTCTGCTTTTCCTCATTGATAGTACTTCATTTCATTTATCTATCATTTCCTATCGTGGTTCATGTATTGTCCTAATATTTTTACAATTAGCTTTGGAAATTAGTTGATTATGATGATATTCAGTCGGTTACTACTCCCCTAAGAACTAATCACTTAGGTTAAATCACTTTCATAGGTATAGAGAGGTTGTCTAAGGGAGTGGATTATGGCTCAGGAATCGTATAACTAATGAGAAGAGTGTAGTTCATGATATTTTCCTTAGAATCTAAGTTAGATAAGGCACCATTATCATCCATGAGGTCATTAATCTTGGGGTAAAAATAGGCATGTGTTTCTTTTGAGGAATATATACATTCTTAGCTTGGATGTAAAATTCTAAGAAGGGATTGTTTATAGAGTAACCATCATCATAATCAGGTGTATTAACATCAATAGTACATGAAATGATAATAGTATCAAGATGTATAAGATGTTCAATGCAATGATAGTTAGTGTGAGTAATAGTGATAGGAATTCAGTCAAAATACTTCTTACATGAGAAAGGGTGTAGAGTAGAAGTAAATTGTAATATAGTGGCATTGAGAAGATTATAATTATTTATCCTAAAGTTAAATTCATTGGGTTCATCATCATCTGAAACGAGAAGGTTCGACGAAGTATGTCCTATGATCTTAAGATGGACACTATAACCATGATGAGAATCAAATGGATAGTTAAAGTGTTGGTATATTCAAAAAGAGATAGTAGGGATTTCTTTAAGGATGGAAATTTTGAATGTCCCAAATTTTTTTAAGAGGTCAAATTTCCAAACATTATTAAATTCTTGTGCTTTATATATAGGCCCTAGGTGTGTGAGCTTAACTAATTAGAAGGTGGCTAACATGACTGAACACATGTGATGAGTCAATTATCAACCAAAGTAGATGTTATAAAACATGGGGATATTAAATATCATGAGTTTTACATGAATAGTTCCAGAGGGAAAAGTGATAAGGATCCAAATATAGCCCATGTGGCATCTATTTGCGATTATAACCATGAAATCTACTCCTAGTGTATTTTAGGTTGTTCATAGAGTAGCCAAGTGTCTTAATGAATTTTAGAGAAGTGATACAAGTACCAGAATCTTTAACTATGAGGGATTAAATAACCATAGTGTTTCCATTATGGACTATGATAAAGAAGGGAGGTCATGTGCACAAAATAGAAGGTTGCCAAGAATCAAATAATTAATGGGGAAATGCATGCATGAGAAAATATGAGTGAAAATATTAGTGGAAATAAATAGCTCTTTGCAATGACATGTGATCCTCTCTTTCAAACCATGTAGGGAAGGTTCCTACGCCAACGTGGGTGGAAAAGGGATGTTCATAAATAAAATTAGCTATATAATATGTTCATGATTGTTAATTGAGGTATGAATAATTTTCAAGAATGGGATTTGAATTCAAATCTAAGAGAGTTATACAAGGGGGTACAAATCTTCAGGGATGGATTGTATGGAAATTTGAACCTCGGGATTATCAGTACAAAATTTTTTTGAAGAAGGACAATGTTTTCATGAAAGAATGCACCTTTTGGTGAGTGGTGTGATGACTCCCCTTCCAACTGACAAAATTGAAACACTCCTAGGTCATCAGTAACATAAAGCAGGAGTGATTCCCAAGAGAGGGTTGGGTCCACTAGTGTAACACCTAAAACTAAATCTAATCTATTGTTTTAACAAGGAAAAGGGGCTAGAAACTAAACATAAAGATGAAACAAAAAGTTGAAAACAAGGTGATGCATAAAAATGTTTGAGGACCTCTAATTGTTTGAGTTTACACAAGAGGATTAAGGAAACTAGCACACCATACACAACTCATAATTTGGCATATGTGTGCATAAGTGTTTCATAAAGAAAATTAAAGTTATGACAACATACAAAAAAGGGCAGAAAATGGTTTTACAAGGGCTTAAATGGTTAAACTCCATTGCTGAAATCTACATGAAATTTATAGAAACATAGACTATGACCTGTAAATTAACGTATCCCTACATAATGGTAAGCAAGTAGGACTATAAATCAAGGATAAATACTTCTATTGCGAGATAATTAGCTATATTGCAATTCTAAACAATACATAGGTAGTGAGAAGGTAAAATGGTTTATTTATTAATCCAAAAGGAACAAGTAGAAAGCCTAGCAAGGTTCACCCACAACTAACCAGATATATCTTTCTTAAATGAATAATCTCCCATATATATGAGCGAATAAAATTGTAGAGAGGAAAATAAAAGCATGCATAAGCTCATTGTTTTCATGCAAAATGAAATAGGAGGTTGCATGGTGTAGGAGGGCATTGGAGAACTCAGAATAGTCAAAATATATTCAATAGGCCCTATCGCATGTTCCCTTAACACAATATTCAAATCTCCTTCATCCTACCCTTGCATGTTTGACTTCCTCTTTACTATAACCTGATATCCACAATGGACTTGACCAAAATCATAGAATTAGAGTTTAAATTCCATTATGGGCCCAAGCCAAGTTCTCTGACTATTTCATCCATGTTCCATGGATTTTCCCATAGATCCTTTCCTTGCTCCACATATTTCAAATGATTTGTTGTCTTCTCTGTCTTTCGTGACTTCTAATGTTCATGTTGTTATTTTTGGCCTTACTTTGACTTTCATGGTCTTCAACACCTTTCAACATCTTTTGAATGATCCATGAACTTGTTTTCTTTAATTTCCTAATCATTAGTCATACTTTTACTTTATGTGTCCTCTTCTTGTACCATAGATATTCTACTTAAATACTATGCTTTATTTTACCTCCCACCACCTTTTATGCAGTGTCTGAATCCTTCACATAATGCCTTATTACACATATTTTAACTTTTATTTATTTGGGGATAACCACTCCTTCATTAAACATCTTTTCCTTCTATTTACAGAATTTCCCTTCATTTAATAGATTTTATTAATTTTTTATATTTCTAGATCTTGTGTGGCTTGTATCCCACGCTTAAATTTTATCACTAATGTGCTTTAATCACTCTCTGCAATGCCACATAGCCTTTTTCCTTTGATCTACCGCATATTCATGTTACTATGTTACTTTATTCTGTGGCTTTCAACCTTTGTCACTCTTGAAATTTCTTTCTCCTACTTTGCGATGTCGCACAACCACTTTTCATGTTTTGCGTATTTTTCTCCACGTACTTTATTTTTTTGCATGGAATTTACAAAATCTATAAAACATAAGATTTTCCAAGTGGATTATTTATTTACCCAAACCAGAGTTGTGCACGCTGAAACTTCATCCAAACAAGCTTGTAAGCTCACCCGAAGTGCATGCAACTACCACATCCCTGCTTTGCTTTTCTGAAAAACATTTTGGCATGCATGTTCATCATATCCATAATCACAGAAAACATTCATGCACAGAGAGTCATCATAAACATGGCAATCTAGAAACACATATAATAAGGAAACTAATCAACATAAAGAATTATTATTATCACTTGAATTCCCAAGATCCTAAATTCATGAATAGTCAATCTAGCAACCCGAATAAAGTTATCCATGAAATAATCATAGTCAACTACATAAAAAATTAATTGATTACATCATAGTTTAATACATCGCTTGCACAATACTTGTGTGCTCTTACATGTGCTCCAAACCCTAGAGTGTCGAACTCTCCATTCGCACTCCGCTCTAATACACCAAAAGCTCTCTTTACACTAAGGACACACTCCCTATATATAAGGGTTGGGACATTCCAATCACCGCTAATTTTGTAATAATAGGCATCCATACAAAAATATCTTGCATGATTTTTATGCTCATGCTAATAATATATTATCCTAAATAAAATGCTTTAATCATATTCTTAGCATCTATGTATGATCCTTTAATTATGCCTTGTATGTGCTTTTTCCAATTATATCCCTTTATTGGAGGCCAATTCATCTCACTTCTGTCTATTCCAATTCTTTACTTGAGCGGAAATCCAACTGTGCTTTTTTTATTTTTAGCCTCTTGGAGAAATTGGCTAAGTCCTTGATTTAATGCCTATATGCGCATAGCCTCGCGCGCAGACCTGTTTCACTGCTTCACTACTCATCATGCGTTACTTTGATCCTTTGTGTGAGCATAACCTTACACGTAAGCCTCTATGTTGTACTGATACTTTTTTAATTTTCTCCGACCAACATTACCCCACATTAGGGATATTTTTCTTCCTTGGCAATATTGAATCAAATAATGCTTCTCAAAAATGGAATAATAAAGAATGTGTAAGATGAAAGAATAGTGGGCATATACCCAATGAATTAAATAATCTCACATTTCATCAGGCATGCAGTTGGAATTATCCCTAAGATGGTTGAAGTAGTTTACGGAAATTTATATTTATGGTGCTCCCCAGCTTCTCCCACTCTACAAGCTCTTTCAAATCCGTATTTGGCACCAACCAGGAAATATTTGCACTTGTTCAAGGATCATTTTTTCACCTCTCTTTCATCTCCCTGATAATTATAGGAATTCCATATGCCATTGCTTTCAAGGCATCCATCTTCTGTGTAATAAAGAACCAATCTCCTTGAGCCTTGTCTCAAAGGCCTCTTTCACATTCTTGAGGGTATCTTGTTTCCGCACAATTTTTTTTCATTAACTCATTACAACCAACCTTATTATCCTTCTTAGTTGCTTGTGTCTATCGAATATTGATCTCCTCCTAAGTGTTGTGTGCCTTGAAGATAGGATCAAGGTCTTGAATTTTTTTAAAGGCATACCCTGCCTTTTTCATAGCATCCATGATCATAGTACCCAACACCTCATACTCCACTATATTGCATGTTACAACTGCCTTATTATTTTCTCGTGACGTAGCCACTTATTCTTCTATCGACCCTTACACATGATTTTATTTGTGTAATAGCATCTGTATTAAATCTTCTAAGTAGTGTAGTGTAGAAGGTTACTCATCCTTAGCCTTTTCCTACAATTCAGGGCGCTTTGTAGTAATTTCATTTGTAATATGAATAACCTTGTTGAAAGTATATTCCTGTTCCTTGTCCTTATTATCTTCGAGAAAGACCATAATAGTGGCCCCCTTGTCTAGATTTTTACGCACCACTTCTGCTGCCATCTTATTCATAACATTGCTAGCTTTCTCATCAGTTAACTCTGTGGGCTTGAAAATCATGAGGAATTTTCATGGTGCTTTATTCATCTTGCACCTCACACCTGATTTTTTATTAATCTCAAATTGAGGATCCTCCGTGTGAGTCTGCATATTCCAAGAGAGAATTTTCCTTGTGTGCATGGTTTCTCCTTCTGGATTAATCACCTCATAGCCATAGAGGTATTGGTTCTATACTATGCGTTGGAATCTTATGTGCAAGACCTTTTATTAGTCATCAATATAATTTACCTGAGGTGTTCAAAATATTTCCTCCTTTTTCCTCTTTCCACTAGTGCACTTTCCTGTTGGCACCTCCTCTTCTGTACTTGGGCATGTACTACTCCCATCTCCACCTATGGATCCCACGCCTTCTCCTGATGGCTCACCATCGCTCCTATTTTATGCTTCTTCCTTGAATCCCTCTTTACACACGTGGTGTGCCTCTATATCTTGTTGCATACCCTCATCCTTAATATCCTCTTGATCTTCATCCAAATTATGGATGATTGGGGTGTTTTAATTTCATACGGCCTCTTCCTCTAACTTCTCATCATCACTATCTTTAGTTGTCACCAACCTTCTCCTTATTATTTTTAAAGGGGTCTTCTTCTTTGTGCTTGACTTGGTTGGAGTGACCCTTGGGGAATACCTTGTGGTCTCTGAAGTCCTTGTGTCATTTTCTTGTCCCTTGCACCCTCTCCGTAACTTATTCCCATGAGTGTGGTTGAGTGTGGTGTTATCTTCTTCTTACACCTCCTCCTCATTTTCCTTTTCTTATTCTTCCTATTTTCTAGGATAGGTCTCCTTACGTGCTCTTTTAGTTCCCACAGTATGCTTTCCTTTTGGTGGATTTGAGAGAGGAAGGTCTACTCCATCAATATATCTCCCATCCTTCAATTTAGGCCTCAGATAGATGCATACCTTCATCACTTCCTTGCCTACTACTAAAGTCTCAGAGGTGATATATATATTATCATACTTCATTGTTTCCACATATGTTGACTTTTCAGGATATACATACGTGGTGCGCAATGTGTGGCAGTCAACATCTACCTTATCTGCATCAAATTTCAAATTCTGTGCATCATAAATTCTATTCATTGATGCTTGGAAGTACTTAGCAGTGAAGGTGAAAGGAATTTTGTACCAAAGGCTCTTGTCTCAAGTCTTCATATAAAATCTCCCCAAATAGTAGTGTTGATAAACTGCAAACTCAACTTCACCATCCAAAATCACGGGTAACTTCCTTGGTACACACCATTTGTGCATCTTCATGTACCACCTGTCTATCCTAAGTTTATATGCATTATTGATACCTCCATCACATGTATACTCCACGAACCTTTGCATTGGAGACTTGTTATCCATTGGGTATTTCCACATTTTTCAGTTGGTCCATCTAGCACTCCTATCTCATAAAGGACAATCAACATAAGGATGGTGCTCCAAGTTCTATTTTCACCTTTCATTACCTTTACCCATGCTTCCTCAATAATCCCTTTAGTAATGAATTGCACAATGTTATATGCATTATTTCGTGTCATCTTCTGCATTATGTGGAGCCACTTCTTATTTACTTGTGTCCATTTCTCTTATGCACCTAACATGAAACTAACAAGGAATATAATGACTCGTGTGCTTGGGTAACTAATATTTATAGTGTCCACCATATGACCTCCCCTCTAATAGTTAAATGCAATGGGAATGACAATTGCCTCTAATCCTACATCATCCTCCAAGTCAGAATTTATCTCAAGGCCTGAGATGTAAAAAATTGTAACTATGACAATTAACTGCGTGGTGATGCATATTTTATAGGCATACAATCATACACTTTGGGTTATTTTAGTCCCAGTCTCATACTACTATTTAGAAGGTTTTAAAGATAAGAAAGTGCTAATTAACCCCCATCTTTTGGAAATATTATTTTATATTATTTCATCATTCCTGACCTTTTATAACCACATGCCTAGTTAGCTTTCAGCATTTCCCATCATTTCAATCTTGACCGGGGCGCCCAAGGTAGTACTGGGTTGCCCGTGGGCACCCTGGTCCCACCAAGGGTGCCCCGATCCTTTTCTCACTTTCCCACCACTTTTTGGACTCTTTCTATCTATTTGAGGTCTTTATCTTTTTAGTGTTCAACATTTTTGAGGTTAATTACTAAATTAGATCAATAGAACCCTAAAAATATACATTTATGAGACCATATTGATGAGCAAAGTACTATTACTACTATCACTCCACTTATATTTTCATCCATATATTGCATTGGAGATCATTCCATTGCACATAGCTCCATCAAAAGGGATAAAGCTTGGATCATCTGCATCACACAACATAGGGGAGGATTCATTTTATTCCATGCACCATTTTATTACTTTTCTTTACACATAGTTAACTCACTACATTACAAAGTGTGATTGGCACAAGAGCAACCTAGGGCATGATCAAACACACACACACAAAAATAAATTTGGGTCTAGAATGTAGTGCACGACTCAATTAGTAAGACCACCATTTTGGCAACCGAGGTCAATTTGACCCTTTCATATGATTTTTCATTTTTTAGGGATTGATGTTTATTTAGGGTTTTACAGGTCTTTTTATTCATCTTGGAATAACAGGGACACCTAAAGCGAGGCAAAGAATCCAATGTAACATGCAACAAGGTTTCATACCATCTTATGAACCTGTAAAAATCAATTATGAAGATTTTACATAGACCAGTGTACGCATTATGTAGACCAAAGCACCCATAGGCACCACAACCCTTCTCTAGGCACCCTAGTCTAGATAAATAACCTAGATCCATCCTTTTTGGGGCTCCTGTGTAGTCATTCCTACTTCCTAATTTTCCAGTCACCTTTGCGACACAATCCTACGAGCATCTGTCATTCAACTAATTTCTTTCCTCTTCTCTCTTACACATTATGGTTTTAATTTTCTCAATATTAGTTTCTTAATTCATTCACATGCTTCTTTATTGCGTTTTTATGTCCTCCTAGATTAGATTAACTAGATTTTCCATATTACCATTTTTATTTAATCATTTTGGTGAACCCCACATTTCAACACTTCATTTATCCTTTTAGTTTCTTCATTCATTGTGTGTCCTCTTAGGGTTTAGTCATCATGAGTATCTCAATCAATGATTATTTTCTTGCCAATCCTGACTTAATGCATCGAATCCAACATCTTTTTGCTACTACGCATGTTTTTGTTGACATGCATCCTAATTCCATTTACCAAATTTTTGTTATGAATTTTTGCAACATATATACTTAAAAGCTAATCCTCTTGTTGATGTCTACACCTTTGACAATGACCCATGTTTACATATTATGTGTTACATTAACAATATAGGTGTTGAACGCACTCTAATTGAAAATGGATCTGAACTTAATTTATGTCCCATATCATTCCTTGAAGCTTTAGGTATTTCCTCTCAAGACATTAGTCCTTCTATTTCATTGCATGCTTATGATGGTACTATTCCTCCATGTCTTGGTAACATTACATTGCCTATCATTATTAGTCCAAAACCTGTCCACACTGTCTTTTTTGTTATTGATTTTCCCATTTCCTACAATTTCTTGTTGGGTAGGCCATGACTTCATGTCATATAGGCGGTCACCTCTAAGGTCCATCATTTTTTTAAATTCTTACATGAGCGCATTGAGCATATTATATTTCGGTATAGTGATCCATTTCAATATAGTGACCGCGATCCTAATACTAGTCTTCCTATTCTGCGCACTAATACTATAGATGATCCTCAACCTATGGATGAGCCACCTCATTTACCACCACTTGAGGGTGAAATTTTTATGATAGATGCAATTTCTTCTATGCCACATGTTACTACTACTGCTATCATCCCATATCAGGGGCATGTACATTCCACGAACGCCACTCTATCATCTAAACCTTTGCAAACACCATCACTATCAGCACACTGACCATTCACTTGCACTCTCTTCATGAATGGTTCATTTTGGGAACACATCCCACTTAATCCTACTTGCGATGTTACTATCTATTCACATGATGATCTAGCTCAGCTTGGTTTCTCTTTTGAGGGCCTTCAACCTTCTACTCATGACCCTCATCTCTATTATGGCTTCATCATTATTACCACAACCTATAGATTGCATGTATTTCATTTGACGGTATTTCTTGCACGCTCCCCCCTTGACTCTCCACTCACACTTGGACAGTTCTAGATTAACTATATTATGGGTAGAATTGATGCTTACCACTCTTTACTAATATTTCCTTTTCCTTTCAAAAATATCTCTTTTTCTATTGATTCTTCTCCCGTTTATGTTCCCACTATCTCTCATTGGCATGCTTATTGTTGTCCACCATACATTTACTGATGAAGAACATGTAATGAATATGTACACACTTTTCCGTAATAGGTCCTTATATGAACCTCCTCATTCTGTAGCTTACCAAGTTTCCGATGTTGTTCTAGTAGGTTTCGATCATGACCACGATGATCTCCTTGATAACGGCCCATAGTCATCTTCTCTATCACACAATTGGGGGGCATAACACTTAATACACCCCCAAATCACTCATCATAACATTCAAACATTTATCCTTTTTGCATTTTCATATAGACACTTTCATCACATGTTCTAGCATCATCACTACCCGATGATGCACTCTTGTGCCTCGGTTCACACTTGACTGTTGAGGGATTACTACTACACTGAACCCCACACACTGCAATAGGCCATACACATCGCATCTATTCACACATCATGTGTCATACACTATACATTAGCATACTAATCATTATGTATATAACATTGTATACTAGTCATCATATTGTCCATATCACAAAGTGCATACACTATTGGGATATTTACACATATCGCCTCACATCCTATATATAATCATATACATTACATCATACACCACGCATCTCCACATTCTACATACTCTACTAGTCTAGCATCATTTCATCTGACATACTACATTCTTAGTCTACCTACACATATTACGTTGCACATTATACATTACCTTTTATATGTTCTACACATCTAGCATTGCATCCTACACACTGAGTATTTACACATTCTAGACATCATATGGTCGTCTTATTATTCTTACATATACTACATTATCTTCTACACACTGTAATCACTACCCTATGACGCACTTTAGTTCCTTGGTCCATACTCAACTTCCGAGTATTTACAAATCAAATGGACCTTACACTCATCACATGTTTAGAATTTTACCTAACATTATCCGACATTACTAGTTTAGTGACATACGCTATAGGATAAATCGACACTCACCTTATTCATCTTGTAGTGGTATACACCTTAGGTTACATCACCACTCTTTACCATTCATCTTATAGTGATACCCGCTTAGGGATAAATCATCACTCCTATCTATTCATCATGTCATGATATACGCTTCGGTTATAAAGTTCACACAAACATCATCACTAGGTCATATTTCATCACTACACATACACATTCATCACAACACATTAGACAAACAACACACACTTTGACTATTTCCCGATGACACACTCTCCTTTACAGTTCATTCTTGACAGCTGAGGGGGAAAAGAAAATGAACCTCATTGCATACATTTCCATTCACTCAGGGTCCATGCATCTCCTATCACTCCATCTTGTATTCCATTCCATCCATCCACATCATATTACATTTTCTTGGGGGCATTTACTTTTGTTTAATAGTGTTTTACATGATCTCTTTACTAGACATGTTATATTGATTTCTTATATGTCATTATCTACACTATCCACACGTGTGTTCATGTCTTTGTTTTGTTGTGATCATAGATACAAATCCTTTACATGCAACATGGATGCTCGCCTTCTACCCTTCCTACACTAGTCACTAGGGGCATCCACATTCGTCTCTTTCAGGTGCTATTATTTCATTTTATACTTAGCACTTTACAATACTTGGTTATTCATGCTTTGACATATTGGCCATTTCTCTAACATGCTAACAAGTGTTCCATGTGCAACAATTTTTTGGAAAGAGTACATGTTACCATGACTACTTCTTTTTTTTGTATGTACTTATCTTTCATTGTTTGCTTCTTATATGCGGGCTTTGCCCTATGTTTTGTGTACACACTTGTTTGTTGCTTTTGGCCATGATGGCCTTATGCATCTTGTGACATCATGAGTGATGTCCCATATTTGTGACCTGATTTATGCGGCTTCCTTGTCTTCTTGCATGCTTACATTACCTTGTTTGGTAGCTTACACATTTTTGGCTTACTTTACACTTATCTTCTACATGCATGTATTTTCATACTAACACTCATTTTTTATAGTAATATTATTTTTGTGCACCTTGGTTTCTACCAAGCGTATTCCCTTCCCCATGTAGGGCATAGTTACAAAGTTCACATAGTTGGTCCTCTTTTGGGGGGGCATTCTCCTATCAGCAACGTCACATGTGCCCCTAAAGAAGGGTGGGTCATTTGGGGTTTTACAGTCTACACAATATATTTACACTAGTTTAGTTCAGTGTAATTTCTGCCCTTAGCATTGAGGGTTTACATACATCGAGTGAGTTCACACCAATCTACAAAATCCATACGTTGCAGATTTTACAGGACATGGTGTATTGTTGTCTCCTAAAAAATTAAGATTTAAGAAATTAAGATTTGTCTCCTAAAATTTTTTTGAGCTCATGCCCTTCATTGGTGTTTAAGCCAAGTTAGAGATTTAAGAAATTAGCAAAAGATGTGCCCAAGTGCTGTCTAAATCTTTGTTTTGCTCGTTTTGAGAAATTCTTCATTTCTCGGTTTGTGCACGTAATATCCTCTTTGCAACCTCCATTTTGATCGAAATTGTTCACTTGTTCTATGGCCTAGGTCATCAAATCATTATTTTCTAGTTCACGAAGGAAATTCAAAAATTGGACTAAAAAAGACGAAGTTCTCTTTCTTTGTGTATTTTTCCCATAGTCAAGATGATAGGTGTCTTTTTCCCGTCAAATTTTGACCCCAATGAATGCAGGTACGTGGTTAGATCCTATTGGATGGGGAGGAACATGCTTTTTGTTGAACTTAACCATTTTGGAAAAAATGGTAAATTTGTCTCGTGGACCCAAAAATCCAAATCGTCGTTGAAAAATATAGTCTCAGCAGACGGTTCCATATGTCGTACCGACGCAACTCCAAGGGACAGTCTTCAATTAAGCGTGGGCTTTCCACGTGTCCCAAGTACAAAATAATGGTAAAATAAGCTAAGTATGGAAGGCTCGGCTAATGGCTCCATGTGTCACAATGACACAACTCCAAGGGATAGTCTTTAATTAAGCATAGGCTTTCCACGTGTCCCAGGTACAAAATAAAGGTAAAATCAGCTAAGTATGGAAGGCTCAGCAGATGGCACCACGTGTTACAATGACGTAATTTCAGAACATTCTTTTCAAAGCAGATGAGTGGGCCATCGGGGGAATTTGAGATTTTGATCCTCTTTGTAAAAAAGGTGAAAAGTTAAAAAGTAACCCACAACCCCAATCAGGCTATCAAGGAAAAAGTCAAAGATGAAGCCCACCGTTGAAAAGTCAAAGCAAACGAGTGGGCCATTGGGGCACTTTTGGAAATTTAACCAAATTTCCAAAAGCGAAGTAAAATTTCTATAATGCTCCACGGCTCCGCCAAGGTCTCGAGCCTGCTATTGAAAAGTCAAAGCAGAAGAGCGGGCCGACGGAGGAATTTGAGTTTTTGAGTCTTTTTTCCAAAAAAGGTTAAAATGTTGAGAAAAGGGTCACGACCTCATTTCCAATCAGAAGCAGTCACGTGTCCTATTCAAATCAGAGCAACGGGTTAGTAGAGGAAATTGAGTTTTTGAGCTTTTTTCCAAAAAAAAGTATAAAATGCTGAGAAAAGGGGCGTGACTCCATTTCCAATCAGAAGCAGCCACGTGTCTAAGTTGAAAATTCAAAGTGGGGGTGCGAACCAATTTGTTCCAAATTTCCAAATATCTAAAAAATCACAAAATGCAAAGGGCTTCCCCTGTACCTACTCCAATCTATTCTTACCACATGGACAACCCAATTTCAGAGTTGGAGGAGCAAATCAAATGGTCTATATTTAAATTGGAAAATCGGATGTAATGGTTGCTTTGCAAGATCTGGGTTTTATCCTTCCATGAGCGTTTTCTTCATAAAAGAGGAATTTGAAAAGGCGTTGAGGATTCGTGAAGATGTAACAGTTTCTTGCAAAGAATATAATGGCTTCTCAAAGTCATTCTAGGGGCTGGTGATTGATTTTAAAAAGACCAGATTGTTCTATACCTAGAAAAAAGACACAAAATTCCATTCTTCTTATATTTTATCTTCTTCCTTGAATTTCCTCCATCCTCAAGATATGTACAAACTTTGCTCGAGCTTCAATAATAAAAGAAGGAATTTTTTCCTTTTCGATTGAGGAATTAATCGGTACTTTGCGACCAATGAATTTTATTCGGTCTTGTAGCTTGTCCTGCGGATTTTACTTTTCTTCTAACTATAAATGCATATAAATTAAGTTTTTAACTAATGTGTGTGGGCATATGATATTCTACTTGCAACATTAGTTTCTCCTACCTCCATTCTCACTCCCTTTCCCCTTCTCAGACAAAGTTCTTATGTAGTGAGAAATTGCTAGCTTTACCATAGGGTTAGTGGAGTTTCCTTGCTAGATCTCTAGGCAAAAAGCCACCATTGAAATCCACTTTTTTACGCATGCACATATGGAAGTTGCACCGTTCAAGTAGAGGGACTTAGATTCCCATATCGTTGGCTTGAAACCCACCATTTTGTCGACAAGACAATTTTTCTTGCAAACATGTCCTTAACATTTGGAGGAATAGTTAATGTTTGGAGGATACAACCGAATTCCTCCCAATACTTATTATACCACCAACATCAGATCACCTAAAAAAACCAGGATGATATAGAGATCTCTTCACAGTTCAGAGAAGTAGTTAAAGGTTGGAGGACATAGAGCATTTCCTCCTTATACTTATTTGGCCTATGGTGTCGGATCACCCTAAAACCCTTGGCAATATAGGATATCCTTCTACACCATTTCTCTTAACATGGATCAAGTGCACATGTTCCATTTACAATTTTCATTTTGTGTAATTTTCATTTACATGTATTTTTACATACATACACATGCATCTTTTACATAGCGTTTTTACACTTACATACATCTATATTAGAGTACTTGATCATTTTCTCCTTGTAGGTCTGGCCGTATAAGAAAAAAATATTCAAAGTGGGGGCAACAACAACTACTACTATAACAATGACAAAACAGTCAACAACAACACTTCGCGATGGGACACCTTGCATAATAACTAAGCAGGTACACACAACAAAAGCTACACACGCATTTCCAAGTTAGGTTTTCTCTCATCACCTATTTTTTATTTTTCATCTTTAGTTTCCACGCTCCATCATCCTTTTGTCATCCCATGCTTTTTCTATCCCTTCAACATGCTTTCTTCATCAATCTACATGGTTTCAAATACTGATCTCTATCTAATTTATGTTACCAAGCTTTCCACTCACTAACATAAAATGAGGGAAAATGTAAACATAAAATCATGCACTTTGGGTTATTTTAGTCCTGGTCTCATACTACTATTTAGAAGATTTTTAAGAGAATAAAGTACTAATCAACCCTCATATTTTTGCTGTCTTATTTTATTTTATTTCGTCATTCCCAAATTTTAACACCCACATGTCCAATCATCTTTCGGCATTTCCCGTCATTTCAGACTTGACTGGGGCACCTGGTCCTTTTCTCACTTTCCCACCACTTCTTGGGTTCTTTCTAACCATTTAAGATCTTTATCTTTTTAGTGTCATCCTTTTCAGGGTTAATTATGAAATTAGATCAAAAGAACCCTATAAATATAAAGTTATGAAACCATAATGAGGGACCAAGAACTATTACTGCTATCACTCCACCTAGAGTTACATCCATCTATTGCTTTGGAGAGCATTCTGTCCACATACCTCCATCACAAGGGATAAAGCTTGGGTTATCTACATCACACACATCATAGGGGGAGGATTCATTTTATTCCATGCACCATTATATTACATTTCGTTACACATATTTAGCTTGCTACATCACAAAGTGCGACTGGCACAAGAGAAACCTAGGTCATGATCACACACACACAAACTACATTTGGGTCTATAATGTAGTGCAACGCTCAATTAGTAAGACCACCATTGTGATAGATGGGGTCAGTATGACCCTTTCATATGGATTTTTAATTTTTAGGGATTGATGTTTTTTTAGGGTTTTGCAGGTCTTTTATTCATATTGGAATAGTAATGATGCCTGAAGCGAGGAAATAAATCCAATGTAGCACATAGTGATGGTTTCAGACCATTTTTCTAACTTGTAAAAATTAATTCTACATCTTTTACACAAACCAGGGCACATATTCTACAGACCAGAATGCCCATAGGCACCCCAACCCCTCTCCAGGTGTAACAGATCCATCCTTTTTGGGGCTTCTGTGCATTCATTCCCACTTCTTGATTTTTAAGTCACCTCTATGACACAGTCCCGTGAGAATCTTTCATTCAGCTGAGTTATTTCCTCTTCTCTCTTGCATATTAGGGTTTTACTTTTATCAATATTAGTTCCTTAATTCATTTACATGCTTCTTTATTATGTTTATATGTCCTCCTAGATTAGATTAACTATCTTTTCCATATTTCCATTTTTAGTTAATCACATTATGCTTCCCACAAAGTAGAAATAGTCCTCATGGACCCGCGATATCAACCATTGACACAAGCGCTCAGGATTTCCAAAGAAACGAAACTCATATATTTGGAGAACTCCCGTGCTCTCCAAATGCTTTTACACCTTTTCATCATAGACTGACTTACCATCCTCAGTCCTTTGGTCCATTTTCTTTAATACTTCTCTTTTTATCTCGGCCTCATGTTGCGCCGAACAATGGTTGTAGTCAATTATCTTGCACTTGGCCAAGTGCAACTCCCACAATTTCTCTACAATCATGTCACCTATATATTTCATCTTTGAGAACCATTCTTCTGGTGTGTCTTGTACTACAAGCTTCTTGTTTTACCCTTGCCTTTTCCCTTGGGTGACATTGTATGTTCTTTCTTTGGTGTCATTTGTTTAACTGCACAAATTCACACTTTTATATTTGTAACAACTCCTTATCCTAGGTACTAGATGATATTATTTCTAAATTTCCATGCCAAGCGTTCAATACTTCCTTCCTTTCTTAGAATCTTTTTCACATCTATGCAATTATATGCCCTAGCTTAGCTTTCAACGACCGTGTGCCCTATTTATAACTTTGGGAACTTTTTTCTTTGCAAACCCTAGCTCAATGATTGCAAACCCTCATTCAATGAATCAAAACCTTCACGCCTTCCCCATGCTCTGAATTCCACTAAAGGATATCCTAAACTAGGTCGTGTGTTATCTCATTCTAGTTCGCTACAATTTTCCTTGGCTCTTTGCAATTTCACACTTTGACGCTCTTCAAATACTCAAACTCTTCACAAGGTATGGTAAGAATGAACTCACCCATGCTCCTTTTATTGATGTATATATTTTTATTACATTTAATATTCCTCACCTACTATTGATGTAAAGCATTAAAAATGTTTTTTGCATTTTCCATGATTTTTCCTAATTTCTTCCATACACAGTAATCATAACCTTTTGGCATGCCACTACTTCCCAAGCTGCAAACATCCTTTTGCACACTTCCTTGCATCTTAACCCATCTTCCTTTTCGCCACATACCAAGTAGTCTATCATGTTGCTACCTCCCTCGTGTTACAATGTGCGACCTCTTTTCTCGCGCAACTTCCCAATCCAAGAAATTTATTTTAAGCACCTGTAATACCTGTAACACCTTTATTTCTTTCACGTGTTCTTAATCCATATCCACCATCAACTTTACATTTTTAAATTTTCATGCACACCTCTTAACCAAATCCAAAAATATATGGGGCGATGTCGGTGTTCAACCAGATAGATAAGATCTATATAGAGGGGGAAAGTACCATTATCCAAAAATTTCTTATTTACGTAATCACACTTGCTTCCACCTCACACTAAAATTATGTGTGGTCATTTGCGCATCAACTTAATACATAGTCATCTCATGTACTTGAATGCACTTATTATAGTAAAATAAGCAAAGAGAAAAAATGAAAGGGAAATCTAATCTAAGTTGTAATATTGCCTTATTATAAGCATAAAGGAATTTTATTTATAGTAAGACTTCAACTTGCTCCCATTGAAGTAATTGAGAAACATGGTTCCATCCAGTGCTTGCAATTGACATGTGCATGAGTCAAGTATCGTGGTCACTACAAAGGGTCCCAATCAATGGAATTTCAACTTCCCTAGGTAGCACGTAAAATTGAAGTCATACAAAAGTACCATCTTTCCAACAACAAAAGACTTTCTCTTAATGTTCCTATCATGCCAAGCATTCTGTCTTGCCTTTTCTTTCTTTTGGATCCAATGTGCAATGGCATGTAATTAATCTAATTGCATCAAATTTTCAATGCACTCATCCAAATCCTTTCCATCATCCAACCACCGGCGTGTGTAATACGCAGTGATGGTAGCATAAATTTCATAAGTATTAAATCCATCGTGCCAAACACCAACTAGAACGAGGTAACTTTACTCCACCGTTTATAGGTTGTTTTATATGCTTAGAGAATGGATGATACCTTGTCATCCCAACCCTTTCTTCCAACATCACATATCTTCATTAATTTTTATCCTAAGATATTTTTGAAAGCTTCAGTAGTGTCACTAGCGTGAGGGTAATAAAGATTAGTCTTATGGTGTGCCTCCATAAAATCTGCTAGAAAAATTTTAACTGTCTCATTTAGGAAGTGGGTTCCTCTAACACTTGTCAATATCAAAGGGCACCCATACCTACTAATTATATTTTCCTAAAGGAATATTTATCCTATCATTATTGTGTAATATTTTATAGGAGAAACCTCTACCCACCTTGTCAATTATTTGCTACATGTGATATTATAACATGCCATAGTCCTTCGCGTAGGTGATGAAATATGTCCTACAAAATCAATAGCCCATTTTTAAAAAGGTTTTTTGCTCTATATAGGCCTCAATGGCATCTCATCTCTATTTCTAGGGTTTCTAATTATTTGACATTAATCACATTCTTTGAAAAAGGCCTTGGTACCTTTATACAATGTCTCCCACCAAACACCTGCTAAAATGATCTTACACACAATCGCATCCCTTACATAATGGCCTCATGATATTCCTCCATGAGCTTCCTCCATAATGTCTTTGAGCTCATGCTCAAACACACATCGATGCAAGACCTCATCACTACCCATTTTATACAGGTCTTCTCCAATTAACCGATATGGCGTAGCTCGTATAGTAAGTTGCTTCGTCTCTAGTGTCTTTATTCCTTCTGGCACAAGTCCAGTGCATAAAAATACTACTATGTCCTCCAATTATGTTGGCACACAGTTCAATCGAAAAAAAATTGTGCATCAGGCATAATTTCTTCAATACTTTGTGCATCCTCTTTGGAATTGATCCTTGATAGGTGATCAGAGCCCGAGTTACTTTTTCTAGCTTTATTACAACTGTAAAATCAAATTCCTAAAAAAGGAGTATCCACTGATAGATGCGCCCTTGTAAAATAGGTTTTTTGACTAAGTAATTTAGTGGCATATAATATGTATAGAAAATATATGGTGTGGCTAGTAAGTATTGTCAAAATTTATGAAGTGTATAGATCGTAAATAATACCTCACACTCTATGGTTGTATAGTTATGCTTTGTTGGTGTCAATTTCCTACTTGAAAAGAATATGGGATGTTCCACATTACCCTCTCCTGGTTGTACCAATACTATGATAATAGCCATTTTAGAAGCATCAACATGTACATGAAAAATTTTGTTCCATGAAGGGAAGCAAAAGATTGGTGTAGTGGTAAGATTCTCCTTTATTGTCTCAAATGCATGCTACTACACATCACCCTAATAAAACTTTCCATTGTATTTAAATAATTCCTCCTAGGGAATAACCATCTTTTCATGCTCTTTGATAAACTTCTTGTAATAACTAGTATGCCTCTAGAAACCACACACTTCATTCTGATTGGTAGGTTCTTCCAATCCTAAAATCACGACAATATTTGTTGGATCCACTAATAATCCATCCCTACAAATAATGTGCCCAAGAAGGGTGCCAAAAGGTGTGGCAAAGACTGCACTTAGTAATGTTTAGAG